>JALMGF010000228.1:880000-1010000 GCA_023333645.1 Sceloporus occidentalis
GAAAGAGAAAGGAAAAGAAAATGTAGGGATTGTGAACATTTCTGATTATGAACCATCAAACTCAGAGGTCTCAGTTCTTTCTAAAGGGTTATCATTCTGTCCTACCACAAAACTTGACCACACTGAGCTCTACTCTGACTTGGAAGAATTTTTTAGAAGGATGCAACTTTTCATGACAAAAAAAACCACTAAAACAATGGACTAAAACAGGAAAAAGAATAGCCTTTTCACTCCAGCACCAGGCTGAAATGCAAACCTAGACAGCTACATTGAAAGTTTCCACCTTAGAACTGCATCTTTGGTGACCAAAGAAAACAGAAAAAAAACTTTTCACAACCTCTCGGCACAGGAACAAACTGCCATCAGTAATTTGAAAAATAATCCCTCTATCACCATCAAACCAGCAGACAAAGGAGGAGTAGTAGTGATTATGAACACCCAAGACTACATAAAAGAGGAAGACCAACAATTGTCACATGGCATATATTACAAAAAATTGTGCGCTGACCCCACCAAAGAATACACCTTGCAACTCAAGGAGCTCATCAAATCCTTCCCTAAGGGACTACAGCCAGAACAGGAATCACTTATACCAACCAATCCCTGCATGGGTACATTCTACATGCTTCCCAAAATCCACAAAGCTGGTAATCCAGGCAGACCTAGAATTACAGATATGAACACTAGGGCTCCAACTAACAATTATTTTCATAATCGATTAGTTGGCTGATTATTTTTTTGATTAATCTATTAATCGGATTAAAAAAATGCAAATTTTTCATTTATTTAATAAAGCAACATAGGATGTTAAAAACAAATGGCAGAATAAAAAAACTTTGATAAAAATCAATTTCTTGCTTTTATTTCCCAATCTGCCCCCCAGTTATGCACATTTGAGCCCAGGCTTGCCACATGCCCCCAGACATGCCACTCAGCCCTCCCCACATATGCCTTATATACCCTATATGCCGTATACCCCCAGATATATCACTCCGTCCTCCCCAGATATGCCGTATACCCCCCTGATATACCATAGTGCACTCACAGAGTTCCACACACGTTCAGACACAATACTTTTATAAATAAATACAGGGTTAATCTTCACTGCCCCTTAAATTAACCTTATTAAATTTATTAAATTAACCCTCAAATTAATCCTGGAGAAGACCCCATTAACCATAAGTGGCCCTAAATTAACCCTGAACACCCCATGAACCACAACTGCCCCTAAATTAACCCTGAAGACCCCATCAACCACAACTGCCCCTAAATTAACCCTGAACACCCCATGAACCACAACTGCCCCTAAATTAACCCTGGAGACCCCATCAACCACAACTGCCCCTAAATTAACCCTAAACACCCCATGAACCACAACTGCCCCAAAATTAGTCCTAAACACCCCATCAACCACAACTGCCCCTAAATTAACCCTGAAGAACCCATCAACCACAACTGCCCCTAAATTAACCCTTAAGACCCCATCAACCACAACTGCCCCTAAATTAACCCTAAAGACCCCATCAACCACAACTGCCCCTAAATTAACCCTAAAGACCCCATCAACCACAACTGCCCCTAAATTAACCCTGAACACCCCATCAACCACAACTGCCCCTAAACACCCCATCAGTCACAGCTGCCCCTAAATTAACCCTAAACACCCCATAAACCACAACTGCCCCTAAATTAACCCTAAACACTCCATCAACAACTGCCCTTAAATTAACCCTAAATACCCCATTAACCACAACTGCCCCTAAATAACTCCCTGATGACCCCATCAACCACAACTGCCCCAAAATTAACCCTGAAGACCCCATCAACTACAACTGCCCCTAAATTAGTCCTAAACACCCCATCAACCACAACTGCCCCTAAATTAACCCTGAAGAACCCATCAACCACAACTGCCCCTAAATTAACCCTTAAGACCCCATCAACCACAACTGCCCCTAAATTAACCCTAAAGACCCCATCAACCACAACTTCCCCTAAATTAACCCTGAACACCCCATCAACCACAACTGCCCCTAAACACCCCATCGGTCACAGCTGCCCCTAAATTAACCCTAAACACCCCATAAACCACAACTGCCCCTAAATTAACCCTAAACACTCCATCAACAACTGCCCCTAAATTAACCCTAAATACCCCATTAACCACAACTGCCCCTAAATAACTCCTTGATGACCCCATCAACCACAACTGCCCCAAAATTAACCCTAAACACCCCATCAACCACAACTGCCCCTAAATTAACCCTGAAGACCCCATCAACTACAACTGCCCCTAAATTAACCCTAAACACCCCATTAACCATAACTGCCCCTAAATTAACCCTAAACACCCCATTAACCATAACTGCACCTAAATTAACCCTAAACATCCCATTAACTATAACTGCCCCTAAATTAACCCCCACCTTCCCTAACTTTCAGCAGCCCAAATATTAATGTTCTACTCACAGTTAGATGAGTTCCTGAGCCATGTGGACGCTATAGGAAATGGGTGGGATCTCAGGACTGGTCGAAAACACCCTAAAACCTCTTGTCATCAACACAAACAGCTTCATAAAAGACACCACTGATTCAACCAAATCACCAACCTCCCTGCTAACACCATCCTAGTAACCATGGATAATCCTGAAGACCCACATAAAGATGGTATTAAAGCCTGTTCACATTTTCTCTCAGGCACTGACAACCAAAAATACAACCCTCGAATCATCCCAGAACTGGTATATCCTCACACATAACTACTTTACTTTCAACAATGAGATCTATCTACAAATCATGGGGACGGCTATGGGGACGAAGATGCAACCCAATATGCCAATTTTTTCATGGCAGACCTAGAACAGAGATTCCTTGAAACACAGGACGTCAAACCACACAAATATTACCACTACATCAATGACATCATCATTTAGACCGAAAGTGAAGAAAAACTGAAACAATTCCATGACTCTTAACTCATTCCACTCTTCAATCAAACTAAAAATGGAGTACTCCACAAAATCCGTAAACTTTCTGGACACAGTAAGATGTACCAATGGTACAACCCACACCTCTCTACAGAAAACCTACAGACAGATGCAGCTATCACCATTCCCATACTAGGCGGGGCATCATCTATAGCCAAGCAACCAGGTACCATCGAATATGCTCTGACCGCAACCTGCATCTGAACGACCTCTCCAAATCTATGTAACAGGCTACAAATCAAAAACTATCAACAAACAAAACAACTCTGCTCTGAAAGTTCCACGCACACACCTGCTACAGTACAGAGAAAAAAGAATCTCTACACGTGTACCACATGTAGTCACCTACAACCCAGCGCTTGAAGAAATCCACCAGCTCTACAGCATGAAACATAAGATACAAAGTCATTAAAGACCTACAGCCAATGCTAGCAGAAGATGAGACACTAAAAAACATCTTCCCTGAAACACCCATTTTGGCCTTCAGACAACCCCCAACCTTGCAACAAAAATTAATTAATCGGAAACTACCCGCTGACAGAATGAATTGAAACGGTTTTAATTCTGTCAGCGGGTAGTTAGTTTCCGGTTAATTAATTTTTGTTAATTAATTTTTCTTAAAGGATCATACACCTGCACATCTAGCAATGTAGTGTATATGATACAATGCACTAAATGTGACCTAGGATGCTACATTGGAGAGACCAGCCAGCAATTAAATGGCAAAATGAACATGCACAGACATTCCATTAAACACCACAAGGAAAATTCCTATTGCACCCCTGTGGGACACCATTTCACCCAACATGACCACTCAATCAAGGACCTAAAAATCAGGGGGACTTTAGTAATACCAAAGAACAGTGGCGTCGCTACAGGGGGGCAATTGCCCCCCTAGGTTAATCCTTGCCCCCCCAGGTTAATCCTTGTCCCACCCTGTTGCCCCCCTGCCAAAATTGGAAGTTGCAATGCGACTTTAAATCCCGTCTTTTTTTTTTTTTTTTTTTTTATGCGGAGGAGAGAGAGGGTGCGGCCCGCGTAAGATCGGCAGCCAGGGCAACCGATCTTACGCGGGCCGCACCTCGAGCCCTGCTACTTCCCTGTGGGAGGGTCTTCTGTACTGCACAGAGGAAGCGGAACCTAGCAGAGTTCACGTGACATCACATGACTCTGCTCCAGTCCTGCTTCCTCTGTGCAGTACCAGAGAACGCAGAGGGAGGCCGCGCCCTCTGCTGAAGTCTGTGAGCGGCATCGAGGAGCTGCAGTGCAGGTAAGGGGGTGGGGAGGGTGTTTGAATCAGTATGCATGATTGAGGGAATTAATCTGTGAATGAATGAGTATATGAATAATAACACTCCTATCATGCCAAGTCAGCCAGTACATGCTGAAACCTAGCTAGCTGCCCCCCTTGTGTATTGATGCTGCCAGCAGTATGGGGTCATCACTTACAGCCACCCTGTACCAGCATGTACTGGCTGGCCTGGTATGATAGGAGTGTGATTGCTAACAGCAATCACAGCAAGCACAGTCCCATCATGCCTAGGTACCAGCATTTACTGGTTGCCTGGGTATGATAGGAGTGTGATTGCTGTGTGGGCAGTGTGGATGCCAGGGCTTGCTTTGGGGTGTGCAACCTGTGATCTATGCGTGTAATTTAGGGGGTTTTAAATATACCTTTTAATGACGTGTTTGTATGTGAATTCCAATTGATCTATACCTGCAAAGCTGGGTTTTTGCGTTATTCTGTAGGTAACGCATTATGTCTTATTCAGTTGATTAATACCTGCAATGTATTTATTTGATCTATACCTGCAATGCTACGTTTCATATACTATTGTATACCTGCAAATACCGGATTTGTATGTCTGATTCCGTTTATTTGATATATACCTTCAGTGCTGAGATCACAAGTGAATTTCAGTTGATCTATACATGCAAAGATTGGTTTGTGTGTTAATGTGTTGATCTATACCTGCTATCGGCAACTGGGACAAATAATATATATGGGCAGCAGGGGCATCAATACACAAGGGGCAAAAACACTAAGGGGGGTATAAACGACAATGCAGTGTGAAAAATCCATCCTGATGTAGACGTCTGTGACGTAGATTGTGTCCTGCTGTTTGTGTGTTTTTGGTTATCAGTGTAGCAGAGCCTGTCCTCGGGTGTGTGTGTGCGTGTGTATAGGTGTTGGTGTGGCAGAGCCTGTCCTGGTGTGTGTTTGGGTGTTGGTGTGGCAGAGCCTGTCCTGGTGTGTGTGTTCAGTTGTCAGTGTGGCAGAGCCTGTCCTAGGGTGTGTGTTTGGGTGTCAGTGTGTCAGAGCCTGTCCTGGTGTGTGTGTGTGTGTGTGTGTGTTTGGTTGTCGGTGTGGCAGAGCCTGTCCTGGTGTGTGTGTCTGGGTGTTGGTGTGATAGAGCCTGTGTTGGTGTGTGTGTTTGGTCATCTGTTTCCTGGCACTTAATTTACAGTAGGAATTATTTAATTTATATTTATCCAGAGATAAAATGCCCTCCTGAAGTTGTAGTGACTTCAGGGGACAAAACGTTCAAGGCCATGAAATCATTTAGTGGAAAAGTTATTTATTGTGTTATAATATTTATTTCAAGGATTAGTCACACTCAATTGTGGCTTCAGGCTTCCCATGTTGAATGATCAAGTATTATTTTAGCCCATTAACAAAAGTATACTTCCATAGCACATTACTTTTGGAAATTATGAATGCCCCCCCAGTTTGACTGTGGTATCTTGTTTGCCCCCCCCTATATATTGTTTCTAGAGTCGCCACTGCCAAAGAAAGACAAACTTTTGAAGTCAAAACGATTCAACAGCAATAATAGAGGACTCAGTGCCGATTTGGGTTTCCTGTCCCACTACACAGGTTTTACATAACCGCCCCCCCGCTATATGTACTGTATTTTTAAGTGCACCATGTTCATCTATATTTACCTGTATATATGACAACATGTGTAGACATATACATTTCCATCTCTATATTCATCACTGCATTCCTATTCCCTGTATGTGTGCACTAGCATTTTTTTTTCTTTCTATGTCAATTTATCTTTAGCAGTGCTAAAACCCCCCTCAAAATTCCCTACTCAGAACATTTATGACCCTCTGGAGGGACACATACTTTTACAACATCTCACCCTCCCTTATCAGATCTGGGCAGTAAGCCTCCCTCCACTGCCACACAACATTGAATTCTATGTGTCCTTTTGCTCAGAAATGTTTTAGACTTGAGAAAGGGAGAAGAGCTTCCGAAAGCTTGTCATTCCAAAATTCTGTTAGTCCAATAAAAAAGGTATCACAATATACTTATTCCATCTGTTATATATATATATATATATATATATACCCGCAAAACCCTGGGAGCCAGGAAGGAGTTTCTTGTTGCCATGGTGACCTGGCGGCCGGGGTTTGTTTGAGCCTTGCCTTACACACTAACACCATACAGCAACAGACAAACACACACGTTAACACGATAGGCTCATGCATACACATGCTAACCTCATGCACTAATATACACACACTACGTGCTGATACACACACACTAATGCCCTACAGTAACACACACATCATACACTCATATACACGAAAACCACACTACTTCTAGTGCTATACATATATATATATATATATATATATATATATATATATATATATATATGCATACACACTTAGTCTAACAGTACAGTATACACTACTCCATTCTCTCTCACGTCCTCTAGCACTATACATATTCACACAACCATACACACTGACTCTGAAAAAGTGTGTATTAAATATAAGGGACTAAAACGGTTTGCTCAATACTTTAAACATTAGAAGCATAGACTAGTAACAATTCCCTGAATATATTCTCTCAGGAATACACTGCCATAACATTATGATGACCTGCCTAATATTGTGTAGGTCCCCCTTTTGCCACCCAAACAGGCATGGCATGGACTCCACAAGACCTCTAAAGTTGTGCTGTGGTATCTGGCACCAAAACATTAGCAGCAGGTCCTTTAAGTCTGGTAGGTGCGTAGGGGCATCCATAGATGAATTTTGGTGCCATGTGTTCTCCAGGTAAGCGTTGAACACATACCCGGCTATCCACAAGATTTAAAAAAAAAAAATTGTGATTCATCACACGAGACCACCTTCTACCATTGCTCCGTGGACCAGTTCTTATGCTCACGTGCCCATTTTAGGCGTGTCAGAATGCAGCCCCAAACTCAACAAACTGTGATGCACTGTGTTCTGACATCTTTCCAACTAGCATTAACATTTTCATCAATTTGAGCTACAGTAGCTCATCTGTTGGATTTGAACACATGGGCCAGCCTTCGGCGCCCATATGCATCAAGGAGCCTTGGCCGCCCATAACCCTGTCACTGGTTCATTACTTTACCTTCAATTTTGATTGGTAGTGACCACTGCAGACCAAGAACTTCTAACACATCAACTTTGAGGACAGAATGTTCATTTGCTACCTAATATATCTCACCCACTGACAGGTGCCATGACAACAAGATTATCATTGTTATTCACTTCACCTGTCAGTGGTCATAATGTTATGGCTGATCGGTATGTAGGACAGGCAAGTTCTTGTAAATACGTAGTCTTAAAAGGTATGATTACCTGTAAAAAAAACTAGCCTAACTGGTGTTGGCTTGAAGTAATCATCAATAACATTCTTATAGCAATAATAAGGAATTTAATGGAAACTATGTTAAAGGATAAGATTGTTGAACATCTTAAGTCACATGGGTTTCAAGAGCAAAAACAACATGGGTTTACTACAGGAAGATCATGCCAAGCTAATCTTATTGATTTTTTTTTTATTGGGTGACTGAAATAATTGATCAAGGTGGTGCAGTAGACATTGCCTATCTAAATTTCAGTAAGGCTTTTGACACTGTCCCACATACAAGATTTATCAATAATCTTTTGAGTTTAGATCACAATACTGTTGGGTGGATTAGGCAGTGGCTGAGTGGCAAACAACATTGTGTTGTCGTATATTCCAAGCATGTTCTTGTTACCAGTGGGGTACCGCAAGGATATGTACTTGGACCTATTCGCTTTAACATTTTATTAGAAATATTGCAGAAGATCTTGAGGGTGAGGTGTGTCTTTTTGCTGATTTTAGAGGACTTAAAGCTAGCTAGACAATGCAATAGAGCATCAGGAGCAGGAAGGGAAAGTCTTCAGCAGCAGGAGGCAAGGGCTGTAGTGGGATGTCCCTGGCCCTTACTGACACCTTCCTTATAGACAAAGCCAGATGCAAGACGGGTAGTCGCTCCAGAGTAAAGGTGTTACTATGGGGAAAAAGGGTCTCCCAAAAAAACGTACCACCAGTCACGACACAACACTTTATTGAGAATGGGCATATTCTGGGGAGGGGACATTAACAAACACAGGAAACATGAAGGTTTCAAATATTAGCAAGGGATTATGCAAACAACATCAGGACCAGACTAATGTCCTCACACATTGAAAAATGACAAATATGCTACAGCGATATATTACGTAAGTAATACTTAATCGTAGAACAGACAGTGAGTAAAGAAATGGAAACTAAAGAAAAAATACAAAATGTTACAGTCAATAATAGTATTAAAACAGGGGTCCAGTATTACAACTGTAACCAAATAAACAAATAGAGTAAGTTATACAATAAAACAATATTAATATCCTAAACAAAACAGAAAAAATACACATGTACATTTTCTGGGGATATTTCTACTGTTCTTATTTTGCTTTGTAATAACTATTTTGAGGTCTTCCTGGGTAGTAAAATACTGGAAGACAAAGCAGGAAATTGAGTATACTAGAAGTTCTTTTTCCGTTTTGGTATTTTCTGTTATGAATCTTTCAATAAACGGAGAATTTATTAAAAAAAAAAGTTCTTTTTCCGCACACAAATGTAAAACCTTCATGACGTGCTATGATGCTGTAAAAAAATTCACCCAAAAACCTATATTAATGGCATAGAAAGTCATGAACCAACTATGACCCGCTGGTTCCTGATGTAGGGGACTGCCTTGGGAACCAGTATTTACCCTTTACCCCAGCTGGAAGTCTTGCATTTGATCACGGCAGACTTACTTTTTAAATAGATGCCTCGCACCGGCTGCTGATCAGTTAGAGAAGAACATTTGGGGGGAAAAGTATAATTGCAGTGATCATTCCTATGGCTGCCTGCTACCATGCCTTGTTTTAAAAAGTGTGCCAACAGGTTGCCAGCTAGAGTTAGATCATCTGGCTGGCAAACTGGAAAAACAGTTTCATCCGACATTATGCCACAGCCATCCACCCGTTATCTGCAAATAAATAAATCGATAAAACCAATTCCCCAAAAATAAAAATAAGAAATCAGAAACAATTACCATTACATTTTATAAACATTTCCATTTTTTTAATTTAGAAATGGGTTGTTGACTCTCTGGATTACCACTATCCTATCACACTCAGCCAAACTGATAAGAGTGATGGGAGCTGTGGCCCACAAAAGCTGGCGCATGAGAAAAGCAAAAGGCTGGTATACTTCTAAAATGTATCTCTTTTGCCCTACTCTGTGTGATGTTCCGCAGTGAAATGAGCGTGTCATGTAGTGTGCCCTGTATATTTGAAAAAAAGAGGCATCTAAATACATTTTGGTGGGTTTCCCTGAAGTTGTGTGTAGGGCTGAAACAACTAATCGATAAAATCGATAATGAAAATCGTTGTCATTTGATTAGTCGAATCGATTTTATCGATTATAAAAAGAGGGTTTTTTCAGAGCAAATGCTCTCCTTATATAATCCGACCTCAAACATGTATGGGAGGGGGGAGGAGCCAGAGTGGTGTATGGGAGGGGGAGGAGCCAGAGTGGTGTATGGGAGGGGCCAGAGTGGTGTATGGGAGGGGCCAGAGTGGAGTATGGGAGGGGGAGGAGGCAGAGTGGTGTATGGGGGGGTATAATGAATTTCAGGGTAGCAGAGTGGTGTATGGGGGTGTAATGAATTTCAGGGAGGCAGAATGGCATATCTGGGGGAGTTAGAGTGGTGTATAGGGGGAGGTAGAGTGGTGTATGGGGGGTATAATGAATTTCAGAGTGGCATATCTGGGGGAGGCAGAGTGGTGAATCAGGGAGTATAATGAATTTTAGGGTGGTGCAGGCCATTTATGGGGAGCGGAGTGGCATATCAGGGTGCACAGTGGCATATAGGGAGGTATAGGGCATAAATGGGGGCGAGTGGCATATTGGAAGTTATAAGACGTATAGGGAGTATAAGGCATATCAATATTAGGCATATCAGGGGGGCATAAGACATATCTGGGGGTAAAAGGTATATCAGGGGGCTCAGTTGTATATCACTGGAATATAAGGAGTATAAGGCATATCGGGGGCACAGTGGAATCTCTGGTATATAAGAGGTATAAGGCATATATGGGGGCAGAGTGGCAAGCTGGGGGTCAGATGTGCATAACTGGGGGCAGTTTGGTAAATAAAAGAAAATATAAACAAGGCTTTTTTCTCAGTTTTTATTAAATATGAAAAATAGTTAACATATGAATTAATATTTACTAATAACTTTGTATTAAAACCTAGTTTGAGAAACACTGTGTTTGGGTTCTTGTAGCTTTTATTATTATGTCAGTAAAATAAGAAGGTGAATAGAGAGAGGCCATTGCAATAAAGAGATGAAAGTGTAAATTGTACGTTTTTTATTACATTATTTTAAATAAAAAAAATTGCATTTTTTATCCGATTAATCGAAAAAATAATCGGCCAACTAATCAATTATTAAAATAGGGCTGCAACTAACGATTATTTTAATAATCGATTAGTTGGCCGATTATTTTTTCGATTAATCGATTAATCTGATAAAAAAAAACAATATGCAAATTTTTTGTTTATTTAAAATAATTTAATGAACTGGATGTTAAAACACAACTTAAAATTTACATTAACATTCTTATTTTGTTATGATGTAATAAAAAACAATATTTTCAAAGTACAAGAACCCAAACACAATATTTATGAAACAAAATAACCCCAAACATTCTGAAAAGAGGTGGACTATTACTGTTCAAGAAACTTTGCCCCAGCCCTGGCACTTTGCACCCAGCACTTTGCACCCAGCACTTTGCACCCAGCACCCAGCACTTTGCACCCAGCACTTTGCACCCAGCACTTTGCACCCAGAACTTTGCACCCAGAACTTTGCACCCAGAACTTTGCCCCAGCCCTGGCACTTTGCACCCAGCACTTTGCACCCAGCACTTTGCACCCAGCACTCAGCACTTTGCCCCAGCCCTGGCACTTTGCACCCAGCACTTTGCACCCAGCACTCAGCACTTTGCACCCAGCACTTTGCCCCAGCACTTTGCACCCAGCACTTTGCACCCAGCACTTTGCACCCAGCCCTGGCACTTTGCACCCAGCACTTTGCCCCAGCCCTGGCACTATGCACCCAGCACTTTGCACTTTGCACCCAGCCCTGGCACTTTGCACCCAGCACTCAGCACTTTGCCCCAGCCCTGGCACTTTGCACCCAGCACTTTGCACCCAGCCCTGGCACTTTGCACCCAGCACTTTGCACTGTGCCCCTGCACCCAGTCTCCAACTCTGGCCTGCACCCAGCCCTGCCCCCACATTCTGCCCTGCCCCCACACTCACACCCTGCACCCACTCTGCCCTGCACCCACTCTCACACCCTGCCCTGCATCCCCACCCCCACTCTGCCCTGCACCCAGTCTCCTACTCTGCCCTGCACCCACACTCACACCCTGCATCCCCACCCCCACTCTGCCCTGCACCCAGTCTCCTGCCCTGCCCCCACACTCACACCCTGCCCTGCATCCCCACCCCCACTCTGCCCTGCACTCAGTCTCCTACCCTGGCCTGCCCCCCCACCCCCACTCTGCCCTGCACCCACACTCACACCCTGCCCTACATCCCCTGAACCCCCACCCCGCCGTGGACCCCCACCCCCGCGAATCGCTCTGTGCGAATGGAGCCACTCGCACAGAGCGAATCGCACAGAGCCACTCGCACATAGCCACTCGCACAGAGCGAATCGCTCTGTGCGAATGGAGCCACTCGCACAGAGCGATTCGCACATAGACATGAAGAATACTTACCTCCGGAACGCGTCACATCCGTCACGTAACTAAAAGAAGGCGGAGACTGCAGAGCGTGTAGCAGAAGCGGGGAACGCTCGCGGAGGTAAGTAAAAGGAGCCGAGTGCTCCAACAACGAATCGATCGCTCAATTAATCGATAACGGAAATCGTCGACAATGATTTCCGTTATCGATTATTATCGATTTTATCGATTCGTTGTTTCAGCCCTAGTTGTAGCACATGTACCCTTTTATCTATTGTTCTTTTAATTTTGAATAGTAGAATCTATTTAACAGATTTTTTCATTACCTTTTTATAGATGAGTAAAATATTTTTTCAACTAAAAGTTAGAAAAAGTCATTTTTTCTAAACTTTTCACCATATTTTATACTTCTTTTAATAGTAAATAATATGATACAATTAAAACAATGTCATCTAAAGAAATCCCTTCTTGTCCTGAAAAAGACAATATATAATTTGTGTGGGTTCAGTAAAAGGGAAACAAGAAAATTACAGCTAAACACGAGCAGAAATGTAAAAACAGCCACTGTCACGAAGGGTACAAGAAATAAAATCAGCCTTTGTCACGAAGGGGTTAAAGGTTTATACAACTCTTATGCAAAAAGGTTTAGCCAAACAAATGACAGGTCATACTATAAAACAAGAATACCATAAATTATTACTTAATGTGAACAGTACACCTTGGACTACTACCAGCTGTGAAGTTCCACACCTGATTGCTGCAGAAAAATGTTTGTTTATCAAGTGAAAAGGACTAAGTTATGAATATGCATTGTGTAGTGTGTGGTGTCTGCCAGCTAAATAGCAACATATGTCAATGTGATGTGTATAGTAACAGACATATGTCTGCAGTCAGCACAGATGGTACAATTGTATTAAACACACTGCATATCTTATGCATACATAGGGACAAAGACGCACACCCAAGAGTATTTATTAGTATGATGGCACACCTCTGCTTTCTGCACATGCATGTATGGATTGAAAAATATCTATTGTGGTAAAATGATTAATTTTACTACAATATATTTATAGAGAATCACAATGAACTGCAGCCGGCACACAGCTAGATTAGCCGATAGAGATTAAGATTGTGGTTATATGAGTAATAAACTGTAAAGGGTATTTTTATAACAAATTGTACAAAGTAGTACACAAGAACAATGTATTTTTAACACATGTGGCACACAGTGATATACAGGAAAACTAAGTGTACCACAGTAAACAAGCAGTTTTACCCAAAGAGCTTGCTACAATGAATTGTAATGGGGTATTTTGTTCTGCAACACACGCACGCAAGAAATCTGTCGTGGTGCACTACAACAAAATCAGCAGAGCTGGCCAAAGAGCTTGCAATTCTTGTTTTTAATTAACTGTAAAGGGTTATTACCTTCTGCCAAGAACTCTTCTACGGTCACCTGGTAACGGCCAACGGTTAAAGCTCTGCCCACAGTCACCCCTCCAGTGACAGAAGTGCCGGATGACCCGGCACCCTGGCTAGATCCAGCACCCCCTCCTCCATCACCGCTCTCTGACTTAGGCATCCGGGAAAACTTCTTCATGATCTTATAACCTCCTCCAGCACCGGCAGGAAGCAGCGGTACTCAATGTGGGTTGCTACCAAGGTTGGCGACTTAAAGTTCAGTGACACACTGGCCACTATCTCCAATGACAAGCCAGTGTCACCACTGTCTGACACTAACACACACTCACGCACACACAGGGGTGTGATCACACGGGTATAAAACCAGACAGGAAACGGCAAAAAGATACGGGTCAGTAAAATTGACTTACAGGCACTAGCACATATCCAGGGTAATAGCATTCACACAACAGACGCAGGCTAAATCAGGACGCTCAACTCAAATCTCAGAATATTCTAAGCGGAGAATGAGAAACTCAAGCACGCGAGATCGATATATTGCGATGACTTCAACAGGCAGTGCCCCATGTTCTATACCACTCAATATTTAAACAGTATTAATATACACACAACGCACCCATCTGTCACACAGACACGAACAGTGCCAGACAACTGGTGTGTCGCTACAACCCTTCCCTTTGGTCTGCTGCCCTAACACCAGTGCTAGTAGCTATCGTTTTAATGTAGCTGAAGTCCTGGAAACGGAAGAAGATTATCCGAAGTTCATCCATTCGGAGGCCAAAAATACTGGGTGGTAGTGATGTCCGGATCATGAACGAATCGTTCATTTGATCCGGTTCTTTTTAGTGATCCGGATGAATCGGTTCAGTAGACTGAACGATTCATTTGTAGCGGTTCAATCTGTGAATCACTCAGCTGTAACCTGATCCTAGAGCTGTGAGTCATCTGCAGAGCACTCAGACACAGACTCTGGGGCAGGGCCGGACTGGCCCACCGGGATACCGGGAAATTTCCCGGTGGGCCGGAAGGTCCGTGGGCTGGGCGGCCGGCAGACTAACCATGAAGACAGCCGCTGAGCGGCTGCAAATGGCATTGAACGCCTCCCTCGGTGCCAGGGGCGGGCTGGGCAGAGGGGCAATTGCCCCCCAGGCTGCCCGAAATCTAATCAAAGCGGCCGCTGGGTGCTGATGCGGCCGGCCGGCATCAGCACCCAGCAGCCGTGTGCGATGGCCGTCTAGTGATGGGAGCAGTGTGAGGGGTGAAAGCTCCGCCCCCTCGCACTGACCTTTCACCCCTCACGCTGCTCCCATCACTATGCGGCCATCAGATTGCTGGGAATGTTATCTAAACGGCCGATGCGTGCTGATGCCGCCGGCCGGCTCTGCTTCAATACTTTTTTTTTTACTTTACATGGCAAGCCGATCCAGCTTAACATATAAAAAAAAAAAGTGTTAAAGTTGCTCCGGCCGGCGGCATCAGCACGCAGCGGCCGTTCAGATTACATTCCCAGCAGTCTGATGGCTGCACAGTGATGGGAGCAGCGTGAGGTGGAAGCTCCGCCCCCTCGCATTCAGACTGCTGCAGCACCGGATGTCAGGTCAGTGACATCCTGTCAGCATAGAGGAGAACAGTGTGCAGCTACCAGGAAGTCAAGACAAGTAGAAGGTGAGTAAAATAATGTATTTTTTGTACTGTATAATGTTTTTTGTATTTGTTAAAAACAAAAAAAATCGGCATGTGTGTGTATGTAAGTGTGTCCCCCTATATGCCACTCTGCCTCCAGAAATGCCTTATACCCCCCTATATGCCACTCTGTCCCATGATATGCCTTTTAACCCCCTATATGCCAGAGTTGCATATAGGGGTATAAGGCATTTCTGGAGGCAGAGTGGCATAAAGGGGGTTAAAAGGTATATCATGGGGCAGAGGAGCATATAGGAGGGTATAAAGCATATCGGGGAGGCAGAGTGGCATATAGGGGGCATAAGGCTTTTCTGGAGGCAGAGTGCCCCATGATATGCCCTTTAACCCCCTTCATGCCACTCTGCCTCCAGAAATGCCTTATACCCCCTATATGCCACTCTGTCCCATGATATGCCTTTTAACCCCTATATGGCAGAGTGGCATATAGAGGGTTAGAAGGCATATCATGGGACAGAGTGGCATATAGGGGGTATAAGGCATTTCTGGAGGCAGAGTGGCATATAGGGGGTTAGAAGGCATATCATGGGACAGAGTGGCATATAGGGGGTATAAGGCATTTCTGGAGGCAGAGTGGCATATAGGGGGTTAGAAGGCATATCAGGGGGGCAGAGTGGCAAGCCTGGGGGCAGAGGTGCATAACTTGGGGGTAGGTTGTCAAATGAAAGGAAATAAAAACCAAACATGTCTCAATCATAGCTTTTATTAAATATGGAAAAAAATAGTCTACATGAATTAATAAAGAAATAAAAGTTTCTTACCAGAATATCGTGAAGAATAATGTGATCAGTGTTTTGTTCCACTGAATAAAATGCAACTCTTTCATCTAAAAATGTTCGCAGTAGTAAATGTTTTGATCCCATTATGTGTAATGTATTTCATTTATTAGGGCCTTTTAACACTTTTGCTTTCTGGCATTTTAATACAAATAATGAGATAAAAAGAATGGCACATAGTGTGACTCGGGTATGTATAAGGGGTGCGTGTGGGTATAAGAGCTTCACCGTGAGATAAACTATATGGGGCTGGTCTCCAAATTTTTCCAGGGCTGCTTTTCAGTCCCAGTCCGGCCCTGCTCTGGGGTCAGGTTACAGCTCATTAAAATTCACAGAGGAACGATGACTCATAGAGTCAGAGACTCGTTCAATGATTCGAATGATCCGAAGACTCGAATGATGCGAAGACTCGAATGATCCGAAGACTCGAATGATTCAATGATTCAAATGATTCGAATCTTACAGGGATCTGGATCTTACAAGGATCCGAATCTTACAGAGATTCGAATCTTACAGAGAATATTACTGATACCATACTTTTATAAATAAATACATTAATAATGTTCACACTGCCCCAGGATTTAGATTCCCCTAAGTTTGCCCCCCTTTACCTATGAGTGCACCTACAGTTAACTTTATTAAATTAATTAAATTAACCCTCAGTCATCAGCATAAAATTAACCCTTATACCCCATCAACCATAACTGCCCCTGAAATTAACCGTAAAGATCCCATTAACCATAACAGCCCCTGAAATTAACCCTAAAGACCCCATTAACCATAACAGCCCCTGATATTAACCCTAAATACTCCATTAACCATAACTGCCCCTAAATTAATTGCATGTACTCCAGATAAATTACCTAATAAATTGGTATGGTTGATGGGGTCTTTAGTGTTAATTTAGGGGCAGTTATGCTTAATGGGGTGTTTAGGGTTAATTTAGGGGCAGTTATGCTTAATGGGATCTTTAGTGTTAATTTAGGGGCAGTTATGCTTAATGAGGTGTTTAGGGTTAATTTGGGGGCAGTTATGCTTAATAGGGTGTTTAGGGTTAATTTAGGGGCAGTTATGCTTAATGAGGTGTTTAGGGTTAATTTGGGGGCAGTTATGCTTAATGGGGTGTTTAGGGTTAATTTGGGGGCAGTTATGCTTAATGGGGTGTTTAGGGTTAATTTGGGGGCAGTTATGCTTAATGGGGTGTTAAGGGTTAATTTTAGGGCCAGTCATGGTTGATGGGGTGTTAAGGGTTAATTTTAGGGGCAGACATGGTTGATGGGGTGTTTAGGGTTAATTTAATGGTGAGGGTTAATTTAATTAATTTAATAAAGTTAGCTTAAGGTGCAGTTGCAGGTAAAGGGGAATGTAAATCCTGGGGGCAGTGATTATTAATGTATTATTTATAACAGTATGGTAATATTATCTGACTGATTCGAATCCCAATGAAGGCAGAGAGTCGTTCAAAGATCCGGATCTTCCAATGATCCGGATCTTACAATGATCCGGATCTTACAGTGATCCGGATCTTACAGTGATCCGGATCACTGTAAGATTTGGATCCCTGTAAGATCCGAATCTTTGAACGACTCTCTGCCTTCATTGACATCACTGGAGGCAGGGGGGGAGGATTCATAATGAAAGGGGCGGGGCCAATCGTTAGTGTGCCTGCACGGAGTTACTGGAAAACAGTAACTCCTGTGAGTCACACTGAGTGATCCGAAGATTCGGATCATGAATCGGATCATTTCAGTGAACGAATCGAAATGATCCGATTCACTTTAATGATCCGAACTTCCCATCACTACTGGGTGGGTACTAGCGCCGTTAGTGGCAGCTCCACCTCCGGCCCGCCCAGGAAACTGACTGTAAGAGAGGGCAGGCATGCAGGCATGTACACAGACTTTACGGACACGAGAGCACTGGAGGGACGTGGCTCGGCTCCAATTGCAGGGGGGATAAACAGTCTGTGGAAATACAGTCAGCGTGGCCACTTCAATGACGCAGAGGAGAATGCAGAGTGCATGACCGCTTGTATGGCACTAGGACCAGGCTGTTTTTGAATTTTTGTACACTTGGTGACCAAGGCTGTTTTAACAATTTTGTGGTGCCCGTGTTTAACTGAAGACGGTGGTCAAGCCATCAGAAGCTTTTTGTTTCAGATTAGAATTAGTTTTATAAGAACTGCAAACGTGATAATAAAAATGTAATGATACAATTATGACTGTATTAGGCAGAGTTCTCACACATTATATATATAAATCCCTATAGAGGCCGAAATATCAGTCCAGTAGATAGCAACTGCCATTTTTCAACATTCTACATGGAGTTAAACAAATTCCTCCATTGGACCAATATAGTTACACTGCACATGTCTGACACACATCCCCTCTATAATATCTTACAATATAGTGCGCTTTTACTGTGGAAATTTAAAGCTATAGCGCCCCAAATATCAGCCCAGTAGCTAGTAACTGGCATCCTCAAGATTGTAAACGTGCGAGCAGGGCTCTCTCCACCTAATGTATCGGTTTGTCTTAGTCTGTCAATTCTTGTCTCGTCATACCCCTTGAATATATGTATAGTATTCAAGGCCAAACTGGGCATTTGCCCAGGGCCCACTAATCTTCGGGGTCCCACTGGCAGCCCTGCGGCTGTCCCATTACCAACGCCAGGGCTGCGCCGAGGCAGCAGGGAGAGGAGGAGAGAAAGGGGCGCTGAGTGGTTGCACATGAAAATGTTTTTAGCAACCGCTCGGCCCCCTTGGTCTCCTCAGCTCCCTACAGCTGCCCTGACTTCGGTGGTGGGAGCTCGAGGCCTTGGTCGCGGTGCGGAGCTTCATAATGAGCGACGGAATATGACATCATCGCGTTTCCACCACAGGACTTCACCAGGGTAAGTGAACCCCTTACGAAAAAATAACTGCAGTTTTTCTGAAGTAATACTGCAGTTTTTTGGACATGAAAAAACTGCAATACTGCACTTTTACTGCAGTATTACTGCACATTTACTGCAGTTTTACTGCATTTGTACTTCACTGTACTGCAGTTTTACTGCAGTTATTTTTGTACGGAAGTACAAATGCAATAAAGCTGCAGTATATTGAAGTACAACTGTAGGATTGCAATATAAAAAAAAAAGTGCAGTAAATGTGCAGTAAGGCTAGGTTTCCACTTGGGTTTTTGTCCTGCGTTTTTTGTCTTGATGAAAAATGCCAAGAAAACTGCCACTGCATTTTCCTGCGTTTTGGCGTTTTTTTCTGGAGTTTTTTCTGGCGTTTTAGCCTTTCTGTGGAAATTGCTTTTTTTGACCTTAGGCAGTTTTTCCAGCCTTTACAAGTTAGCAGTTTCACCCAGCTAAAAGGGATTAGGATAAATGGCAAGTATCTGCCCCCGATGTCATTTACTTGGTAGACCCCTTTGTCTCTTTTCTGTGGTTTGTAAGGCATGCTTTATTTCGAATGTCTGCTCCTCTAGGAAGATTGGCCCCAAATGATGGTGCAAATTGTTTGCTGTTGCTTTTGGCACGCAGGATCCAGTTGATGCGTTGCGTATGTTTGTTTGTAATGGCATGTTTGTTCCAAATGGTGTAGAATTCAATATGAACCAGTCCAGGACTTTGTTTTGTGTGAAACTGTTTGTTTCCAGCCTATTTCTCGTAGTTCACACAGATACTGGGTCCATCCTCTGCATTGTAACTGTGGAAAAAACGCCCTAAAAAACGCCAAGGCAATAAACCCACCTGGCTTTTTCATGGCGTTTTTTCTCTCCCATAGACTTCTATTGGAGAAAAACGCCAAGATTTCCTTGAAAAAACGCCAGAGTGTCAACATGCTGCGATTTTTAGCTAAAAAAACCAAGTGGAAACCTAGCCGCAGTACAGTGAAGTACAAATGCAGTAAAACTGCAGTAAATGTGCAGTAATAGGCTAGGTTTCCACTTGGTTTTTTTTAGCTAAAAACGCCCATAAAAACGCCAATAGCGCCACCTGGCGTTTTTTTAGTGAAAAAACGCAGCAGCCAGATGTTAGCTGTTCTTCAATAGGAAATCGCAGAATGCCATATCCACTTGGCGTTTTTTTGTTTGGCGTTTTTTCAGTCCTCTTTGGCGTTTTTCTGTTTTGTTGGGCTCTGTGGCAGTTTTTCAAAATCGCAGCATGTTGACACTCTGGCGTTTTTTGCAAGGAAATCTTGGCGTTTTTCTCCAATAGAAGTCTATGGGAGAGAAAAAACGCCATGAAAAAGCCATGTGGGTTTATTGCCTTGGCGTTTTTTATGGCGTTTTTCCACAGTTACAATGCAGAGGATGGACCCAGTATCTGTGTGTCCTACGAGAAATAGGCTGGAAACAAACAGTTTCACACAAAACAAAGTTCATATTGAATTCTACACCATTTGGAACAAACATGCCATTACAAACAAACATACGCGACGCATCAACTGGATCCTGCGTGCCAAAATCAACAGCAAACAATTTGCACCATCATTTGGGGCCAATCTTCCTAGAGGAGCAGACATTCGGAATAAAGCATGCCTTACAAACCACAGAAAAGTGACAAAAGGGTCCGCCGGGGCATTTAAGTAGAACTCTACCAAGTAAATGACATCAGGGGGCAGATACTTGCCATTTATCCTAATCCCTTTTAGCTGGGTGAAACTTCTAACTTGTAAAGGCTGGAAAAACTGCCTAAGGTCAAAAAAAGCAATTTCCACAGAAAGGCTAAAACGCCAGAAAAAACTCCAGAAAAAAACGCCAAAACGCAGGAAAATGCAGTGGCAGTTTTCTTGGCGTTTTTCATCAAGACAAAAAACGCAGGACAAAAACCCAAGTGGAAACCTAGCCTCACTGCAGTAAAAGTGCAGTATTGCAGTTTTTTCATGTCCAAAAAACGGCAGTATTCAGAAAAACTGCAGTAATTTTTTGTAAGGGACTGCAAAGTGGGGGGGGTAGATAGTAAGGAGGGGGTAGATAGAAGAGGGAGGAGATTGTGAGAAAGGGAGGTTGTAAGAATCTTGAAAGAAAGTGAGAATGAGAGACTTAATGAATTAATGTGTGGATGAATTTGGTGAATGTGTGAGAGAATTAATGTGTGGATGAATTTGGTGAATGTGTGAGAATGAATAATTGTGTGAAGGAATTGTGTAAATGACAGATTGAATGAGTGACTGTATAAGTGTTTTGTGTGTATGATAAATGTATAAGTGATTTGGGGAAAGGCAAAGATGGCACAAGCAGGGTGTTTGAACTTTGGGACCAAGATTATTTCTTTATTAATTCATGTCAACAATTTTTTAGTATTTAATAAAAGCTATGATTGAGAAACTTTTGTTTTTATTTCCTTTTATTTGCCAACCTCCCCCCCCCCCCCATAAGGCTTTTCTGGAGGCAGAGTGCCCCATGATATGCCTTTTAAGCCCCTATATGCCACTCTGCCTCCAGAAATGCCTTATATTAAAAGGCATATCATGGGACAGAGTGGCATATAGGGGTTATAAGGCATTTCTGGAGGCAGAGTGGCATATAGGGGGTTAAAAGGCATTTCTGGAGGCAGAGTGGCATATAGGGGGTTTAAAGGCATATCATGGGGCACTCTGGACACCCCCCCCCCGACTTAGCACTGCTTCTGACTCCCTGGGGTCTGGTGGGGGCAGCAGATGGAGGCTGTTCATGAAATGAAAGGGGCTGGCATGTACGCACCGAGTCGCCCAATGGCCGTGCCGCCCAATGGCCGTGCCTCAGCTCTTCGTCCCACCCTTTTTAAGACGTGGGACGGAGTGCTGAGGAACGGCCATTGGGAGGTGCGTGCAAGCCAGCCCCTTTAATTTCATTAGGCGCTGGCTGCTGGAGGAGGCGGCTTTCAATCCCGCTCGCAGCCGCTCAGCGGCTGTTTTGAATGTCGACCTGCCGGCCCACCGGGAAATTTCTCGGTATCCTGGTGGACCAGTTCGGCCCTGTCAGTGATTCAGGCAGGGTATCGGTTTCGGCATCGGAGCAACTGCTGTGTATCGGCACCGATACCAGTATCGGTGCATCCCTAATTTGATCTATACCTGAACTACAGGGAACTACAGGGAGGAAGGAAAAGAGAGGTGTGAATGAGGGGACAAAAGAACTCTGGGGAAGAGTACGGGAGAGAGGACCTTTCAAAGTCACAGTAGAGTCAGAAGGAGGGAAGACTGCACTAACTCTCACAGTCTTCCCCTAATCCACAGTCAGTGTGGAAAATATTTTTTTTGGGTGTGGGAGCTGAGGGAGTGATTGCATGCTAGGGAGCGTGGAGGGGGTCCAAAGGAAATAATTGCCTAGGGTCCAATTTTTTCAATATATAAAGGGAAAATGTTTTTGTTACAAAGATTGTTAGCTGTCTTTTTTTTCCTATATTTAATGTATTTAAGGTACATTATTGTTACCAATGCTTTCAGTTATATATTATTGTGCTTGTTTGCACTTGCACATACATAATCTCTAATTAAAACTAGATTTGTTCTCTTTTTTGTCAAGGGGGGCGCCAGAGAAGTAGTCCGCACAGGGTGCCTGATCACCTAAGGCCAGCCCTGACTGTAGTGGCATATATGGGGGTTAAAAGGCATATCATGGGACAGAGTGGCATATAGGGGTTATAAGGCATTTCTGGAGGCAGAGTGGCATATAGGGGGTTAAAAGGCATTTCTGGAGGCAGAGTGGCATATAGGGGGTTTAAAGGCATATCATGGGGCACTCTGCCTCCAGAAAAGCCTTATGGCCGTCATATAACACTCCCCCCCGACTTACCATTGCTTCTGACTCCCTGGGGTCTGGTGGGGGCAGCAGATGGAGGCTGTTCATGAATTGAAAGGGGCCGGCGTGTACGCACCGAGCCGCCCAATGGCCGTGCCTCAGCTCTTCGTCCCACCCTTTTAAAGACGTGGGACGAAGTGCTGAGGAACAGCCATTGGGAGGTGCGTGCAAGCCAGCCCCTTTAATTTCATTAGGCGCTGGCGGCTGGAGGAGGCGCTTTCAATCCCGCTCGCAGCCGCTCAGCGGCTGTTTTGAATGTCGACCTGCCGGCCCACCGGGAAATTTCTTGGTATCCTGGTGGACCAGTTCGGCACTGTCAGTGATTCAGGCAGGGTATCGGTTTCAGCATCGGAGCAACTGCTGTGTATCGGCACCGATATGTTTTTGTTACAAAGATTGTTAGCTGTCTTTTTTTTCCTTTATTTAATGTATTTAAGGTACATTATTGTTACCAATGTTTTCAGTTATATATTATTGTGCTTGTTTGCATTTACACATACATAATCTCTAATTAAAACCAGATTTGTTCTCTTTTTTGTCGAGGGGGGCGCCAGAGAAGTAGTCCGCACAGGGCGCCTGATCACCGAAGGCCAGCCCTGACTGTAGTGGCATATATGGGGGTTAAAGGCATATCTGGGAGGCAGAGTGGCATATAGGGGGTATAAGGCAAATCTGGGGGCAGATGTGCATAACTGAGGGGAAGGTTGGCAAATAAAAAAACCATTTTTCTCAATCATAGTTTTTATTATTTAAGAAAAAATAGTGTACATGTTAATTAATATTTACTAGTAAAACTTTTCCTTATAGGGTAGTCTTATATTCAGGCTTTTTCTTTTTTCCCTAAATTAATTAATATTCACATTTTGGGGGGTTGTCTTATAATCAGGGCCGCCTTATAATCGAGCAAATACTGTATATTGTTTGCCCAGGGCCCACCAGAGCCTTGAACCGGCCCGCTGCGTAAATTGTTACAATACAGTTACACTTTACCTATCTCACACACACACCCCCTCTATAATATCTTACAATATGGGAAATTTAAAGATCTAGTGCCCCAAATATCAGCCCAGTAGTAAGAAACTGCCATTTTTTAACATTCTACATGGGGTTAAACAAAACTCCCCCATTGGATCAATACAGTTACACTCAGGGCCGGCCTTAGGGGTGTGCGACCTGTGCGACTGCACAGGGCGCCATGGTAGCAGGGGCGCCTGCCCGGGACTTAACTTAAAACATCGGGGTTTTTTTTGTTTGCTTTTTTTTAAAACTTTATTAAACATCATTCATGTTAAATAAAGTTTAAAAAACAAAAAACGATGCTTTAATCTAAGTCCCGGCCAGGGGCGCCGAGCGGTTGCTCGTGAAGTTTTCAGCAACCACTCAGCGCCCCTCACTCTCCGTGACTCCGTCGCGGTGCCGGCATCTCATGTTGAGCGCCGGACTATTCCGGCGCTCAACATGAAATGCCGGCACCGCGGCAGAGCGAGAAGACGGATGCCTCCCGCTCTCACCGCAGGACTCCGGCAACAAGGTAAGTGGGGGGGTGTAGTTTGAAGGGACAGAAGGGGGGGTGTAGTTTGAAGGGGCATGGGGGGGTGTAGTTTGAAGGGGCAGAGGGGGGGTGAAGTTTGAAGGGGCAGGGGGGGGTGTAGTTTGAAGGGGCAGAGGGGAGGTGTAGTTTGAAGGGGCAGAGGGGGGGTAGTTTGAAGGGGCAGAGGGGAGGGGTAGTTTGAAGGGGCAGAGGGGAGGGGTAGTTTGAAGGGGCAGGGGGGGTAGTTTGAAGGGGCAGGGGGGGTAGTTTGAAGGGGCAGAGGGGGGGTAGTTTGAAGGGGCAGAGGGGGGGGGGCGCCAGAGGAGTAGTCCGCACAGGGCGCCACAACGCCTAAGGCCGGCTCTGGTTACACTGCACATATCTCTCACACACACCCTCTGTTAGATCTTAGAATATGGTGTATTTTTACTGTGGAAATTTAAAGATATAGCAGCCCAAATCAGCCGCTGGAGCTAAACAAATTTTCCCCATTGAACCAATATAGTTACACGGCACATATCTCACATACATCCACCTCTTATTTTAGAGGGAGTTGTATGTGAGATATGTGCAGTCCAATGAAGGAGTTTTTTATAAACCTATGTAGAATGTTGAAAAATAACATTTGCTAACTACTGAGATGATATTTGTGCTACTATATCTTTAAATGACCATAGTAAAATCACACCATATTATACGATATAATAGAGGGGGTGTGTGTGAGAAATGTGCAGTGTAACTGTATTGGTCCAATGGGGGAATTTTTTTAACCCTATGTGGAATGTTGAAAAATGCCAGTTGCTAACTACCGGGCTGATATTTGGCCCGCTATAGCTTTAAACTTCCACAGTGAAATCTTTCCATTTTGTAAAATATCATAAAGGGGGTATATGTAGCACTACTGTACTTTTAATATATTGGTCCAATGTGGGAGTTTTGTAATGTATCCAGAAATGTTAGAAAACGTAATTTGTTAAAATGATATAATTTTGTAGGGATATATATATATGTGAGAACTCTGCCTAATCCATAATAATTGTATCATTACATCTTTATTATCACGTTTGCAGTTTTTATTATCACGTTTGCTAATCTGAAACTAAAAGCGTCTGATGACTTGACCACTGATATGAAACTGTCTGATAGCTTGACTTCAGTCGTGTTTAGCTGTAATTTTCTCCTTATCCATTTAGTGTACCCACACAAGTTATTTATTGGGGGTTTTTTTCTAAACAAGAAGGGCTTTCTTCAGATTCTAATGTTTTTATCTTTATTTTGCAAGTTATACAACAATTAGTACAAGTAGTGTTTTGCTATTTAAAATTTAGCTATTTTCCAAATCTGACCATTTTGGCCCCATGTGCTATTTAAGAGGTCTTTGAAGCTGGCCAATGCATTTTACCCCAATCAAACCATGTATGTTTGAAAACTAGACAACCCAGTGTATTTCAGATGCTGGTATTTGTGGGAAATGAGACCGCCAAACATTAAATAGTCCAAACAACACCTCCGGAATCCGAATATGAAAAGGACTTTACTAGTAGCGTTAGAAAGGGGGGACAGCAGGGAGTAGAGATCTGGCCTAATGCGTTTCGAGCCTCATGGCTCTTTATTGATTCATCTTAATCTGGTTCGTATTAGGGCTGCAACTAACGATTATTTTAATAATCGATTAATCGGATTAAAAAAAACAATATGCAAATTTTTCATTTATTTAAAATTTAATGAACTGGATGTTAAAAAAACAACTTAAAATTTACAATAAAAAACAAAATTTTCAAAGTACAAGAACCCAAACACAATATTTATCAAACTAGTTTTAATACCTAAACCACTCACTTTGCCCCAGCACTCACTTTGCCCCTTCCCCCGGCACTTTGCACCCTGCACCCGGCACTTTGCACCCAGCACTTTGCACCCAGTCTCCCACTCTGCCCTGCACCCCCACTCATACCCTCCCCTGCACCCCCACTCACACTCTGCCCTGCACCCCCACTCACACCCTGCCCTGCACCCCCACTCCCACTCTGCCCTGCACCACACCCCCACTCTGCCCTGCACCCACAACCCCACTCTGCCCTGCACCCAGTCTCCCACTCTGCCATGCACCCAGTCTCCCACTCTGCCATGCACCCACACTCTGCCCTGCACCCACACTCACACTCTGCCATGCACCCCCACCCCCATCCAGCCCTGCACCCACACTCAGCCATGCACCCCCACCCCCACCCAGCCCTGCACCCAACTCACACTCTGCCATGCACCCCCACCCATCCCTGCACCCACACTCTGACCTGCACCCAGCCCTGCACCCACACTCTGACCTGCACCCCCACTCTGACCTACACCCAGCCCTGCACCCACACTCTGCCCTGCACCCACACTCACACTCTGCCCTGCACCCCCACCCCCACTCTGCCCTGCATCCCCACCTCCACTCTGCCCTGCATCCCCACTCACACCCAGCCCTGCACTCAGTCTCCCACTCTGACACTCGCACATAGACATTCACACATAGAGAATCACTTACCTCAGCTATGGACTCGTTCCACTTCCAACCTTCAAGAAGTTGAAAACTTTATTCGAACTGCAGACCAACATCCTTTTCTTATTTGAAGCGCGTCACGTAGCTCAAAGAAGGCGGAGACTGCAGTGCGCGTAGCAGAAGCGGGGAAACGCTCGCGGAGGAGGTAAAACGAGCCGAGTGCTCTGTGAAGAACCTATGTCTGATCTTCACTGTTATTATTATTATTATATTTATTTGTACCTTGTTTGAATGTGGCCGCAGCTCCAGCCTTCAAAGAGACGATCCCATAATCTGGCTGGGGCTCTTAATCAGCCAGCACAGCCCTGTCTGCCCAGACGGCACCCGCACTACAGGGGGGATAACACAGGTGGGGGAACCCATTGTATCCCTTAATCCCCTCACCTGATACATCCTCTGTATATCGATGGGATTTGTGAGGGGATGTGGCTGATGGGATTTGTCATGGGATGTGGCTGATCGGATTGGGGGTTGGGTTCGGTGCACAGTGAATGTAGATTGTATATAAGTTCTGTGTGTTTGTAATAAAGAGAGTTCTGTTTTTAACCTCAAAGCATGAAGTCCTGTCTCATGATTGAGGGAAGTGCTGGTCTGTGACTGCTTTCTTCGGACAGCCGCAGCGCGTCCGCTTACTGGGAGAGGGAAGGAGCTGACGGGCGGATGTGTCCAGTCTGGGGCACAGGACGATCCGTCACATGCTCCAACAATTAATCGATCACTCGATTAATCGATAACGGAAATCGTCGACAACGATTTCCGTTATCGATTATTATCGATATTATCGATTCGTTGTTTCAGCCCTAGTTCGTATTTTCCACCCCTGTCACCCCACCAAACCAGCTCCCTTGAAAGGAGGCTAGTGTAAGAACTTCTTCTTCTGCCTGCCCAATCCGCCGACACTTCTAGGTCCTCGACATCAGCAGCGACCGCCAGGATTCTCTGCCTCTGACACTGACAACATGGTTTCTCCCACAAACTGCACCCCTGTGTCACCAATATCGGCTGTACAGAATCACGGTTTCTCCAGGACCCATAAAGACTCTGAAAGGGACATGACCCTTATGCGTTTCAAGCCTCCATTTCGAATTCTGGGCGGGAGATTCTATTGAAGGACTATTTAAACCTGGTTCTAATGCTGTGTCAGTGCCTGTGGTAGAGCCTTGTGCATTTGACTGTGAATAATAAACTTATTGATCTTTTGGTTCTGTCTCCTGCGTTTAACCCGGCTTGTTAATTGGTTTTCTTGACCTCTCCTATCCCTGACCTCGGCTTTGTTTACGTGTTCCAGATTTGTTTAGGGCTGCAACAACTACCGTATTTCCCAATGTATAAGACGCACCTTTTTTCGAAAAATGTGTGATCTAAAAACTGGGTACATCTAATACAGTGGTAGTAGATTGCAGTTACTACGGTACTTCCCAGTACCTCCCTGCATTCACACTGCCAATTGGCCCCGCCCTTTTATGACTCACTGCCGATTGGCCCCGCCCCTTTCACCATTGCATCCACACGGTTCAGACAGCAACTCATCTAACAGTAAGTATAAAATTAATATTAGGGTTGCTGAAAGCTAGGGGAGGTGGGGGTTAATTTAGCAGCAGTTATGGTTAATGGGGTGTTTAGGGTTAATTTAAGGGCAGTTATAGTTGATGGGGTCTTTAGGGTTAATTTAGGGGTGGTTATGGTGAATGGGGTATTTAGGGTTAATTTGGGGGCAGTTATGGTGAATAGGGTGTTTAGGGTTAATTTAGGGGCAGTTGTGGTTGATGGGGTCTTTAGGGTTAATTTAGGGGCAGTTGTGGTTGATGGGGTCTTCAGGGTTAATTTAGGGGCAGTTGTGGTTGATGGGGTCTTCAGGATTAGTTTATGGGCAGTTATGGTTAATGGGGTCTTCTCTTCAGGTTAATTTAATTAATTTAATAAGGTTAACTTAAGGTGCAGTTAGAGGTAAAGGGGGCAAACTGAGGAGAATCTAAATCCTGGGGACAGTGAAGATTAACCCTGTATTTATTTATAAAAGTATTGTGTCTGTGAACGAGTCTGGAAATCTATGAGTGCACTACGGCATATCAGGGGGGTATACGGCATACCTGGGGAGGACGAACTGAGATATCTGGGGGTATAAGGCATATAGCGTGTCACGGATCTGGCTAGTCCGACCGACTACCTCCGCTGATTTGTGCTCTCTTAGCCGGTGACAACACACTTTCCCCGGTTCCCCAGTCAATAGCCGAGACTCAGCAAGTGATGAGATGATATACTGCTGGGGGTAGCCACAGAAGCCTTTACAAACCCAGGGCTCATAGTCAATAGAGGCTGGCAGTCAGGCCTCTCCAGTGGCCCCAGTGATGGAGGGTTCTGTCACATAGGGTATATAAGGCATATGTGGGGAGGGCGGAGTGGCATGTCTGGGAGTCAGTGTAGCATATCTGGGGGTAAGTGGCATATCTGGTAGGCAGTGTTGCAAGCCTGGGCTCAAATTTGCATAAATGGGGCGCAGGTTGGGAAATAAAAACAAGAAATGCATTTTTATCAAAGTTTTTTTATTCTGCCGTTTGTTTTTAACATCCTACGTTGCTTTATTAAATTATTTTAAATAAATGAAAAATGTGCATTTTTTTTATCTGATCGAAAAAATAATCGGCCAACTAATCGATTATGCAAATAATGCAGCCCTACTTGTGTTCCTGCCTGCCATATTTCTCTGGTGGCCACTATTAAGTTCCTGCACTGCTGGTATTCTAGCTGTGACATTAAGAGACAGTGAGCAAAAGTTATATTTCCTAAAAATATGACCAGCCGTGTAGCATAAAAAGGAAGCAAGTACCGTATTTGCTCGATTATAAGACGAGGTTTTTTTTCAGAGCAAATGCTCTGAAAAATACCCCTCGTCTTATAATCGGGGTCGTCTTATAATCAGACCTCAAATAGGTCTGACTATGAGACGACTCAGATCCAGATCCCCCGCAGCTGCAGGGGACCTGGATCCTCCCCCCCTCCCCGCCCCACTTACCGGTGCTTCTGAGTCCCCGGTGTGTAGCCGGGGCAGCGTGTAGATGTCTACGCGATTCGCGTAGACAACTTACGCTGCAGCTGGAAGGAGGTGTGGCTAGCAGCGGGGGTTGTCTGCGTCCATCGCGCAGACCTTCCCCGGCTGTCAGAGATCAGAGTTCTCTTTGACAGTTGGGGAAGGTCTGCGCAATGGACGCAGACAACCCCCACTGCTAGCCACACCTCCTTCCGGCTGCACATGCTGCCCCGGCTGCATGACAGGGGAGTCAGAAGCACCGGTAAGTTTGGGTGGGGGGTGTTAAATGGGGGGCTTAAGGCATTTCTGGAGGCAGAGTGTTCTATGAAATGCCTTTTAACCCCTTAATGCCACTCTGCCTCCAGAAATGCCTTTTTAACTCTCTATACGCCACTCTGTCTCCTGAAATGCCTTAAACTTCCCTATATGCCACTCTGCCCCATAATATGCCTTTTAACCCCCTTAATGCCAGAGTGACATATAGGGGTATAAGGCATATCATGGGGCACAGTGGCATATAGAGGGTTAAAAGGCATATCATGGGGCACAGTGGCATATAGGGGGTATAAGGAATTTCTGGGGCAGATGCGCATAACTGGGGGGCAGGTTGGAAAATAGAAGGAAATAAAACCAAAATATTTTTCTCAATCATAGCTTTTATTAAAAAAAATAGTTTACATGAATTAACATTTACTGGTAAAACTTTTTTCCTATAGGGTCGTCTTATATTCAGGCTTTTTCTTTTTCTCCTAAATTAATATTCAGATTTGGGGGGTCTTCTTACAATCAGGGTCGTCTTATAATCGAGCAAATACAGTACATACATATAGTAAAACAACTTTGTATATAAAATACAGGGGGGCGTGGCCTGCAGCTGAAGAGAGCGGATGCACGGCTGAGCTTCTTTCTTCACAACCCTGACTAAACCGGCACAAATCAGCTCACTGACCGGCTGAAAAACCGACACAATCGGTCCATAGGTCGTCTTAGAGCAGACACTGGACCGCTTTCTGCTGCATTTGGTAATCCCCGCCGCAGAGAAAAGAAGACAGCGGCCCTCCAGTCGAAAGCGCGGGAACTAGACGCCATCTTACCTCTCCCCTTCCCTGCTCCATACTTACCGTCTGTCTGATCTGCAAGGGGAGTGTGCCGGCACATCCAGACCGCGGCCGCAAAATTTACAAAGCTCCGGTCGAGGGGACAGAAACCTAAACACAAAAACAACAGAAAGAAAGGAGCGGAACAGCCATAAGGGTAAGAGACATCTTCACCCTCACCCTACGCCACCTCACACTCACCATATCTCCGGCTCTCAAACGGGGGGGGGCATTCAATTCCCGGCTGGATGAAACGACCCGTCCAGAAGTCCCTGCCATAAAGAAGAACCGCCCGCAGCCTTCTAGTGCAGGAACAGGCCCTTTGTTACTGGGCACATAATCGTCTGGTAAAAGGGACAAAGCAATACGTTCTCTTCCTGGAAAATCATACTGCATAAATTAATTACTACCACAAGAGAGCAGCATTGCACAATGAATGCTTATATATATATCCACATTTCTATACTTGAAAACTGAATGGCATATGAAATAATCTCTCAAATTTTGTCTCAGCTCAAACTATGCCCAGCCGGCGATCTAAAAAACAAATCCCTCTCAAACCTACTACATTTTATTCTCCAAAAGACAACAATCCATCATCATCAAACTTACCTCCTGCAACGGAAACTAACAAAAGCGAACACCATTCTCTATCACCTTTCCAATATTCTACACGTTCAAATATGCCTCACAAATCCACTAGAAGACTCTACACTTTCACCTACTATGGAAACCACCATTCGATCCCTATTTCAAGAATTCAGAGAATCTCTACAGCAATATTTCATGTTCTCCCTCAGTACCTTATCCAAAGAAGTCACTGTGACGGACTCGTCCCTTCAGGCACACCGCTGTGGATATTATACAGCCCAACCACCCGTTCCCCTGGAACCCAGTTTCTATGTTTACCCCCACACCGCCAGGCCCAGTACCAGGACATACAGGTTTTACTTTTGGAACTGCTGGGCAGCTAGAATAGCCTCCTGCCCCACTATGTGTACCAGACAGGATTATCTCCACAGGGTGCCCAGCCAGGGCTCCTGCCTGACTATCGGTGGAAGATATCAGAGGCTAATCCCATTATCTCCCCTATTGTTCCTGGGAGACCTGAATCCCCCAGCTAAAGGGGGCGGTTATGTTACTCAGACGTCTCATTCTGTGTGTTGATGTGATTATATGGGTATATATACCTGTGCCTGTGTACAATAAAGCGCTCTTAATGTTATACCCTACACTGAGTCTCGGCTAGTGACTGGGAAACCGGGGAAAGTGTGTGTTGTCCCAGGCTAAGGGAGCACAAGACAGCGGAGGTAGTCAGTCGGACTAACCAGCTCCGTGACAGTCACTAATATCGGGGAAAGGACAGCACACCTTGAGGAAAAGATGGGGGAATTTACTGATGCCCACAATGCCCTTGTAGACAACCAAAACGAAATGACTGATGATTTATTTGCAGTCCAATTGAAAATAGCAGACCTAGAAGATAGGTCCCGATGAAATAACATCAGATTCCGTGGAATTCCAGAATCCGTACAAGCTTCTGATCTTAGAGATTTTCTCATCACAATTCACAATTCTTACACAAAATTAATGAAAATAAATCTCAAATTCTGAATATGGGTCTACCTGTCAGGACTACCCGCACAATGGCACTCACCGCAGCAGTTATTCTGCCCAATCCCCTGATACCAAGGGAGGGGTCCTTAGTAACAGAGAACCAGGACCCCAACAGTAAGGAGGCCAAGTGCGGGCAGGTAGATATAGGTACTGAGTAGATAAGGTGAAGGAATCTCCAGATGAGCCCCACAGGTAGAATAGGACCGAGTGTAGTAGAACAAGCCAGAGGGTCGAGACACGAAGCGGGTAGTCAGACAAGCTAAACTGGTACACGGATCAGGTAGTTGTACAAGCCAGAGTGTCGAGACACTGAGTGGGTAGTCAGACAAGCCAAACTGGTACACGAATCACCGGGCAGAGGTGCAGAATCAAAATCCAAAGAGAAGTCAGGCAGGCAAAGGGTCAATAATAACGAAGATCAGGAGCAAAGCAACAAATGAAGTAAAGGACCACAACAAGGTGCAGGAGAAACGGATTTCCGGCTTTTTAAAACCGGCGCCAATCAGAAACCCCGTCTCCAAGGTGACATCACGACTGAGCACTCAGCCGTCCATCACCCCAGAGTTCCTGCAGTCGCCGCCAGAAGAGGAGGTAAGTATGCAGGCAGGGGAATCCTCAGACTCAACCCCTTGAGTCCCGTGCCGGCGGCAGATTCTTTGACTGCCAGCAACAGAGCTACCGCGGACGGCAGTCCGTCCTCCGGTATCGGGAACCCGGCGTCTGCGAGCAGTGATCCGCCCGCCGGTGCTGGGTGCCAGAGTATCAGGCACCCGAGATCTGCAAGCGGCAGCGCGCCTGCCAACGCCGGGAGCCGGATCCGTGACAGCCGGATCTGTGACAGTACCCCCACTTCGAGGGCTGACTGAGGGCCGAAAAAATCCCGGTTTATTGGGAAATTTCAAGTGAAACCTCCGAAGTAGGGCAGGAGCATGGAGATCCCTAGAAGGGATCCAAGATCTCTCCTCAGGACCATAGCCCTTCCAGTGCACAAGGTAAAACACAGAATTCCGAACAGTCTTGGAATCAAGGATAGCTTGTACTTCATACTTATCATGCGAGTCGACAAAGAGAGCCCCAGGACGAGGAGTAAATTTAGAGAAATGATTACAAGTGAGTGATTTAAGCAAGGAAACATGAAAAGTTCTAGACATTCTAAGAGAGGAGGGAAGAACGAGTTTATAGGAAACAGGATTCATTTTACGAGCAATACGAAAAGGACCAATGAAACGAGGGGCGAGCTTCATAGAGGGCACTTTAAGCCTAATATGTTTGGTGGATAACCAAACACGGTCACCCCTAGAATAGGACAGAGCAAGCCGACGACGACGATCAGCGTGTTTCTTATGGACCCGAGATGCATCGGTCAAATAACGCCGAACTCGATCCCAGAGGGATTGTAAACGGCTAACATAGAGATCAAGAGCTGGAACGGGCGAGTTGGGTAATAGAACCGGAACCGCAGAGGGATGAAACCCATAATTACAGAAAAAAGGGGAGAGCTTGGAAGCGTCGTGGGTAGCGTTATTCTGAGCGAACTCAGCCCAGGGCAAAAGCGACGACCAATCATCCTGATGATCATGCACGAATAAACGTAGGTATTGTTCCAATCACTGATTAGTCCTCTCAGAGATACCGTTAGTCTGGGGATGATATGCAGAGGAAAAATTAAGAGAAACACCAAAAGATTTATAGAACGATTTCCAAAACAGCGCAGTAAATTGAACCCCACGGTCAGACACAATCTGTTCAGGAACACCATGGAGGCGAATGATCTCCCTTACAGGAACTAAATCAGGAGCCGAGGGCAATTTAGGCAACGGGACAAAATGGGGACTCTATCCTCCAGTACTATAGGGCCACCTTATTAGACCAAATTAAATACCTATGGAACCAGGATATCACTAGATTGTGGGTAGACATGGAAATGACAGAGTTAGGCCCCTTTGGACTCCGTGACATGCTAAGTGCAGCCTATTTGTTCAAAACCATTCTGCTACACTCTCACCCTACATTGGATGCAATATCACAGCTATGGCACCGGTTTATAGTTCCTAACAAATTATTTCAAGCTAATCCATTATCTTTGTCTATCAAAGTACTGGAGGCAGCGATCCCTGACTTGAATTTATCAGTCTGGATCAACAAGGGCGTACAGCATATTTTGGACATCTGGGATGGTGAAACCATGGTACCATTTGAAGTCCTCCACAACAAATTCCAAATAAACAACAAAGACTTTTATAAATACCTACAAATACGCCATGCTCTCCAATCACTCACAATACACCCCAACCAAACGGACTCTGACTTGCTCAAGTGGCTGGCAAAACATAACAAACACCATAAAGGTATCTCATGGTGCTACTCACTACTGCTCAAGACTTATCTAAACCTTCCAGACTCATACAAAATAAAATGGGAAACCGAACTTAATACTCAATTCACTATAGATCAGTGGCAAATGGCCCACACGGTCATAATATCAGTGTCTAAATGTATCAGCCATCTAGAGACATAAAAAAACTGTTATACCGATGGTATCTCACACCGTCACGTCTAGCACAATTCACCCAGACTCCAAACACATGCTGGAGATGCGCAGATGTAGGAACACTGCTCCATATTTGGTGGCAATGCCCCAGGATACTTTCATTTTGGAGGAGAATTGGTAGATTTTTATCAAATCTCTGCGGATTCCCTGTTATACTAGATGCCCCCTTGGCACTACTTAACATTAACATAGACCAATATTCCTACTTCAATAAAACAATTATTATGCACGCGCTGATCTCAGCGAGATACAACATTACTAAATGCTGGAACACAAATTCAATACCTTCTCTTAAAGAAGTCATACAGGGAATGAATTCAAATTGCTGGCACGAATACAAGATCTCATCTGCCCAAAATAGCAATAACGACTTTTATTCTAGATGGGACATATGGTTAAACAGCACACAAAACACGGTTCAACCCCACTAACCATTAAACACCACAAGCCAGATATTATTACTGTCTCTTTCCCCAAACAATGAAGTATCACAAGACGATCATTTATACGCACAGTGGTACAGCAGAACATCTATCACTATATACTGAGGCACGCACTGACGGTGGTACAACATAACACCTATCACTATACATTGAGCCAGACATTGACAATAATGCAGCATAACCCCAATCACTATATACTAAGCCAAACATTGATGTGGTGTAGGCCTACCACTTTAGTGTCTGGTCTAGCATCATTAAAAGTAACACACCAAAATTAGACAAAATCAATAACAATATATATATATATATATATATATATATATATATATATATATATATGATTAACAGCAATCACACTCCTATCATGCCCATGTTCTAGGATGTACTGGTTGCTTGGGCATGATAGGAGTGGGATTGCTGTTAGCAATCATATATATATATATTAATATTGTTATCAAATTTTTCTGTCCAATTTTGGTGTGTTACTTACTTTTAATAAAGGTGTGGTTAACACACCAAAACTGAACAAAAAAAAATATAATCCTATCATGCTCAGGCAGCCAGTACATGCTGGAACCTGAGCATGATAGGAATATGATTACAGCCTCCCTATGCCATGCTATCCCCCCCACACACACACTTACACATCCATGCTATCACACACACACTCATTCACAAACATTCAGTTTAAACTACAGCATAACACCCATCACGCTCACACACTTACTAATTCACTCTCACAGAATGTTTTCCTACCTGTCACTTTTCCTCCTCTTCGTTCTTCCTCTTCTGTGTCCTCTCCTTCCTTTGCAGTGGAGGCGGTGGGCTTCAGTGCTGTGCGCCTTGATATGACCTCAAATCCCGTGGCACAGCATCAGTTGCCGCGCGGATCGAAAGGGAGCAGGATCGGAGGTCTGCATTAACAGACCTCCAGCTCCCTTGATTTTTTAAAAGACGGTTAGAGGGAGATCCTTGATCTCCTCAACCGAGCTTGCTCCTCTAGCGGCAGACATTACTGTCCGTCTCTGGAGGGGTGCCGTGTGCCCAACCAGTAGCGGACCGCCCCCCCCCCCTCGGTACACTACTGGTTGTGCGCACAATTTTTGTTCGTGTGTGCTCCCTCTGAAAGCTATGTGCTCGCGCACAAGCGCATAGCTTAGAGGGAACACTGATCACCACCATTTACCACCATTCACATTTTGGTTGCATGCTTTCTCTCTTTTTAGTTCACCCCTTCTGGAGTTCCCGAAAAACATAAAACAAGCACGCATACGTTTCTTTGCGTACAACTCGGGGGGGGGGGGATACTACTCCTAAATACATCATCATTGGTAAGAATATTGTCTTGATGAATAAAATTCTCCCTTACATTGTCAGCTTTCGAGTTTGCCATAATTCTACTTTGTGGTTTAATTTTTCTAAAACAATATTCCATGATCTCTCGTCATTATTTGCGTAATCAAAAACCACTCCCAGAATTGTAATACTGTCAACTTTGGTCTGGGCATCAGGTGTCTGATTGCCATCCCAATTACCAATGGTAAAAGGAAGACAAAAAGAAGGGGTGAAAGCGGACAACCCTGCTTTACCCCAGATTTAAAAGAAAAAGAGTTAAAAAACCATTGATTCTAATTTCGCTAAATGACAACTTATATAAAACATTAATAAGCTGAATAAAATCATCTGGGAATGCCATTTTCTATAAAACCATAAAGACATATTCATGGGATACATGATCAAAAGCTTTTTTTAAATGACCAGTTTTTTTATGGTTGGTCTTTCTGATACCAGATCAGATGACATATTACATTGAGGTGTTCCCAGATAGCATGCCTGGGGATACCACAGATCTGATCCTGGTGAATGACCTTATTTATTATAGCTTTTGTTCTGTTAGCAAATCTTGGCCACAATTTTATAGTCAACATCCTGATCTATCGCCATTCTTAAAAATTAACATAATGATGCCTCTTCTCAAGGAAGAGGGTAACTCCTGGGAATTAAAACCTTCTATAAAAATATTTAAAAAGATCTTCCTTTAAAGGTTCCCAAAAACATGTATAAAATTCAATAGGGATTCTGTAAGGACTTACCTGCCTCTCCGGTCCCGCTCCATGGTACAACCGCTACCCGGTCGGCGTCTTCACCGCATGGCCTACCACGCGGCAAACAGGTACAACAGTAACGTCATATTGCACGTTACATTTGTAACATGACTTTATAACCTCGGGTGACCTCTTCATGCAGGACACGCCTCTCCCTCTCCCTATTTAAACCCGGACTTCCTCTTCTGGATCACCCTTGGTTGGTGTATTTTTGCTATTTGCTTGCGCATTAGATTGTGACTGACTGCTCCGGTTTGACTTGGCTTGTTGACCTCGTACCTGTCTCCTGATTCTGCTCCTGATTCCTGCTCGTCTGGTATTGATTCGGCTTGTTGACCTCGTCTCTGGATTCTGATTTGGCTTATCCTGATTACCTGTCTTGGTTGTTTTTTTTTATGGTTGGTCTTTCTGATACCAGATCAGATCACATATTACATTGAGGTGTTCCCAGATAGCATGCCTGGGGATACCACAGATCTGATCCTGGTGAATGACCTTATTTATTATAGCTTTTGTTCTGTTAGCAAATCTTGGCCACAATTTTATAGTCAACATCCTGATCTATCGCAATTCTTAAAAATTAACATAATGATGCCTCTTCTCAAGGAACAGGGTAACTCCTGGGCATTAAAACCTTCTATAAAAATATTTAAAAAGATCTTCCTTTAAAGGTTCCCAAAAACATGTATAAAATTCAATAGGGATTCTGTAAGGACTTACCTGCCTCTCCGGTCCCGCTCCATGGTACAACCGCTACCCGGTCGGCATCTTCACCGCATGGCTGACCACGCGGCAAACAGGTACAACAGTAACGTAATATTGCACGTTACATTTGTAACATGACTTTATAACCTCGGGTGACCTCTTCATGCAGGACACGCCTCTCCCTATTTAAACCCGGAGTTCCTCTTCTGGATCACCCTTGGTTGGTGTATTTTTGCTATTTGCTTGCGCATTAGATTGTGACTGACTGCTCCGGTTTGACTTGGCTTGTTGACCTCGTTCCTGTCTCCTGATTCTGCTCCTGATTCCTGCTCTTCTGGTATTGATTCGGCTTGTTGACCTCGTCTCTGGATTCTGATTTGGCTTATCCTGATTACCTGTCTTGGTTGGTTCTCTGACTTTCTGGTTCCTGTTTGGCCTGGCCCACTCCGCTATCTGGGGTCCTACCTCACCATAACCTTACAGATTCCATCTGCTCCTGGGGCCTTACTAACAGAAATTCCTTTAATTGCATCATGCAATTTGGTTTCTGCTTAAACCCACTTGACCATCAGATCCTAAAACATTAGTTATAGCCCCCAGAGTAACTTTTAAAAAGGAACGGTCTAATGATCGAATAACTTTCTTATTAAAAAGGTTTTTGTAAAGCTCTTGTGACACTTTTAAAATGCACGCAATGGAGGACTGGCCTTCCATTTCTAAAATGAGGTCTCTATTTTGAAATATGTGTTTAAAAAAGAAATTAGTGCACTTATCCTTGCTCTAAGTGCTTTACTCGGGCACTAAAATAATTTGTTTACATTTAAAATCCTTCTTTAAATGTCCATAAAACAGTCCATGATCTATTGCACACTCCTGAAAGAAAATGATGTCCATATTTAGACTATATGCTAACAAAGCAGCCCTTCTGAGAGGGCTCCTAGGACTCTTGACATTAAGTGAGGGAACAATGAGATCCAGTGTGAGAAATCTAGCGTGTTTTTATCAGCGTCCCTCTCACCTTCAGAGTTCAAAACTTCTGATATGCTGCTGTAATTAATGATATAAAAAGGATCAGATAGAGTAAGTCCCATCTCAGCAACACCTGCACAGCTCTGTATGCTTCGAGCCATCTTCCGGACAGATGACTCCGGAAGGTCTTCTAGCTCTCCAGGGCTCCCAGGAAAACTACTTTAAATTTCTCCTCCGAGTTGTCTCCCAGGACCTCCACTTCAGCCTCCAGAAGGGATGCCATACAGGATTCACTGTCAGGCCTTTCCCTCTTAGGCATGGGACCAGCTGGATAGTCCACATCGGCTTCCATCAGAGCAATCGTATGTGCAGGGTTAATAGAGATTAGGGATTGGACGGTCTCCTCTGCAACAGCTGCAGCTACCGCTTGTTCCAGATTTGATGTTGAGAGCTCACCGCTGGACCCCTCACCCCTGCCACCAGGACAGCTCCCACAAGAACCCACACAGGGATCCAAGAACACACTGGGATCTGCAGGACCCACCATCAGGGAGGAAACCCATCGGACTTGAAACAGTTTGATCCCACTGCGACCAGCACAGCACGACCATCCAGCAGCTGCACACCTCCACAGGCTCCCTCGGGTCAGCTGCCCACCCCCTACCAACCCCCAAAGTCCATCCAATCGAGGGCCATACCTCTCTCCTCTGAGGCTCTCACAGATGCTATGACACACACTGATGTTACACCACAGGACATTTTCCAGTTAAAGACTATACATAAAGTTGGAAAGTGGAAAGACAATATTTAAGTGACAATTCAAACCCCAGATATAGAGTTATAGGGATATGTGGCTTTTCAACTAGGGCGCATGTGTTCACATGCGTGCCTAGCAGATCGCATGCTAATGTCAGAGACTCTTAAAGGCTGACCTCAACTGACACCAGTTCCACCGGATTGCAGGTATTTCGGGGGCCATGCAGCACTTCCTAGTTGCTCTGTTGGTGTTTCCTGTTGTTGGCGCCTGAGCGTTTTTAGTATCTTTGATATTTGACCCGCCTGCTCCTGACTACATATTTGACTACTGCTTTGATCCTGTTGATTCTGTTGCGGACTCTGCATTCACCATGACCTTGAGGTGGATCCTGATTTGGGTATGTACTGTGTACCAGTTCTTACCTACGCCTGGATTTAGTCTGCAGCCCCGATATCCAGCTTCTGCCCTTCGTTTCTGGAATTCTACACTGATCATTACAGTTCAAAGGGCCACTATGGAACTTACAGAAATCTGACAGAAGATGTCAGCTTTTGAGGCGCGCACTGAGAACCATCGTATCATAGTTACATAGTACATAAGGTTTAAAAAAGACCTACGTCCACCCAGTTTAACCCTTCTACCTAATCTTCCTACTCTTGATCCAAAAGAAGACAAAAAAATCCCTAATTAAGCTACTTCAAATTCTGCCATCAGGGGAAAACATTCCTTCTTGACTGCAAAAGGCAATCGGATCAGGAAGCTCTAAAATATGAATTCTATTTATAGAATTTTGAAGGCATCTAATGTATTTGATAAAACCATCTCCCTAGGCAGTGAATTCCATACATTTATTGTCCTTACAGTAAAGAATCCCTTCCTTTGTCGTCTATGAAATTTTCACTCTTCCAGTCTCAGAGGGTGACCTCTTGTTCTTTGTACATTTCTGTTAATGAACAGGTCACTGAAGAGCTCTTTATATTGGCCCTGCATATATTAATGTAATGTTATCATATCCCCTCTAAGACGCCGTTTTTCCAGTGTATATCATTTTAACTTTTTTAGTCTCTCTTCATAACTAGTAGCTCCCAATCCCCTTATTAATTTTGTAGCCTTCCTTTGCACTTTTTCTAGTTCCATAATGTCCTTTGTAAGGACCGGTGCCTAGAATTGTACCGCATGTTCAAGGTGAAGTCTTACCATCGACCTGTAAAGAGGCAAGATGATATCCTCCTCCCGTGAATCAATATCTCTTTTTATGCATGCCAAAACCGTATTGGTCCTTGCAGCTGCTTGCTGGCATTGCGCATTGTTGTCAAGACTATTGTCTACCATTATTCCTTCTCATTGCATTTATCTATGTCGAACCTCATCTGCCACTTGCATGCCCAGTCCCCAACTCTGTCTAAATCCTCCTGCAAAGAAGAAACATCCACATTAGTCTGAATTACCCTGCCTAATTTTGTGTCATCAGCAAAAACTGTGGCATTAAAAAGAAGAGGACCCAGGACCTGAGGCACTCCACTTCATACCTGCGTACAGTCTGAGAAACATCCATTCACAACAACTCTCTGCATTCTGTCTGCATTAGCCAATTTCCAATTTAAATACAGACATTTGCCCCTAAGCCTGTTTCTGTTAATTTGTAGAGTAGCCTTTTATGTGGAACCGTATCAAATGCCTTAGCAAAGTCCAGATAAAACAAACTTCTTCATAGAATGCTAATAGGTTTGTTTGACAAGACCCATCTTTCACAAATCCATGTTGACGTCTCCTAATTGGATTCAAGATATGTTCTTGAATGTATACCTTTAGCAACCCTTAAGTAATTTCCCCACTACCCATGTTAAGCTTACTGACCGGTAATTGCCCGGTTGAGAGTTTGATCCCTTTTTAAATATGGGCGCATCTGCCCTGCGCCAATCTAATGGAACTATGCCTGAACTGAAAGAATCCCTAAAGATCAGTAATAATGTTGGGCCAGAATAAAGCTTAGCTCCTACCCTGTGTATTTACTTTCTATATTTGTGGTGTTTATTATCTGTGCTTCGTTCTCTCTCTCTCTCTCCCATCCTACCCTATCCATGTGCCACATGCTCTGCCCACTAGTGTCGGCTAACGCTGGAAGTGATTAACCATTTTGGTCCCGGCAGGAAGCATCATAGAACCGACGGGTGTAGCCAGTCGGGGTACAAGGCGTGCCCGTCACATCTGGTGGCAACAATGGGATGCTTCCTCAGTACCGGGACATCCAAGCCACCACCAACCTCCAGCTTCCTGGGACATGCAATCTTCAGGCGTCCAATGCTACGGCTGCAACCAAGTCGAAGCCCCTCTTTCGGGGTATTGTACGAGGCTGACACGGTTCAAGCTGTCCATGCAGGACAACCGCCTCCATTATCAACAAGCTGTATGGGTTAACGGTCGTCCCGCTCACGGACTACGGGACAGTGGGGCTACCATCACGTCGATACAGCCACAGATGGTTGCCCCTACCGAGCAGACCAGCCGCTCAATTGCCATACGAGTGGCTGGAGGAAGAGTGCTACGAATCCACACTGCTCGGATAGATTTGGATTGGGGAGCCGGCGCCCGCAAAGTGGTAGTCGGGGTCATGAAGGACCTACCCGCCAAAGTCCTCCTGGGGAACGATTTGGGTTACCTCACCACCGCGTTCGAACCGGATGCCAACCCCGAGCATTGTGCGACCCTCACTTGCCAGCAGGCACGGAAGGTGAACAATGCACTCGAGGATGAGACCCGCGTGAGTACGATTAACCCTGACATTTCCCGAGACTGTTCCCTGACTACCCCTACTCTGCCCAGGAGACCTTACATGACCTGCCTTTACAAGGCTTCAGAGATCGAGCCGGGGCAGATCCCGGCAGACAGGGGGAAGATAAGATTGAATGGGACCAGTGACTGTTATACCGGCTCACAGACGGACAGGGAAAGATCTGTGTTCCCAAACGCCAGCTGGTTGTGCTGCAAATATATAGGCAAGAGATCATGCGTATTGGACATGATATTCCCCTGGCAGGCCATTTGGGAAGGCATCGGACCCATCACCGAGTCACCTGGTCTTTCTTCTGGCCAGGGCTGACAAAGGATATCAAGCAGTATTGTAGCACCTGCGACACCTGCCAGCGAGTAGGAAAAGGAGGTGACCAGATGAAAGTCTAGTTGCCGCTACCTATCATCGATAAGCCCTTCAGCAGAATAGCGGTAGATCTGGTGGGTGTTACGTTGGATCAGGAATATGCTTGCGGTGGCTCAACAAAAAGACACTAAGTCCTCTCTGCCTGTGTTACTTCCGCGAGCGACGCGGAAGCGCCACACAGGCAGAATAGGTACTGTTCGGGCGCTGCAAGCGTGTAGCGGCGGATCGTTTATCCGATTGTTGCTCATATGCTGCAGCAGCCTGAACAGAACTGTCACTGGCCAGGAGACGTGAGTGCTCAGTACGCACGCCCCCTCATGTGCATGTCGAGCGCACGTCAGTACACGAGGAGGATGCGTGCGAGGGACGCCGCGGGACCCCGGCGGGACAGGTAGGTGCAACAGTGGGGCCCCTACCCTGACCAATCCCTTCAGGGAAAAAATATATATTAACCGTCATAAACTACGCTACCCGATACCTCGAGGCTGTCCCCTTGTCCAATATAAATCCCTAATCCACTCAACAACATTGGGATCTAAACCCAGAGATTGCAGTTTATTTAAAAGTCTTCTATGTGGGACAGTGTCAAAGGCCTTACTGAAATCCAGATACGCAATGTCTACTGCACCACCTTGATCAATTACTTTAGTCACCCAATCAAAAAAATCAATAAGATTCGTTTGGCATGATCTTCCTGAGGAAAACCCATGTTGTTTTTGATCTTGAAACCCAGATGTTCAACAATCCTTTCCTTTAACATTGTTTCCATTAATTTCCCCACTACAGATGTAAGACTAACTGGCCTGTAGTTCCCTACTGCCTTTTTTGTGAATGGGCACAACATTTGCTACTTTCCAATCCCCTGGGACGACTCCCATTACCAATGATTCGTTAAATATATCAGTTAACGGTTTTGCTAGTACCCTCCAAGCTCTTTTAATAGCTTGGGGTGTATCCCATCAACTTATTTGTCTTTACTTTAGACAACTGAAGTAGAACCTCCACCTCGATAAACTCACATATTTAAAATGATTCAGTCTTTTTTCCCAACGGAGGTCCCATTCCCTCATTTTCATTTGTAAAAACTGAACAGAAATATTCATTGAGGCAGTCAGCTAAACCTTTATCCTCTACTACATACATTCCTTTTGTTTTTAACCCCTTAACGACAATCCACGTACATGTACGGGGTTGCCGTGCACCGTGATAACGACAATGCCCATACATGTACGGGCTGTCGTTAAATAGCTGCATCGCCGATCGGCGGCTTTGCAGCATCCACGGAAGCCTCACAAGTGATCGCCGCACCGATCATCAAAGATTGCGGCGGCGGACTAAAACAGCTTAGGAAGCGATCGTAATCGCTTCCTAAGCATAAACTGTGTTGCTGACATGCCTCGATATCGAGACATGTCAGTAACACTACCCCCTACCCCGATCGCCTTGTGATTGTGATTAACAATAGATCTATCCAGACCCTCTTGAGAACTCTTGAGCTCCTCCTGCAGGTTGAATGCAGGTACTGCATCCAACCATGCAAGGTCAATGGAGCCCAGCTCACTAATCACAGTGATTAGTAAAAAAAAAAAAATATAAAAAAATAAAAAAAAAAATATTGTTCAAAAATGTAAAACCAAAAAAATAAAAAATATATGGTAACTTGTAAAAACCCCCACTGTCACCAAAAAAATAAATAAAAAATTAATCAGCAAGTCCTACAATACTTTATATTCACAATAATTCCTGCATGGAAAGAGTTCAAAAATTGGCGTTACAAATGCCCATATGGTGTCTAGTAAAATGTATGGTTCATAGATGTCCCAAATATGGGACATGGGGGCAGTAGGAGCAGATGTCTAAATGGCAAAAAATACACACCTCACAAAGGCGGCCTTTTACCTCCCAAATAAGCCAACAAACCCATGCATGTGGGGTATCACTGCACTCGGGAGATGTTACTGAACACATATTGGGGTGTTGTTTGACATGGACATATACCAGGAGCGGTAAATTCATACCTGAAGTACAACGTGTGTGAAAAAAAAAAAAAAAAAATTACTACCATAAAGTTTCACAAAGGCTGGTGGGGAAATCAGTGCATGGAAAGGGTTAAAATACCATAATTTCAAATACCTTGGGGTGTCTAGTTTTTAAAAATATATGATTTGATGGGGTAAATTGCATTGGCCGGCTTCAAATATAACCGAAACAGCACATGGGGGGCAGAATGACCAGATTTTGAAAAAATGGTTTTGAAATAACAAATCGCTACCTGTACTTATTGCCCCATAACGTGCAGAAAAAAGCAAAAAAAAACATAAAAACATTGGGTATTTCTAAACTCAGGACAAATAGTAGAATGTTTTTAGCAGGTTTTTTCATTAGCTTTTGCAGATGAGTAAAAGTTTGTTGTTTAAAAAGTGAGAAAAAGTAATTTTTTAACAAAAATTACCCATATTTTATCAATTTTTTTTATAGTAAATTAGGTGATATGATAAAATTAATGGTATCTAAAGAAAGCCCTGTTTGTGCTGAAAAAAAACAATATATAATATGTGTGGGAGCATGAAACGAGAAATAAGAAAATCACAGCTAAACAGCAACACTGAAAAATGTTAAAAGAACCATTGTCCCACAATATACTACGAGTAAGAACCCCTATTGTCCTTAAAGGGTTAATCTAACTAATCCTTGTTTAACTTTCCTTTAGACTTGGGCACCAGGGGGCTCTTCGTGTTCGTCTTCGTGCTCGTCTTCGGGGGAAAAAAAATCTTCTTATTCCGCAAATATTCGCCCGATCCTGTCTTCTTTTCGGGCGAATATTCGTGGACATTCTTCGTGCTCGTTTCATCTTCGTTTTCTCCCGGCTGCGTAGCAGGGGTTAATACGGGGTTAAGAACACATCGGAGCAGCAGCAGCAGATGCGTTCGCGCCGTGAAGGTACCTGTGTGTGACTCTATTGGTCGCCGGAAGGGGGCTGGTCTGGCATCAACAAATGAATTGCAGAACTGCAGAATGCACTTCATTCGTTGATGGCAGGCGAGCCCCCTGCCGAAACGACCAATAGAGTGGCACACACGTACCTTCATGGTGCTATCCGAGGTGTACACGATACAGATTGCCCGAAACTGAGGGCCAAGTTCCTCCGAGCAGTTGTCTTGTCTGAGACCTAGACAAATGCTCCAAGGAACTTGGCCTCCTTTTTATCATACACAGTCACACAACCATAGATGTTTAATAAAAGAATAGGGATTATTTTACAATTTTAAATCGATTTTGGACCACTTTTAAATACATGCCTAACATTTGTTACCTATTTATAATGGCATACTTTGCAACAACCCAACTTTTACTGGACAGGACTGGAAAAAAGCAGGACTGTCCACAAAAATGCTGGGTGTGTTGGCAGGTATGCGAATGGCAAAAATGTTGGGCAAGAACTAAAAATAGCTTAGGGTTAATGTACGGTTATGTTTAAGAGTATTAGCAGTGCACTGTTTTGGTTAAAGATGTATTATCTCTAAATAATAATTTAATTTTAATGGGTGTTAAAAAAAAATAGGGGTTTATTTAATTTTATTTTAAAGTTATATTTATTATTTACTTTATTATATTTATTTAATGTTGTAGTGCTACCCTACCCAGCTATACCTATGTGCACTAGCATACCTAGTTTAGCTAAATTTGATGGGACAGGAAAAAAGCAGGACTGTCCCTTTAAACCTTGGGTCTGTTGGCAGGTATGTGGATGGAAAAATGTTATAGGGTGAAGTGTTATAGCGTTAATGCTAGTGAGTGTAGAAATGAAGGCCAGGGCAAATAACAGGAGGAAAGGTCCTTGTGATTCGTGAATTGTACGTGTGTGTGTTATGTGTTATGTCAATGTGTTATATGTGTTATGTTTGGTAGGTTGTGTATCAGACGGAAAAAAATGAAATGGAAATGGAAAAGGAAATGGAAAAGGCGAATGAGTGGGCAATTGGCGACCCACTCACCTGTTTCACCCCAGGGCAAAGCATCCAAACAACTGTCAGTCCTAGATGTTAGGCAGCCGAACACTTTTGAGGTTTTGTTTTAGTTTTTATTTTTTTCTGGGAACGGTTTCTTTGATATTAGGCTATTGTGCTGTATGTCACGTTTTGGCTACTACTATGATGCTTCTGACTCACACATTCTGGGGAGTATTATATGTACTACATGGCTTTTTTGTGGATTGGGCGCAGCTCCCCTTGTTGTTAATTGCTGGATGTGTGTTCCTGGGGGTCTCTATTGATTCTGCCTCATTATGCCGGGTCCTGTCTTTCTGTTTGCGTTTATATTCCTTACACCACTCAATTCATGATGCCTTCTTTTTTTTTTCCATATGGCGTCCCTTAATTTCTTGTCCCCTAACGTTAATGGCCTTAATACTCCCCATAAATGAAGAATGCCAAGAAAACGCGTGCTCATATATTATGTGTGCAGGAAACCCATTTTAAACAATCTGACCCCAAAAATTTTTTTGTGAGAGACTTCCCTTGGCATTTTCACTCCATGGCAAAATCCTGTAAAGCGGGAGTTTCTATTTTTATTTCTAAACAACTGTCTTTTCAACTTGTTAAAAAGACAGCAGACCCCCAGGGTAGATTTTTGAGGCCCCCTCCTCTCAACATTCTGCTGAAATTAGACATATAAAACTTAAATTGGCTGAAATTCAATCTCGCCATACGGCGCAAATGCTGTTGAAAATCCACCAACATATTTATTCTAAAGGAAATAAGGCTGACACTATGTTAGCAAACAAACTTAGACATTTCTCAACCCTGGCGCGTCCCTCCTCCCTCCGCTCTTCCAGAGGGTTAATTTAGCAAAATCCTGCTCATATTGCCAATGAGTTTGCTGACTATTATTCTTCTCTGTACAACCTTTCCAAAGATGCTTCCACTCCTCAACCTACACTTGACTCGATTAATACATACCTAAATTCCGTCTCTCTACCTACTCTTACAGAGGATATGAGACTTAGTCTGGATGCGCCCATTGATTTAGAGGAAATTCAGGTCGTCACGCGACAATTAAGGGAAAACTCTGCTCCCGGTCCAGATGGCATGACTGGTTACTATTATAAACTCTTCTTCCCGATCCTTAGCCCTCACCTTCTCTCTTTTCCAATCTTTTATGTCCAAGGGTTGTATTCCGACTGAGAATCTTCACGCACATATTGTCACGCTTCCCAAACCAGGCAAAACCCCTGATAGATGTGCAAATTTCAGGCCCATTTCTTTGTTGAACAATGATGTTAAGATTTATGCTAAACTGCTAGCCAATAGACTCTCTTTAATACTCCCCTCTCTCTTACATTCTGATCAGGTAGGTTTTGTTAGGCACAGACAAGCAATAGACAATACTCGCAAATTTATTAACCTTACTTGGGAGGCTTCCCCTCGCAGAACCCCGTGTCTTTTTATCTCATTCGATGCGGAAAAAGCCTTTCATAGGCTTCACTGGCAGTTTCTTTCGCTGGTCCTTGAGAAATTCGCTTTCTCGTCCTCCTTGATTCGGTCCATTATGGCCCTCTATTCTTCCCTTTCTGCCTCTGTCCAATTTTCTGGTTTTCTGTCCTCTCCGTTTCTGATCTCCAACGGGATGCACCAGGGTTGTCCGCTTTCCCCTCTTCTGTATGTCTTGGCTCTGGAACCTTTGGCCCAACGCATTCGTTCTGATCCCCTGATTCATGGCTTCCTCAGTCCTGCAGGTGACGACTCCATCCTTGGGTTATTTGCGGATGACATTTTAGCAGCTGTTACTCAACCTTCCATTTCTTTACCGGCACTATTAGATCAATTCACTCACTATTCTGCGGTCTCTTACCACAAACTTAACATACACAAAACGCAAGCAATGCCTTTTAATTTACCTGCCCACCTGTCCGCCTCTCTTCAAGCCTCGTATGATTTTGATTGGAGGCGAGACTACCTATCCTATTTAGGTATCAAACTTCCTAGAACCTTGTCTAAGCTCCATGATTTTAACGTTATTCCGTTATGGAAACACATACTGAACACGATCCAGGGGTGGCGCGCCTTTGACTTTTCTTGGCTTGGACGCATTGCGCCTATAAAAATGATGGTCCCCCAAAAACTGTTATACGTATTTAGAGCAGTCCCGGTCGCTATCCGTCATAAATGTCTCCTTCAAATCCAAAGGACGCTCATCGATTTCAGCAACCTTAAAGGGCGGTCTAGGATCTCTAGGGTCGTAATGGAAAACTCCTACCTTCACCCACATTTCGTCTCCCAACTACTATGGCTTCCCAAACGATATCATCCCCCCCTCCCTGTTCTCCCACCCACCACACTCTGCACGCTCCATATTTGGTCCCAAGTTGCCAGGACTGTTCCTGCACTCCTGTTCCCTGCATCATATCACTAGGGTTACCCCACTTAACTCACTGGAATTGCTAATTCCGGACTTACATCTTAGCTCCTGGGGCACTGTCCTCCCTTTGAGACTCGGAGACCTATCTGACCATGGCTCCCTACGTCCCTTTTCTGATTTATGTTCCACTTTTCTTTTGCCACCACGGGACTTTTATAAATACTTGCAAATCCGACATTTGTTACAGTCCAGATCCCCTTTTTTCCAGTTTAATAAATTCTCCTCCCACCCTTTTATTAAATTGTGCTCCGCAAATGCTCCGCAACGCGGTATGATATCAATCTGTTATGCTTTACTCCTTTCTGGTCTATGGGAGAATAAACTCCCACACATGCTGGCCTGGGAAAAAGAATTAGACACCTTGATCCCACTCGAAACCTGGCTTGAGTCTGAGGAAGCTATGAGAGGTGTGACGCATTGTACCAACCATATCGAATTACAAAAAAAGATAACATGTCAATGGTACCTTACACCAAAGCGGCTATCACACATGTTCCCCTCTTGCTCCTCCCTTTGTTGGAAGGGTTGTCAATCCGAGGGTACACTGCTGCATGTTTGGTGGTCGTGTCCGCCGATACTCGAGGTTTGGACAAAGATATTTCGGTTTCTGGAGGCCTCGCTGCAGGTCCCCCTCCCTCTCTCCCCACAAATTGCACTGTTACACATGTTCCCTGACCACTTACCTGCTCCTACTAGAAAACTAATTATACACTTTTTTCTGTCTGTTAAATTGCTCATTGCCCGCCATTGGAAATCAACGGAAGTTGCCCGCTTGCCCTCTATTCGTTACCATTTGGAACGCATCCATATTTTGGAAAAACTTTCTTACCGCAATGACCAATTAATGCCTCTCTATGACAAAATCTGGTCTCCTTGGCCCGAGCTAAGTACTGACATGTTTTGGGAGGGTTAATTTTTGCCTTTTTATTGGTCATTTGTTGTGTTTTTCTTTTTTTTTGGCTTCACAATTTTTCTTTTGTGTGCGGTAGTCGTGCCCAATCTCGATCTCTGTTGCCGTTCTTCCCATGTGTATCATAAGCCTATTCATTGTGTCATTCCTCTTACTATTATGTCAGGTAGTTACGTTTCTTATGTATGAGGGCTTTGATGTGTACCACTGACCGCTCCCAGATTTCGCGGTCATTAACCGTTTTTGTTTATGTGTTCCTTTCAGGCACTCTGTTGCCCTGGTTTGACCTTTTATTGGCGCTTCATACGCATCACTTACATTGTATGCATTGTTCCTGGGAGATATATCTCCTTTCACTCCCTCCCTTTCACTCAATATTCCTGTTATTTCTACTTTCATTCTCACCATTTGTCACTACAGTATTAGAACAGCCCCGGAGGGAAAGAATTGGACAGAGGGGCCCCATGAATGTAGTGCGGACGAGGTACCCATGGTCAAGCCGGTTTAAGGGGTTAAGGCATGACTAAGCGGAAATTTTAGCACGGAAGGAGTTAAGTTTGGAGGCACGTGCAGGGCCAGAGGGGAGGGGGTAATTACCCTCCCTGGGGGATATATAAGGAAGGGTCGTGGCCTATAGGGGCAATTATTTTCAAAGAGATTTTTCACCTTTTGTCTTGCAGGTCCTGATGGCGTCCAGCATGGAATCCCTGCTTCAGGAACTTCAGGAGGCTGCTGGGGGAGATGTTGAGTGGCTCCGGGAGCGTCTGTCCGGGGTCCTGTCTTCTTCTCCGGCTCCTGGTCCTTCACCTGCCCCTGGGACGTCGAGGTCAAGCCGTTCCAGGGTCTCCCGCCCTCCCGTCAGGCTGAGCCCGGAGGTGTCTGGCCGGAGAGTGGCTGCTGCGTCTCCGGTCCGCCCCGTGTCCCGTTCCGGGCCTACCAAGCGCCGGAGTTCCCGTCCGGCGCGTTCCGGGAGGGCCGGCAGGCCTCGCCCGGAGGTGCCGCCGCACCGATCATCCCCGCCGCAGTCTAGGTCCAGCTCCGGGGAGGAGCTTGGCGGCGGGGTCGAGGGCTCCGTTGCCGGAGCGTCCGGGGCGTCTGGCGCCGCCGGTGCGGGTTCCTTGCGGCCTGGCGGTACAGGCCGCGACTGCGGCCTCGATTTTGGGCGCCCCGGTGCTCACGCCCGGTGCTCGCGCCCGGGTGCGATCGTTGCGGAGGGCCGCTTCCCCGCTGAGGGCTCCGAACCCCACGCAGGCTGCGTCTCGGCCTAGCTTGCGGGCCAGTGCTGGGGCCCGTGGAGCCCTGGGTGCCTGCAGAGACGCTGGGGAGGCTGCTGCTGCCGGCTGTTCCTCAGTTGCTCCACGCACTGAGGCCGCGGACGACCTGCTGGACACTCCTGCTGCCTTCCGTTCCGGTACTGCAGCTGCACATTCTCCGGAGGCTGTGCCTTCTACATCCACCGCTGGGGGCGCTGCATCTCAGGGTGAGCATTTGTTTCCTTTATTTTCTGATTTTGCTTCACACTCTACACCTGTTGGGGGGTTGGCTGGGGGTGGTGGGAGTGCTTCTGCGGTTTCTGGGGATAGCTCGGCGGTAGCGCTCCAATTGCTTACTGTTTTTCGTGACCTGGTGGCGACTTGTGGTTTGGGGGGTCAGGGTGCATCGCCGGCGCAGGTATGGGGGTCATATGGTGCGCCTGGGGCTGGTGGTCTCAGTGCTTTGGGGAGTGGTGGAGGTGTACCGGCTGTTACTGGGGTGCCGGCTGGGGCCGTGGGGCAGGTTGCGCCTGCGCCTGTTGCTGCGCCTGTTACTGCGCCTGTTATTGCGCCTGTTATTGCGCCTGTTGTTTCGCCTGCTCCTGCGCCTGTTAGCGCTAGCAGCGCTTATGCTGACCCGGCTGCTGGGGGTTCGCGCGCTGACGTGGATCCTGTTCGTCTAGCGGACGCTGCCCGTGGGGAGATATATGTTTGTTTTGAGGCTCCTTTGGGTACGCATTTGAAGCAGGACGTGAGGGAAAAGATTTGGAAGGGGGAATATGTGGAAATATTTTCGCTCCTCCCTCTGGAGAAGTTTAATCTTGACAGGCCGTCAAAAAATGAGGCCACTAAAAAGGAGGATGAGGAGAAGCGTAGATACCGTTTGATTCCTCGCACCTTTTCTAATTGGCTGCAGGCTTTCGCCATTTTGGCCAGTGTCATTGGTCAGAAGGCGCCTGAGCATTGTTCGGGGTTATTTTGCTACCTTGACTCGATTGGGGAAGCGTATCGGGTTTATGGTGGGCAGGCGTGGCTGCGGTATGATGAGCAGTTCCGGCAGCGCATGGCGGTGCGTCCTGGGGTCCGTTGGGACCATAAAGATATAGCACTGTGGCTGCGCGTTATGACGCCGGGTCGTCCTGGGTCTCAGCCTTTTCAGACGGGAGCCGGCACTTCCGGTTCAGGGGTGTCGGCTGGGCAACAGAAAGGATACTGCTGGAAGTTTAATGAGGGGCAGTGCAAGTGGGGCACGTTGTGTCGCTTTAAGCATGAGTGCTCCGGCTGTAGTGGCGCACACCCGCTTACTAAGTGCCTCAAGCGGCAGAAAGGGGGTAGGGCCAGTGCTGGCAAAAGGGGAGACTCCGGTGCGGCTGGAGATGATGCTGCCGTGGCTGATTAAATATCCCGATCGGGATGCTGCCCGGTTGCTGGAGGAGGGTTTTCGTGAGGGTTTTCGCATTCCGTCTAAGGTTGAGGGTTTATCTGCTCGGTCGCGTAACCTTAAATCGGCGCTTGCCAATCCGTCTGTTGTTTCTGACAAGTTGTTGAAAGAGGTGCGTTTGGGCAGGATGGCTGGTCCGTTTCCTTCCCCCCCTATCCCTGTTGGGCCTGGTCCCCAAAAAAGAACCAAACAAGTTCCGGTTGATCCATCATTTGTCGTATCCGAAAGGGCAGTCGGTGAATGATGGTATTGACCCGGCTCTGTGTACGGTCTCGTATGCGTCTTTTGATAGGGCGGCGCATTGGGTGAGGGTGTCTGGTAGGGGGGCGTTGTTGGCAAAGGTTGATATTGAGGCTGCCTTCCGTCTCCTTCCTGTTCATCCGGAAAGTTTTCATTTGTTGGGGTGTTTTTGGAGTGATGGGTTTTTTGTTGACAGGTGCCTCCCGATGGGTTGCTCCATTTCTTGCTCGTACTTTGAGACGTTTAGTACGTTCTTGGAGTGGGTGGTTCGGGAGGTTGCGGGTCTCCCTTCTATTGTTCATTATTTGGACGATTTTTTGTGTGTGGGTCCGGCGGGTTCTTCTCAGTGTGCGGTTTTGTTGGCCACGATGCAACAGGTGGCGCGTCTTTTTGGTGTCCCGTTGGCACCTGATAAGACTGAGGGGCCGTGTAGTTCCTTGTGTTTCTTGGGTATTGAAATTGATTCGGGGGACATGTCTTATCGGCTCCCTGAGGCGAAAGTGGTTGAGCTTCGTTTTTTGGTTGCGAGTTTTCGGCGGCTGCACAAGGTCACTTTGAGGCAATTACAGTCCTTGTTGGGGAAATTGAATTTTGCGTCTCGGGTTATGCCGATGGGCAGGGTTTTTTCGAGGCGTTTGTCTTTGGCGACTGCTGGTATATCGGCCCCACATCATTTTGTGCGGCTTACGAGATCCCTGAAGGAGGACCTTGAGGTGTGGGATTTGTTTCTGCGTGATTATAATGGTCGGACGTTGTGGATGGAGGAGCCGGTCACTAATGTGGACCTGGAGTTGTGGACGGATGCCGCGGGTGCGGTGGGGTTCGGTGCTTATTTTGGGGGTAGTTGGTGTGTGGGGAGCTGGCCGGCCGGCTGGGCTCGTGCGGGTTTGACTAAGAATTTGACTTTCCTGGAGTTGTTTCCCATTTTGGTGGCGGTGGAGGTGTGGGGTGATCGTCTCGCTAATCGCCAGGTTCGTTTTTGGTGTGACAACCTTGCCGTGGTTCAGGCGATTTCTAATCTCACCTCCTCTTCGGTTCCCGTGTTGCGCTTGTTGCGGCGCTTGGTGTTGCGTTGTCTTCAGCTTAATATGTGCCTTAGGGCTTCTCATGTTCCTGGTGTTGACAATTGTATAGCTGACTCCCTTTCTCGTTTGCAGTGGGACCGATTCTTCGCTTTGGCGCCCGGGGCGGACAAGGTGGGCACGGATTTTCCGGCTTGGAGGTGGAGTCTGGGCGAGCTGGAGTAGAGGTCCTTCTGCAATGTTCTCTGGTCCCTGCTACTCGTAGTTTTTACGATCAGGTTTGGGGTGAATGGACTGCTTTTTGGGCCGAGGCGTCCGCCTTGGAACAGGGTCTTAGTAGGGCGGAGTGCCTGTTGTGGCTGGTGGGTTATTGGTTTAGTAGTGGGGTGTCTGTTGCGGGTTTGGGTCGCCGGATGTCTGCTCTTGCTTTTCATTTTAAGGCTGGGGGTGAGCCTGATTTCACTAAAACCTTTATGGTCCGTCAGGCTCTGCGGGGGTATCGGCGGGGTGCTGCTAGGCGTGATTCTAGGAGGCCGGTTTCCTACCCTCTGCTGTTGGATTTGGTGGCGTTTCTAGACGGGGCTTGTGTGTCGCGGGAGGAGTTCTTGTTGTTTCGGCTGGCGTTTGTCCTCGCCTTTTTTGGTGCCTTCCGTATTGGTGAGCTTGTGAGTCCCAGCAAGTCTGTCCCTGGTGGCCTGCTGTTCGATGATGTTTTGCTGTCCGGTGGGGGGGTCCGGTTGGGTCTTCGGAGGTCCAAGACGGATCAGGAGGGCAGGGGTCGTTTTATTGTTTTGCAGTCTCTTCCCGGTTCTTCGGTTTGCCCGCATGACTGTATGGCGGCTTATCTTGCAGTTCGGCCTCAGGTTGGGGGGCCTTTGCTGGTGCATATGGACGGTTCCCATCTGTCCCGGTTTCAGTTCATTGCCTTGTTTACGCGGGCCCTGGCGAACCTCGGTTTGTCGGCTGATGAGTATGGGTCCCATTCCTTCCGGATTGGGGCGGCTACGGAAGCTGCGCGGTGGGGGTTGCGTCAGGAGGTGATTATGAGGTTGGGCAGGTGGGAGTCTAGCCGTTTTCTGTCGTATGTTCGTCCTCATTTGCTGTGAAGGTTGTTTTCTTGACGTTTGTTTTGCTTTGTTTGTTTTTTAGGAGCAGTTTGGATCCTGGGGCACTCCTATGTCTTCTGGGCGGCGCGTCGGGCTGCTGTGCGTCCGAATGGGAGACAGCTGGGTCTTGATCCCGCGCAGTTGACGGTCCGCTGGCTCGGTTTCCGAGGTATGCGTTGGGATCGTGTGTCCCGAGAGGTGTCTCGCCACGTTCAGATCCATGGGGTGCCCCGGATCCTGCTCCTGCATGTCGGTGGGAATGATTTGTGTTCGGTTCCTATCCGGGCGCTGATAGCTGATATTAAGGCAGACCTGCTTCAGCTTTGGGCCGCTTACCCGGAGACGGTGTTCGTTTGGTCTGAGATAGTGCGCCGTTTGCGTTGGCGTGGTGCCAACTCGTTGGCCGGTATTGAACGGGCACGCAAGCAGGTTAATAGGTCGGTTTCGCGTTTTGTGGCTTTTCGGGGTGGCATAGTGGTTAGGCATAGGGACTTGGTGGGTGACGTTGCGGGGTTGTTCCGTGATGACGGTGTTCATTTGTCCGACATTGGTCTGGACATTTGGCTGCTGGACGTTCGGTCCGGTTTAGAGAGGGCCGAGGCTGTGTTGGGGAGCCGGTGAAGCGCAAGGGGTCGCGTTCTCCGGCCTTGGCCGGGTACTCTGGTTTGGTTAAGCTGGTACGGTGCAGGAGTTAACCATCTAGGTATGGTTACTTGTGGTGCACAGAGGTGTAAGTGCAGGACACTCCAGGGGCATGCGCCTCTGTGAATCGTAAGGTCATGTGACTGCCGTGCTAGGGGACGCTGGCAGTTCCAGCAGAGATACAGGTGGGCACGCCCATACCAGCAGGTTATTAATTTGGTTATTAATGGTTACAATTGGTTATGTTGTCTTTCGTTTTGACAATAATTATTGATATATGTTGTGTCAAATTTGTTGTGTTTATAATATTTGACACTTTATGACATATTAATAAAGGTTGAGTGTCGCGGTGCTGAAGTGTTTAAGTCCGCACCGCGGACAAATAATTCCATTCTGACGTTAATAAAATTTTGAAATAAAGAAGTGTCTCTTGTTTTATTTGTGAAAGAGGTACCGAAACTGGACGCTACTTCATTCAAGAACAGCCCCGGAGGGAAAGAATTGGACAGAGGGGCCCCATGAATGTAGTGCGGACGAGGTACCCATGGTCAAGCCGGTTTAAGGGGTTAAGGCATGACTAAGCGGAAATTTTAGCACGGAAGGAGTTAAGTTTGGAGGCACGTGCAGGGCCAGAGGGGAGGGGGTAATTACCCTCCCTGGGGGATATATAAGGAAGGGTCGTGGCCTATAGGGGCAATTATTTTCAAAGAGATTTTTCCCGCCCATCCCTCCCCTAATTTTTGGCTCTGCCGGGTACTCTGGTTTGGTTAAGCTGGTACGGTGCAGGAGTTAACCATCTAGGTATGGTTACTTGTGGTGCACAGAGGTGTAAGTGCAGGACACTCCAGGGGCATGCGCCTCTGTGAATCGTAAGGTCATGTGACTGCCGCGCTAGGGGACGCCGGCAGTTCCAGCAGAGATACAGGTGGGCACGCCCATACCAGCAGGTTATTAATTTGGTTATTAATGGTTACAATTGGTTATGTTGTCTTTCGTTTTGACAATAATTATTGATATATGTTGTGTCAAATTTGTTGTGTTTATAATATTTGACACTTTATGACATATTAATAAAGGTTGAGTGTCGCGGTGCTGAAGTGTTTAAGTCCGCACCGCGGACAAATAATTCCATTCTGACGTTAATAAAATTTTGAAATAAAGAAGTGTCTCTTGTTTTATTTGTGAAAGAGGTACCGAAACTGGACGCTACTTCATTCATGTCAATCGTGCCTTTGCATAAAAAAAAATAAAAAAAATTAAATTAAAAAAAAGAAAAAAGAAAACTATAAAAATAAATAAATTACTATGCTAAGCCTAAAGCTATATTCCTTACTATTCTAAGTCTAACTCTAGGCAGACGCTCTCAAACACACTAAGCTAAAGTGAGGTTAAATCAGATTCAGTATATGATTTATTAATTAATATTAAGTTATATAATATTAATAGATAAGAATTACTTATATTATGGATTATAGATAGAATATAGATTATGAATTAGAATTTAGAATTACTTATATTATAGATTATGAATTAGAATTTATATTATATTATGTTATATAATATATTATAGATTAAGAATTATTTTAGTACTACAGCTAGTACCTTGAAGCTTTGCTTAGTACAGTTGTTGTCACACAGTCAATCTTCACTGCTTGCTGAACAAAAACACACAGCACTTATGCGGCTGCATTCACTAGCCCAACAAGTTCACTTCACTGATGGACTGAGGTGAGCAAAACACTAAGGGTACTGTAACAGAATGACCTGTCATACAAGGCCCCAAGGTAGTCAGAGATGGCTCCAGCCTGGCTGTGAAACAAAGATAGCACAGGCAGGAACTCCATTGTTTAATTAATCCCATCAATAGGTTTGCTGACTGGGGATTAAAGGTTGGGTTGAATACATGTATCCGTTAATTTATGTTAATGCGGTTCTGTGGCTATATGAGTCTATGTTTAACATAGACTCAATTCAAGGTAGTTGTGTGTCTTCCTATTGGGTACACATAGCAGGGTTCCAAGGTGCGCATGCTGGCTGGTGCTGGAAGTGATTCCGGGGACAAAAGGAGGATACATGTGGGTGATCTCTGGGAGTTACTACAGCTCTCTTGGTGAGCCCGTTACATTGGTGTGCAAGCGGCGGGATTGCTTCCTAGTCTGAGGGACACTTCTTTTGCACCGGGATCTATCTCCAGGAAAGAGAATGGAAGTCAGCTACGCACAGCTGATCCAGAGGAATTGCACCCGCCTGTCAGGGTCCACGGAAAACCCCCCAGCGCAGTCACTCAGCTCCGGGTACCAGCTCCCACGCCACCACTCTCACCGCTCCTGTCACGATGCCGGTCTCAAAGAGCGCGCGCGCCCCCACCTCTCCTTATTCACTCCAGAATGGAGAGGGCGGGGAACACACACCACCGTCAGCACGTACAGGGGGAAGGGCGACCTCTGGTGGTAGATTTAAAAATGAGCACTGAGAATCATTCAGTGCTCAGTTATTGTGCTGTTAAGAGCTACATTGTTGTTCTCTCCTGATTCCTGTTATTAACCCTTTGGCTATTGATACCGACTACGCTGCTATCTCCAACCCTGACCCTCTGGCTATTGTTACCGGCTACGCTGCTAAACCTTTGGTTTGATTTGGACTTTGCTGGGTTTTCCTGCATATCGGGTTCCTCACCTTGAGCCTGTCATGGAACCCGCAGGATTAGCTGACACTATCACTGCCCTTACACAGCAGTTGACCAGTTTTCAACAGACGCTCCAGGATCTGCGGGCTGACCAACAGCATCTACGGCAACAGGTGCATCACCTGCAGTTACAACAGAGTGCACCTACCGAGCAAGTTCCACCTACTCCTTCTACGTCAGCACCCCCAGTCGCTGAGGGCGCTACAGCCCTCAAACCCCAAATCCCATTACCGGAACGGTTTTCAGGAGATCATAAGGCCTATCGTGTTTTCATCACGTCCTGTGAGATCCTGTTTCGCCTTAAACCCCGGACCTACCCTACCGACTACGTCAAAGTACATACTGCTATAGCCTTACTCTCTGGTGAACCTCAACTCTGGGCACACCATCTTTTACACAGTAATAGTCCACTGTTGGACTCTTGGCATTCCTTCCGTGAAGCTCTGGATTCCCTCTATGAGGACCCCTTCAGAATGTCCTCTGCTGCTACTACTATACGTGCCTTGAAACAAGGCCGGCGGCCAGTAGAGGAATACATCACAGAGTTTCCGCGTCTGGCCTTAGAGTCTAACTGGAACGAACCAGCACTCCACAACCAATTTCGCTGGGGTTTATCGGAGGCCATAAAGGATGAATTAGCCCGCACTTCTGTTCCGTCCTCTTTGGAAGAGTTTGTGTGCCTGGCCACACAAATTGATAGAAGGCTCCGGCAGAGGCGATCCGAGCGACAAGCCACGTCTTCTAGCTGGACACCTGTACGTACCCTTCCCAGGGCACCATCTCCTCCTTCTACAGAGGAACCCATGCAGATCGGCATAATTCGAGGACCACTCTCGGCTGCGGAAAAAGAACGTCGCAGAGCCCTGAACCTCTGTATGTACTGTGGCAGACCCGGCCATCCCTACAAAGACTGTAGAACCTGTAACCGCTATACTCAGGGTAAGAAACCAACCACCCTGTTTCATGTTAATTCTGGAAGAAATCCTTGTCTATCACCTCACCTATCCATTTCCGTATCGTTGCAGTGGATTAAAGGGGAGATCCGTCTCCCAGCCATGATAGATTCCGGCGCCAGCGGGAACTTCATTGATGCCAAGACACTTCAGATTTTGAACATCCCTACACGTTACAAGAAAAACCCTGTCTCTATCCAACTGGTGGACGGAAGCCCTCTTAAGACCGGCCCTATTGTCAGGGAGACCATCCCTTTGACCCTCCAAATAGGGATCGGTCATATCGAGACCATCCAATTCGACGTTGTTCCCTCTCCGGTATCTCCTATTATCCTGGGCCTCCCATGGCTTAGGTATCAACTGGGAGACTGGCGTGCTTCAATTTACTTCCGCTCAGTGCACCATCCGTTGCATAAAGACTGAATCCATCTGCCACACACAAGTTATGCTTTTACAAGAAATTCCCCTTCCCTATTATCAATTCAAAGATGTCTTCAAGAAGAAAAGTGCCGATAAACTTCCCCCCTCCAGACCGTACGATTGTCCTATCGACCTTTTGCCAGGTGCGGCTATCCCCTTCGGCCGTATCTATCCCCTCTCAGAGCCAGAACTCGTCTCATTAAAAGAATATATAAAGGATAACCTGGCAAAAGGTTTTATACGTCCTTCCAGTTAGAATATGAAAGGATGACGAGTGGAAAACGGCTTTTCGGTGTCGCTACGGACATTTTGAATATCTAGTGATGCCGTTTGGCCTATGCAATGCTCCAGCCACCTTCCAACACTTTGTAAATGATATATTCCACGACATCCTAGATCATTTTGTAATAGTGTACTTAGATGACATATTGGTGTACTCTCCGTCACTAGAGGAGCATCGGAAGCATGTGTGTCAAGTATTGTCTCGTTTAAGAAAACACGGACTATATATTAAATTAGAAAAGTGTGTGTTCGAAGTGCAAAGAATTGAATTCCTCGGGTATATACTATCCCCAACCAGTATTGAGATGGATCCAAAGAAAGTCTCGGCAATACTCCAATTACCGGATTCTCAAAGACCCTATACACTGGAGGTTGACGCATCCGACACCGCCGTCGGTGCCATCCTTTCCCAGCGACAGGACGTTGACAGCCAATTGCACCCAGTAGCTTTCTTCTCAAAGACTCTCACACCAGCCGAGAGAAACTATTGCATCGGCGAACGGGAATTGTTAGCCATAAAGCTTGCACTGGAGGAGTGGCGACACCTCTCGAAGGGGCCCTTCACCCCATTATGGTCTTCACGGATCATAAAAACCTAGAATATCTTCGATCCGCCAGACGTTTGCAACCACGGCTAGCCAGGTGGTCTTTATTTTTTACCCGATTTCCGTTACATATTACCTACCGTCCGGGTTCTCGCAACACCAAGGCAGACTCCCTGTCCAGAATGCATGAACTTCCTGCAGCAGCTCCGCCAGATCAGGATAGCGTTCTATCCTCTAACCACTTTTTGGCTGTAACTCATTCGGTTTGGGATTCAGTACGCCAACATTCTAGCAGAACTAGCCTACCTGAGATTCCCGGATTACTTCATGAACAGGGTTTTTTTCTTTACAACAACTTTATTTATGCTCCACCTGAGGATCGTTTACAGATTTTACAGTCATTTCACGACACTCCCGCTGCTGGTCACGGGGGCATCAAACAAACTCTCAATCTGATCCAGCGCTCCTTCTGGTGGCCCGAGATGAAAAAAGTTGTCTCTCCAAAAGAGATCCATCAAAAGACAGCTGGTCTCTTACAACCCCTTCCTATTCCTTCGGGACCCTGGACTGATATTACAGCAGATTTTATTACTAATTTACCATCTTCCAATAATCAAACTACGATCATGGTTGTGGTCGACCGCTTTACGAAGATGGCGCACTTCCTCCCGTCTAACCATCTCCCTTCCACCACCGAGACAGCCGCACTGTTCATACGTGAAATCTTCCGCCTTCACGGCTTACCCACGAGAATAGTTACAGATCGCGGCTCCCAATTCACCTCCCACTTTTGGAAGGCTTTCTGCGAACAGTTACACATTCAGCAGTCCCTATCTACGGCATTCCACCCACAGAGTAACGGCCAGACGGAACGCACGAATCAAACTCTGTAACAGTACCTGCGCTGCTTCACTTCTTATCTCCAAGATGATTGGGACCATTACCTACCTTTAGCCGAGTTTGCTTATAATAACCATACTCATCGCTCGATTAAGATGTCCCCCTTTTATGCCAATCATGGATGCCATCCTGCTATGCTTCCGGGCTCTCCCATTTCATGTGCTGTTCCTTCAGTATCCGAACACGTTTGCAAACTCACCAGAACATTCGAAATTTTTCGCGAGACACTACAAAAGACTCAACAACAACACAAATGTTTTGCAGATCAACACCGTACTGAAGCCCCAATATATCATATGGGCGACATTGTCTGGCTATCAACCAAACACCTCCATCTCAACTGTCCCTCTAAGAAGTTGGGCCCAAGGTACATAGGACTTTTTCGTATCTGTCATCTCATTTCCCCTTTGGTGGTGGAACTCGAATTGCCAGACACCATGTCTGTTCACCCTGTTTTTCACGTATGTCTCCTAAAACCATGGAAGGAGAATCCCTTTCCTAACAGAAGACCTGATCCTCCCGCTCCTGTCCTGATTGATGACATTGAAGAATATGAGGTGGAGGAGATTCTGGACTCACGACGACATTACGGTCACCTCCAGTACCTGATCCGCTGGAAAGGGTATGACCCCAATGAAGATTCATGGGAATCAGCTCACGAAGTCCATGCTCCCGACCTCATCTCTGCTTTCCATTGTCGTCATCCGAACCGCCCAGTACCTTCTAGAGTCGGAAGGCCTCCCCTCAGGGGCGGGGTACTGTCAGGGTCCACGGAAAACCCCCCAGCGCAGTCACTCACCTGAGTACCCGCTGACTGCGGGTACCAGCTCCCACGCTGCCGCTCTCACCGCTCCTGCCACGATGCCGGTCTCAAAGAGCGCGCGCCCCCACCTCTCCTTATTTACTCCTGAATGGAGAAGGCGGGGAACACACACCACCGTCAGCACATACAGGAGGAAGGGCGACCTCTGGTGGTAGATGAGAATCATTCAGTGCTCAGTTATTGTGCTGTTAAGAGCTACATTGTTGTTCTCTCCTGATTCCTGTTATTAACCCTTTGGCTATTGATACCGACTACGGTGCTATCTCCAATCCTGACCCTTTGGCTATTGATAACGACTACGCTGCTATCTCCAACCCTGACCCTTTGGCTATTGTTACCGACTACGTTGCCGTCTCCTATCCTGACCCTCTGGCTATTGTTACCGGCTACGCTGCTAAACCTTTGGTTTGATTTGGACTTTGCAGGGTTTTCCTGCATATCGGGTTCCTCACCTTGATCCTGACACCGCCTGAAGCTCTGGAGGGAGGTTCTCCACTTGGAAATTAAGTACAAGGGGAAAAGCCTCCCAACCTCTGAGGAAAGGTTCTGGCACCAGCGGAAGATGCGGATACCGTTCTTGGGGAAGCAGCCCAAAGAGGAATGGGTGGCTGAGCTGGAGGTGCTGTTCCAGACAGAGCTGAGTTTGGACGATGGATATCGGGCTCTGCGGTGGTACGCAGCACAGCTGTGCCTGGGGCTGGAGGATAAAGGTCCCACAGAGGGCTATGGCTTCGGTGGCCCAGGATTATTATTGGAAATTATAGAAAAGGATCCCGACTTCGGTAGTGCATCGGAGTGTCGGGGGGAAGACGTCTAGGAGCGAAGGACGGAGGATATCCCATATGTGCCTGAGCTGTGGGCTCACCTGGATTATTTGGCCACACAAGAATGGGAACTGGAACAGGCATATCAAGAGTTGTTTGACCATGTGCAACAGTATGCCCCAGTGACCATGGATTTCATGGATTTTACTGAGTGGTCACCTGAGGATATTGACCCAGGAGGGGTGGATGGGACTGCGGTCTCTGCCCCTGATTCACAAGGTTACTGGACAGCTAACCCAGATCCGATAGCGGAACTATGTGACTGTACACCACAACCGGATCCAGAGATTGTGGATTTAATTGATTTTACATCTGAGGATGTTGGTCCAGGAGGGCTTGCAATTGACTTCCCTTCCCAGAGAAAGGAAGAAAGTTTTCTGGGTGTAGTAGATGGTACTGCGGTCTCCACAAGCACCCAGCCAGCAGAAGAGCTGCCATCGGGGCAGAGTGCCGCTGGCATCTGCCTGCTCCTTTCCCTGTTTCCCGTGCCTGACCACAGCAACCTTGTAGGGTCCAGTCAGGCAGCCCCAGAGACTGTGGTAGTTGATGGGACTGTGGTCTCCAAACCTGGGTCCCCGGAATGCTGGGCAGTTGGCCCAGATCCCCACTCCCCAGCAGAAGCGCTGGCAACAGGGCAGAGTGCTTCTGTTCTCTGCCCACCCCTGCCCCTTGTTTCTGAATCTGACCATGACGCTCCCGCAGTGCCCGCTCAGACCACCCCAGCCGAAATACTGGCAACAGGAGAGAGGCAGGACGGCCCCTCTCTACCAGCACCGGAGGTGCCCGCAAACCCTATAGAAGAGCTTTCTCCTGGTCAGAGTGCAGCTGGCCTCTGCCCTCCCTCATCAGACGTCCCTCCACCAGAGGATGGTACAAAACCAGCACTGGAGGACATGTATCCCATACAGGGGGATGAGACTGTGGTTGCCACCTGTGCTCCCCAGAATTGCTGGGCAGCTGGCTCGGATCCCCAACCCTGGATTGAAGGGGCCCCCGCCCCCACCACCCAGCAGCTGAGAAGACTCCAGAGAGAACGTGCAATTGTCAATTCTCTCCAGCGGCAGTTATATTTTTCGGGAGAGGCAGAGGGCAGGCGGGTGAGTAATGCTCTTTTGTTACATTGTTTTGGGGAGTACCAATTTGTGGCTGGCAGTGGTGGTCCAGATATACAGACTGACTTCAGAGTCAAACAGTGTGGGGTCTTATCAGACGTCAGTCTCCCGAGAAAAAGGAGATATGTCATGGAGTGTGTGACGGAACTGTCCATCACTGGGGCCCCTGGAGAGGACTGAAAGCAAGCCTGCTACCTACAGATTATGGACCCTGTCTCCCTGCCCTGGTGAGTGGGACTGTTGTGCTCATCTGGGACCCGAACTCCCCGTCTCTAAGTGCACCCCAGTACTGGTTAGTGGGACAGGTGCCTCTTGCCAGCCCCCTGCATCCACAACCCTAGGAGCGACGGAGCTGTGCTCCCCGACTGAACTGGATGCAGACCCAGTTGGGGTCTGGCCCCAGTTCAGTCTTCTTTTTAAAAGTGGAGATATGTAACAGAATGACCTGTCATACAAGGCCCCAAGGTAGTCAGAGATGGCTCCAGTCTGGCTGTCAAACAAAGATAGCACAGGCAGGAACTCCATTGTTTAATTAATCCCATCAATAGGTTTGCTGACTGGGGATTAAAGGTTGGGTTGAATACATGTATCTGTTAATTTATGTTAATGCAGTTCTGTGGATACATGAGTCTATGGTTTACATCAATAAACTGTTCATTCCTGCTGTACTCAATTCAAGGTAGTTGTGTGTCTACTTATTGGGTACACATAGCAGGGTTCCAAGGTGCGCATGCTGGCTGGTGCTGGAAGTGATTCCGGGGACAACAGGAGGATACATGTGGGTGATCTCTGGGAGTTACTACAGCTCTCTTGGTGAACCCGTTACAGGTACTTTTAATAAAATTAAAATAAAATGTAAAATGAGAAAATCTTTGCAAAACAGTTAACGTCACTGCTTGCTGATCAAAAAAGAACACAGCACTTATCCGGCTGCACTCACTAGCCCAACAAGTTCACTTCACTGATGGACTGAGGTGAGCAAAAGAAATGAAATAAAATAAAATATTACCGTATTTGCTCGATTATAAGACGACCCTGATTATAAGACGACCCCCCAAAATCTGAATATTAACTTAGGAAAAAAAGAAAAAGCCTGAATATAAGACGACCCTAAAGGAAAAAAGTTTTACCAGTAAATGTTAATTCATGTAAACAATTTTTTTAAATAAAAGCTATGATTGAGAAAAATATTTTTTTTGGTTTTATTTCCTTGTATTTTCCAACCTGTCCCCCAGTTACGCACATCTGCCCCCAGGCTTGCCACACCAATATGGCACTGTGGCCCATGATATGCCTTTTAACCCTCTATATGTCACTGTGCCCCGTGGTATGCCTCTTGACCCCCTATGTGCCACTCTGCCTCCAGAAATGCCTTATACCCCTATATCCCATTCTGGCATTTAAGGGGGTTAAAATGCATATTATGGGGCAGAGTGGCATATAGGGAGGTATAAGGCATTCCAGGAGGCAGAGTGGCATTAAGGGAGTTAAAAGGCATTGTATAGATCACTCTGCCTCCAGAAATGCCTTATACCCCTATATGCCACTCTGGCATTTAGGGGGTTAAAAGGCATATTATGAGGCAGAGTGGCATATAGGGAGGTATAAGGCATTTCAGGAAGCAGAGTTCTCTATTAAATGCCCCCTTAACGCCACTCTGCCTCCTGAAATGCCTTATACCTCCCTATATGCCACTCTGCCCTATAATATGCCTTTTAACCCCCTAAGTGCCAGAGTGGCATATAGGGGTATAAGGCATTCTGGAGAAATGCCCTATGCCCCCATTTAACACACACACGCACACACACTTACAGGTGCTTCCAATTTCTTGCTGTATTGCCGGGGCAGCGGGTTGACGTCTCCTTCCGCTGCAGCCGGAAGGAGGTGGAGTTGGCAGCGGGGGTTTGTCTGCGTCCATCGCGCATACCTTCCCCGGCTGTCAGAGATCAGAGTTCTGATCTGATCTCTGACAGTCGGGGAAGGTATGCACGACGGACACAGACAACCCCCGCTGCTAACCACACCTCCTTCCGGCTGCAGCGGACGTTGTCTACGCGCATCGCGTAGACGTCAACCCACTGCCCCGGCAATACAGCAGGAAGCACCGGTAAGTGTTAAATGGGGGGGGGGGACAGGAGGATCCAGGTCCCCTGCAGCGGTGCGGGGGATCTGGATCTTAGTCTCATAATCAGACCTCTATTTGAGGTCTGATTAGAAGACGACCACGATTAGAAGACGAGGGGTATTTTTCAGAGCATTTGCTCTGAAAAAAACCTTGTCTTATAATCGAGCAAATACGGTATTAAGAAAAATTGTCTTGGTCTCTTGCTGTTGCTAAACCAAAGCTGCAGCACCAGTACTAATAAGATTAGCTGAACTATAAGCTAGTAGTAATTAATTTTATTTATAGCTAATTAATTATTAAGCTAGCTAAAATGAATTATATAATATTACTGATTTTAGATTAGGCACTAGTAGATGTCTTGAATGTCTACAGTACACTCTACACTAGTATACTAACTAACTATAGTATATATATATATATGACTGACAAATATATATATATAATTTTATAATGTACTAAATTATTATATATTCTATTAAATTATTATGTATAAATTCTATTATTTAATTTATCTAAGTGAAGACAGGACAGGGAGTAGGCAGTGCCAGCCCAGGGCAAGGACACCCCATTGACAGTGAGGAACTGGGTGCACTGTCAATTCAACAGCACTACACAGTTGATGACAGACAGAAGCACAAAAAAAAAATTTAATAAAAAAATTACTAAATTAATAAAATTATTAATTCGGTAAAACTGAGAAATGGCAGGCTGAGGCTTACCAGTCTCACACAGAACAGAACTATCTCTCTCTGTAACGCTCGGATGCAGCACAGCAGTGTTGCCAAAGCAGTCACAGCGAAAAATGAATGGATCTCTCAGGCAAGCTCTGGTCTTATAAAGGCAGTTTCAGAATTAAAAAAACAGCAGCACAGGCATTGGACGAGAACCTTAGCGTGATGTCACACGAGGGAGCTGATTGGACAGACGAGGATCAGCTCACTCCTGTTTGAAATTTTGGCGGTTGCACGGCGAAAACGAAGACGATCTTCGATTCTTCGTGGTTGTGAGTCTTCGGCTTCGCCTACGTTTTGCCGGCACTGTATTGTGTTCTACGTTCCTTCGGAACGAACAAAAAAACGGACTCTTCGTGCTCGTTTTCATGTTCGCCCGAAGAGGAATGCACAAGTCTAGTAATCACATAAGACACAGATCATTGGTGGTTATTATTATCTGGAGTGTACATGTTAATAGATTAGTTTCAGAAAACAATGAAAACAATGCCCATACAAATAAGACGACTAAAAAAAAGAAAATTCCATCCCGTCACATGTAAAAAAAATATAATAAGACCACAAGTGTCATATAGATGAGAAGAGAATGAAAATCCATAAACTTCAAAACCACCATCTGTGAAGTAACAGTAGGCCTCTGAAAAAGTTAAGGAGAATTGGTGGGTACATGTAGAGATGGACCAAGAAGTCTCGAAAAATCTGAGGAAGTAATAAAGTCATTCCACCAAAACCATCTCCTATTATGTTGGAACTCCATTCCTTTGGAGGACTACACCAAATTCTCCATGTGTTCAATAAATGAACCCCTCTGTAACCACATTTGCAAAGGGGGAACTGAGGAAGAGCGCCAGAATCTGGGAGCACGACCACCAGATATGGTATAGGGTACCCTGCTGTCGAGGTTCAGGATGTGGAACCCGGTATGCAGGATACCTCACAGCGGTGAGGGCAGATGGTAACACAGCAAGTCCAGAAATAAATAGCAAAAGGTCGGGATTGGAGAAAACAACGTAAACGGTATTTAATAGCCAAGGGTCCAGGATCGGAGAAATCAGCATAAACAGTAGACAATAGCCAAGAGGTCAGGAACAGAGAAATCAGCATAAACAGTATACAAAAGCCAAGGGTCAGCAACAGGAATCAATAGGGATATACAGCAACACAATAGATCTCTGTAAAGCACAATAACTGAGCACTGAGTGATACTCAGTGCTGGTTTTTAAAGCTACCACCAGGGGTCACCCCGCCCCTGTGCGTAGTGTCGTTGACGCGCGTTTCCCCGCCTTCTCCATTCAGGAATCCACAAAGAAAGGTGGGGGTGCGACGGAGCAGCAGTGAGGACGGCAGCGGCGTGGGAGTTGGTGCCCGCCATTGGCGGGTACTCAAGTGAGTCGCTACGTTGGGGTCTTTGCTGAGGACCCTGACAGTACCCCCTCCTGAGGGGAAGCCTTCTGACTCTAGCAGGTTTAGGGCGGTCAGGATGGTGATGGTGAAAAGCAGAGACTAGGTCAGGAGCGTGGACTTCGTTGGCTGGTTGCCAAGAATCTTCCTCAGGACGGTATTCCTTCCAACGAATCAAGTATTGTAAGCGTCCATGGTAACGTCGAGAGTCCAATATCTCCTTGACCTCGTATTCTTCGACGTCATCGACTATGATTGTGTCACGCGCGCCGCCGTCCCTACCTCTGACGCCAGGGCTGCCACGCCTGGTCCCGACTACTCCGCGGAGGTCCCCGCCGGGCACACACGGCGGTGTCGCGGTCCCACCTCCTCCTCGTCGGTTAGGGTTGCGTCTACTGTCCGTGGACGCGCCGGCGCGTCCCCCGCGCGTGCCGAAGGGGACGCGGGTAGGACGCGGCGTAGGTCCGCATCTGGCGTACCGCAGCGTACGCAATCTCCGCAGCGTACGCAAAATACGCAGCGTACGCAGCCTATGCAGCCTGTGCAGCGTACGCGGCGTACGCAACGTACGTAGAATACGCTGCACAGCTGTTGGTGATCACTCACCTATTTAAACACCACTTTTCTCTCCTGTAGTCACCCGTTCAAAGTGTTTTGCTTTCTGGGTGTGCTGAATACTCCATATTATCTCGATTTCCTTGTGTACCGACCATTGCCTGTTTTTTGACTACGATTCCTGCTGCCTGCCCACGACCTCGGACCTGTTTAACCGTTTTGCTCCTATCCTGCCTGCCTCGACCTCGGATACGTTTGACACCGCTGCCTGCCTTTGCCCTTTTGATTACGGACTGTATACTGGACTTCTCTACAGTGCTTATCTGCATAGTAGGATCCTTCCTCTCTCCCTGACCCCGTGACAATTTTGAACGGGTCATAACATGGATCCCGCGGATATGGCGCGGTTGCAAGCACGCCAAGACCTCCAGGACCAGCGTATGGCGGCGCAGGCTACCCAGCTGCAGTCCCTGGAACAGAAGGTGGATGCCATGATGGACTTGTTGCGTTCTTTGACGTCTCTCCCAACCGTGGGTCCACCCCATCACAGAGACGCTCAGCACGAGGACACAGGTTCTGTTGCCAGGCTCCCTCTGCCAGACAAGTATTCTGGGGATCCGAAGGAATGCCGTGGCTTCCTTAATCAATGCATGCTCCACTTCCGAAACCACCCCCAGGCGTTCCAGACATCCTCCAAAAGGGTCTCGTTCATCATTTCGCTGCTCAAAGGTGATGCCTTACTGTGGGCTTCTCCCCTCGTGGAGCACGATTCCTATCTCCTTGAGGACTGTCCCGCTTTCATGGAAGCCGTACGGACTGTGTTCGATGCGCCAGGTCGTAAGGAAACAGCAGAGTCTTCACTGCTTGACATCCAGCAAGGCCGCAAAACCTTGGCACAGTATACGGTGGAGTTTCGCACCCTGGCCCATGAGACCAACTGGGAGGAGGGCGCTCTCAAAGCCGCCTACCGACGAGGCCTCAACGAGAAAGTCAAAGACGCCCTCGTCTTCCATGATACCCCCGCGGATCTCGAGGATCTCATAGCTCTTTGTCTCCGAGTGGACAAACGAATCCAGGAAAGGGCGAACGAACACGCCCGTGGAAAAAGACCAGGACCACTCGCCTCCGGCTACACAAGGCCTCTGGCTGCCTCCTCTTCCTCCTTTGTGGTCAACGAACCCATGGAGATAGGGACAGTGCGCCACCTCACGGAGGCCGAAAAGAAACACAGACGGACACAGAGGCTCTGTCTATACTGCGGTCAAGCTGACCACCTGTTGCCCTCCTGTCCCAACAAACCAGTAAAAGACAACGCTTAGGTTGCACCGGAGAAGGCACCCTAAGCACACGTCCTTTTTCTTCTCCTAAATTACTGATTACTACATCACCTACAGACCAGGCTCCAAAAACGTCAAAGCTGATGCCGTCTCTAGACAACACGAGAGCCACAGGGATCAGCACATCAACGAGCCCATCATCCCATCCGCACGTCTGGTTGCCGGTCTGTCCATACGCACGATGAGCAGGATCCGCATGTCCCAAAGGGCCATCCCGTCTTCTGAACGTCCTCCTCCGGGACGTCTCTACGTTCCTCCCGGTCTTCGTACGGATGTTCTTCACTGGGGACATAAGACTCTCCTCGCTGGTCATTCAGGATTCCGGAAGACAGAGTACCGCGTCCGCAGGTCGTTCTGGTGGCCATCACTCACCAGAGACGTCCGAACTTACCTTGCCGCCTGTCACACCTGTGCTTGCCAGAAAACCTCTCGGAATCGACCTCAAGGTCTCCTGCATCCTCTTCCCGTTCCCACGGTTCCCTGGACACACGTGTCAATGGACTTCATCGTGGATCTCCCCAAATCGCAGGGTAACACGACTATCTTGGTGGTCGTCGACCGTTTCTCTAAGCAAGCTCATTTCGTCGCTTTACCACGCCTGCCATCTTCTTCGCAACTCGCCGATGTTTTTCTCAAACAGATCGTCCGTCTTCACGGTCTTCCGCTCCACATGGTGTCCGATCGCGGTACACAATTCATCTCCCGCTATTGGAGACATCTCTGTCTGAGACTCGGAATACAGCTCCACTTATCGACTGCCTATCATCCGCAGACCAATGGACAAACCGAAAAGACTAACCAAACACTCAAACAATACCTGCGAATGTTCAGCAACGACAGCCAAAACAATTGGTCGTCTCTCCTGCCGCTCGCAGAGATGACCTATAATGGCTCCCTGCATGAGTCCCTTGGATGTACCCCATTTTTTGCTGCCTTGGGCTATCACCCTATCATACTGCCTCCTCCATCTTCTCGTTCCTCCTCCACGGTACCCGCGGTCGACAAACGTGTATCTGACATGGACGATCACTGGAAGAAACTCCGGGAGGTCCTCTTGAAGGCCCAGCTTCGCTATAAACGCTTTGCTGACGCCAAGAGGACTCCGCCTCCGGACTATCAAGTGGGCGACCGTGTCTGGTTATCCACGCGACACATTCGTTTGCGGCAACCTTCCCGGACCCTGGGGCCTCGTTTTATTGGCCCTTTCCGCATTCGTGCCAAGCTTAACGACGTGACGGTGTCCCTTGCCTTGCCACCTACCATGCGGATTCCACGGTCCTTCCACGTCTCTCTGCTGAAACCCTATGTGTCCAACCAGTTCACCGTTCCGTTCAAGCCTCCGGCCCCGCTCGACGTCCAGGGTCGTGAGGAATACGTTGTTGACAGGATCCTTGATTCCCGTTGGGTTCGTAACGGCCTTCAGTATCTCGTGGCTTGGAAGGGGTACGGTCCTGAGGAGCGGACGTGGGAGCCTGCTCGCTTCGTTCATGCTCCTCTTCGTGTCGCGCGGTACCACGCGCTCTACCCTCTTCGTCCGGCTCCGTCTCGCTCGGGACGCGCTCCTGGTGGGGGGGGTACTGTCACGCGCGCCGCCGTCCCTACCTCTGACGCCAAGGCTGCCACGCCTGGTCCCGACTACTCCGCGGAGGTCCCCGCCGGGCACACACGGCGGTGTCGCGGTCCCACCTCCTCCTCGTCGGTTAGGGTCGCGTCTACTGTCCGTGGACGCGCCGGCGCGTCCCCCGCGCGTGCCGAAGGGGACGCGGGTAGGACGCGGCGTAGGTCCGCATCTGGCGTACCGCAGCGTACGCAATCTACGCAGCGTACGCAAAATACGCAGCGTACGCAGCCTATGCAGCCTGTGCAGCGTACGCAACGTACGCAACGTACGCAACGTACGTAGAATACGCTGCACAGCTGTTGGTAATCACTCACCTATTTAAACACCACTTTTCTCTCCTGTAGTCACCCGTTCAAAGTGTTTTGCTTTCTGGGTGTGCTGAATACTCCATATTATCTCGATTTCCTTGTGTACCGACCATTGCCTGTTTTTTGACTACGATTCCTGCTGCCTGCCCACGACCTCGGACCTGTTTAACCGTTTTGCTCCTATCCTGCCTGCCTCGACCTCGGATACGTTTGACACCGCTGCCTGCCTTTGCCCTTTTGATTACGGACTGTATACTGGACTTCTCTACAGTGCTTATCTGCATAGTAGGATCCTTCCTCTCTCCCTGACCCCGTGACAGATTGGAGCAGGAGGACTGGGGCAACGATTAGGATATGGATTTGCAGTCCCTGGTTTAAGGAGGGAGATATGAAAAACGGGATGGATGGACATAGTGCTGGGTAGCTCGAGCTCTACAGCCAAAGGGGATATGAGGCGAGAGATGCGAAAAGGTCCTATGTAACTTGGACCCAGCTTCTTTGTAGGACAATCAAGACGGAGGTGTCTGGTTGAACCATTTTTTATGATCCGTCAAGATGGTAATGGGGTGAAGAGTACCCTCGAGGAGATGTCGCCATTCTTCCAGTGCTTCCAGTTTTATGGCTAACAATTCACGTTCGTCTATACAGCAATTTCTCTCGGCAGGTGAGAGCCTTCTGGAAAAGAAGGCTACAGGGTGAAGTTGACCATCGGAGTCTTGTCTCTGGGAGAGGACAGCACCTACAGCAGTGTCAGATGCATCGACTTCAAGTGTGTATGGTCTCAGTGGAACTGGTAATTGAAGGATAGGAGCCGAGGCAAATTTCTCCTTCAAGTAGTCAAAGGCCTTTGGGCCGCCTCGGTCCAAATAAATCTTTGTTTTTTAGAAGAGAGGGTGGTGATAGATTGTATTGGTCGTGAGAAATTGTGAATTCATTTAAGATAAAAGATTGCGAACCCGACGAACCGTTATATTCCTTTACGGTCTGTAGGAGCTGGCCAGTTGAGTATCGCCGTAAACCTTTTTGGGATCCATCTCTATACTGGTTGGGGACAGGATATATCCCAGGAACTCTACTCTCTGTACCTCCAACATGCATTTTTTCCAATTTGACATATAGTCCGTGCTTCCTCAGACGGGCCAGGACTTGTACGCGACGCTTTTCCAAGGACTGTGAGAATACTAATATGTCATCCAGATACACGATAATGAAATGGTCTAGAATATCATGGAATACATCATTGATGAAATGCTGGAAGGTGGCTGGAGCATTGCACAGGCCGAACGTCATAACGAGATATTCAAAATGTCCATACCGACACCGGAATGCTGTTTTTCCACTCATCGTCCCTTCGTATCCTCACCAGATTATAAACCAAGTCAAGTTTGGTGAAATATTTTGCAGATCGTACATGTTCTAGCATGTTCTGGGATGAGTGGCAATGGATAGCGGTTCTTAATTGTGCCGTTGTTTAGCTCCCAGTAGTCTATGCATGGGCGCAAGCCCCCACCTTTTTCTTAATGAGAAGTAGAGGGTTTTATGAAGCCTTTTGCAAGATTTTCTTCAATATAATCTTTCAGTGTAGCGAGTTCTGGTTCTGAGAAAGGATAAATATGGCCGAAAGGTATAGTAGCACCAGGTAGGAGGTCATTGGGGCAATCATATGGTCTTGAAGGGGGTAATTTGTGAGCACTCTTCTTCTCGAATACGTCTTTAAATTGTTGATAGGGAAGGGGAATCTCTTGGAGAGAGACGGCCTGTGTGAGACAGAAAGATGTAGTCTTTAGACAGCGACTGGTACAATATAAGGAGGAGAACTGAAGTACACCAGTCTCCCAGTTTATGAGAGGGTTATGTCTCCTGAGCCAAGGGAGACCTAAAATGACAGGAGAAACTGGAGAGGGTACGACATCGAACCAGATGGTCTCGGTATGACCATTCCCTATTTGAAGGGTCAAAGGAACAGTTTCTCTGACAATCTGTTGAAGTGTCTAATATCTGCTGCTAAGTGTGTATGCTGTGTGGGTGATGTGCCAAAAGTGAGACTCACCAATCCAGTCTTTTTTCTATGTGTTTCTACAATGTCTTTTTAAGGGATTTCTCTATTGATGTGTAAATGAGGTCCCTGTCCTCTGTTCCCAAGACCCCACCGTGTGATGTTATTGACTTGCTATGTTTCCCATGCCATCTCCAGGTGATGCATTTCCTTCCTTCTCTACATAGTATGTAGGTGTGATATCTTCTTACAGCTGTTTTTCCTGTTACTTCCCCCCTAAGTGGCTTGCAGCTATCATACATACATATATACACACAAACTTAATCAAGCACATATTAATTACAAATATACATACTTTGTATTTACCCCAACACTCCCCCACTTGAATAAGATCCATATAGGAACTTATTCATAAAGACATATACCAACTCAAACCCAAGCAGTATTACAAGAACCAATATACTGGTATTTTATATCCCTACAATTGATGCTAGCTCTAATCGTTCCTGCTTGGTGTGTGTTTTTTTCAGTTCTTTCCTCCAGAAGCAATATAAGATGAATAAGGAGCAAATTAATACAAATTGCAGGAATACAAATATTACAGAAGCAGTTCTTAATCCTGGGTGTGTATATACATTGTAGGGAATGCTCCACCAGGGCTCTTGAAAGCTGTGTGTAATTTCTTTAGTGCTGGCTAAATTTTGTTTCACCAGATCTTGTAATTGCACAACCCTTCTATTATTTCTTTTAAATAATGTATCCAAATCTATGTTAAGTGGCGGGATTGTCTTAAATAGTGAGGGAATCATCTTATTCCAATTTTCCAGCTCCTCCTGTACCATGTTCACAGATACCTGTGTGAGTTGAATGTTAGCTCTTATGACCTCCTTACCCACTTTCATGGAGCCATAGGTGAGATTAACACACCGTCCTGTAGCAGGTACATTACAAGGTACAGTTTGTTGCCAGAGAATTTTAGATACACCCAGTGCACAGATCGTAGGGCCCTGCCCATGCACCACCCTTTTCCATCCATTTACAGTTCTGTGAAGGTGAACTGGGCAGCTCCCTGAGCGCTCCATTATGCATCCATCTGACCGGACTAGGGGTTCTAGTACACAGGAACAAAGCCAAGCATTTTTACGTCTGTCACAGCAACTGGGGTAAATAATCCTCCATAACTGGTTTTCTTTTACCACCAAGCGGGTTTGTGGCAGGAGTTGTTTTAAAACATTAGTGCCATTAGCCACGTCTAACTCACCCAGCATAGTCATATTATAAACAGGTACAGGCTGTTCTGTCCAAACTGGAATGTCGATTAGTAATGGAATTACCTTTTTCCCTACTTTACACTTATTGCACCAACTCTGTAGACTTTTAATTTTGGAAAGGACTACATTCTGGCAATCTATGCCAAATTCCCTAACCAGATCAAAAACTAGGGTAGAATTCACAATTCTGGGCCATTCCCCTTGTTTTATTTCTTGGAGGCCTAAATTTAGGTGTTCAACTAGTAGATTTCCGACTATACCACATACCATAGCCTTGAACACATTATTATTCTCAACTGATTCTCTCAGAGCATTTACAGATATATTAATCCATTGCAAATCTGCAGCAACTGTGTGAATGTTCTGTATTGATAGATCAGTTTCGGCTAGAGTGTTAAATTCCACACGTCCCTCTTTAAGTAAAATTTGTTGCAACCCATCTACAAATTTTTGTTCTCGTGAGTTTAGATCCTCTATGTCTCCTCTATTCCAAATTGAGGTCCCCAAACTGAATCCTGATATTATATCAGTACCCAGATCCCTTTTTTTCTCTCTCTCTAAAACAAAGCCCTTGTGTAGCATCCCAGAATAGATTAATATGTGTTCTGACTCCGGCTTTGTACCACGGTTATCCTGACTTCTCCAACCCTTGACTTCGGCTTCGTCTCTCGGCTATCCTGACTTCTCCAATCCTTGACCTCGGCTTTGTCTCACGTTTATCCGAACTTCTCCAGTACCATTTCGCCTGCCTCTGGTTCGTGCACGGGTTCTGCACTGTGGATCCTCGGCTACTGACCCTGACTATCTTCGGTCGTTACAGTTTGACAGACCCACATGGATCCCGAGGACCTCAGTCGTTTATCATCCCGACAGGAAAGACACGGCCAGATCTTGGCCTCCCACGCCTCGCACCTGTTAACCCTGGAACAGAAGTTGGATACCATGACCGATCTTCTGCGGGCATTAACTTCTACGTCAGGTCCCGCTCCGGTTCCTGGCACCTCTGCAGAGGCTCCCGCAGCATCCAGTCCTCTAGTGAACCCTCCAAAGATGCCTATGCCAGATAAATTTTCTGGTAATCCCCTGGAATGCAGAGGATTCCTCAATCAGTGCCAGCTGCACTTCAGAACCCAGCCACAGACCTTCTCCTCTCATGCCACCAAGGTGGCCTTCATCATTAATCTATTAAGAGGGGAGGCTCTGGCTTGGGCCTCACCGTTGTTGGAACAGAATTCTCCCTTATTGGACAATGCCGACTCCTTTATTTCTGCCTTTCGGGCTGTTTTTGACGCTCCGGGTCATCGCGATAAGGCTGAGGTAACAATTATGGACTTACAGCAAGGCAAAAGAACTGTAGCTCAGTATGCGGTTGAATTCCGTACCTTAGCCTATGAGACTAAGTGGAACAATGAGGCGCTGAGGGCGGCGATTCGGAGAGGGCTTAATGACCACCTGAAGGATGCCCTGACTTATCGTGACCTTCCTCAGAATTTTGAGGATCTCATTGCTCTTTGCCTTAAATTGGATGCCCGAGGTCAGGAACGCAAGCAAGAGAGAGACAGAGATAGAAGACCTCGTCCTTTTCTGCCTTCTACATATCCTTCACCCTGTCCTGATTACGCTGTCACTTCAGCAGAGGAACCCATGGAGATTGGTCCCATTCTGCATCTGTCTGAAGAGGAGAAAAGATGCCGCAGAGTTCTAGGACTTTGTCTATACTGTGGTCAAAAGGGTCACAGAGTAGTATCCTGCCCCCGGAAGCAGGGAAACGCCAGGGCTTAGTGGAATTCGGAGGTGGTCCACTGAGCATTTCTTCTATCACACCTCCTGTCCAAAACAGACTTTTAGTTCCAGCTACTCTCCAGTGGACAGGCCACAAAGTGGCCACACAAGCTTTCATAGATTCGGGTGCTGCCGGGAACTTTATTGACTCCGCCTGGGCTAAGAGCATGGGTATTCCGCTAATTCCCTGTACCCACTCTAAAGCTATTTCTGCACTGGATGGCTCTCCTCTCGGAACTGGAGTTGTGTCTCACTCCACTATACACATCCAGATGACTATAGGAGTTCTTCATGTGGAGTCCATTTCCCTCGATGTCCTTCACAGTCCCCACCTACCATTGATTTTAGGATTACCTTGGCTATCTCTTCATAACCCCACTATTGATTGGGAAGCAAGACAGATTTCTGCTTGGAGTGCCTCTTGCCAAGTCTCCTGTCTGCAGAATAATCCTACAATTCACGCAGTACTCGAACATCCTGTAGAGGACCCTTGTGCTCTTGTCCCTCCACAGTATCATGAGTTTCTAGATGTCTTCTCTAAACAGAGGGCAGAGAAACTTCCTCCCCACCGTCCTTATGACTGCACCATTCAACTACTCCCGGGAACGGCGCCACCTTCTGGAAGAACTTATCCTCTCTCAGAACCTGAAAATCGCGCCCTCTCTCAGTATATCGAGGAGAACCTCAACAAGGGATTTATTCGGGCGTCTAGTTCTCCAGCTGGTGCAGGATTTTTGTTTTGTTAAAAAGGACGGTTCCCTCCGCCCATGCATTGACTACAGAGGCTTGAATAACATCACAATAAAGAATAAATATCCTATACCTCTGATTTCTGAATTATATGATCAACTCAAAGATTCCACCATATTCTCCAAATTAGACCTCCGTGGGGCCTACAATTTAATCCGCATTCGCCAGGGAGACGAATGGATGACTGCGTTTAATACCCGTTACGGCCACTATGAATACCTTGTGATGCCGTTCGGGCTATGTAACGCTCCCGCTGTATTCCAGAGCTTTATTAACGATATATTTCGTGATATGCTGTTGTCTCATGTTATACTCTATCTTGACGACATATTGATTTACTCCAAGACTTTACAGGAACATCGTGCTCATGTCCGGTCAGTGCTCCAACGGCTCAGAGAGAACAACTTATTTGCCAAAGCAGAGAAGTGTGAATTTGAAAAATCCCGCACCACCTTCTTGGGTTATGTCATTTCTGAAGGTCATTTGGAGATGGACCCCAATAAGCTGGCCGCAGTTACTCAATGGCCTCTTCCTGCTGACCTTAAAGGGATCCAGAGATTCATTGGGTTCGCCAACTACTACCGGCGATTTATCAGGAACTTCTCCAAATCTTTGCGCCCATCACCGCCCTTACTAAGAAAGGCTCTAATCCCCGGAAATGGTCTCCAGAAGCTCTCGCAGCTTTCCACCGTCTCAAAGCCGCATTTGCGTCTGCTCCTATCCTGAAACGTCCGGATCCTACTAAACCATTTATCTTAGAAGTGGACGCTTCTGAACTAGGTGTTGGGGCTGTGCTTTCTCAGAGACATCCATCTTCCAATAAGATCCACCCCTGCGCCTTTTTCTCCAGACGTTTCACTCCTGCAGAACGCAATTACGACATCGGCAACAGGGAACTGTTAGCCATCAAATTGGCATTCGAAGAATGGCGTCACCTCTTGGAAGGCTCCGAAACTCTGATCCTGGTCTACACCGATCATAAGAACCTCACTTATCTCGAGAACGCCAAACGCCTTAATCCTAGACAAGCTCGGTGGGCATTATTCTTCACTCAATTTAACTTCTGTATCACGTACCGTCCTGGGTCAAAAAATATAAAGGCCGATGCCCTTTCTCGACAATTTGAGGACTCAGATGCAGAGACCACCTATGATCCCATCATCCCCGGGAATCTCGTTATTGGCACCATCAGCACCGATCTTACGCAACTGATTGCCAGCTCTCAATATCCGCGACCCATTTCTCTCCAAGTTCCTAGCCAACGTCTGTTCGTCCAGCCTCGATTTATTAAACCATTGCTCGTCCGGTTCCATGCTTCTCCTGTGGCAGGTCATCGTGGAATTCGCAACACCCTGTTCCTTCTGCGACGGACTTATTGGTGGCCCAACATGCGCCAAGACATCAAAGACTTCATCCGGGTTGTTGTGCCCCCTGCCTATTCCTGACAGACCGTGGAGCCACATAGCTATGGACTTTATTACAGACTTACCTAAATCCCAGGGCAATACCGCGATTTTAGTGGTAGTCTATTTCTTTTCCAAAATGGCTCACTTTACCGCGTTGCCCAAGTTGCCCTCCGCCAGGGAACTCTCCAACGTTTTTCTGCGGGATATTGTTCGACTCCACGGCGTGCCACAAAGAATTATCTCTGACCGTGGTCCTCAATTTATATCTCGTTTCTGGAGGAGCTTATGCACTCATCTCGGCATAGCTACGCACCTCTCCTCTGCGTATCATCCTCAATCCAATGGTCAAACCGAAAGAACCAACCAGGTGCTCAAACACTACCTTCGTTCCTATGTCTCCGAAGATCACTCCAATTGGTCCCAGTTGCTTCATTTGGCCGAATTCTCATATAACAATTCATTTCATGAATCCCTACAGAATTCTCCGTTCTTTGTCTCATATGGATTTAACCCTTCCATGTGGCCCTCTGCTCAGACACCGTCTGATTTACCTGAAGCAGACGCTTTTGCACGAGACATTGTCACTAGATGGCAGACTACTCGCCGACTTCTCGCGGCTGCCAAACAGAAACAACAGAAGGCGGCGAATCTGCATCGCTCTCCTGCTCCATGTCTCCAGCCTGGTGATAAAGTATGGCTTTCTACCAAGAATTTACATTTACGCCAGAATTCCAGAACTCTAGGTCCCAAATACATAGGTCCCTACACGGTTCGTTCTAGGATCAATGCAGTATCGTAGAAGTTGGACCTACCTGTGTCCATGAAGATATCTGATTCTTTTCATGTTTCCCAGCTTAAGCCGGCAGTTACCAATAGATTTTCAGATCCGTTTTGTATTCCCAAGGCCGTGGCGATTCAGAGCCAGGAGGAGTATGCGGTTCGTCGGATCATTGATTCTCGCATTCGGAGGGGTCAGTTACAATATCTCATTGATTGGAAAGGTTATGGTCCAGAGGAGAGATCCTGGGAGCCTGTCTCCAATATCCATGTCCCGGCCAGGATTCGTGACTTTCATTTGCGCTGGTCTTCCAAGCCTGGTCCTGGGTGCTCGGAGCGCGCCCTTGTGGCGGGGGATGGTGTAACAGCTAACAACTTACCTGCAGCTGCTACAGCCATAGCAGCCTCCCGCAGACACTGCCGGACGAGACCCTCACGCATGCGCACGCCGGACATTTTCTCTGCTTATTTATGCTATAGTTTGTAGGTGGGGTTATCTGCCTGGGGCTATTTGAGGTCTCCTTAGCTGTCCACTCACTGCCTGTCAAAGAATGTCATGCTTTGTTTCTCTGGGCTCAGTTGCGGTTTTGTGTTTGCTCCAGTTCTGACTCCGGCTTTGTACCACGGTTATCCTGACTTCTCCAACCCTTGACTTCGGCTTCGTCTCTCGGCTATCCTGACTTCTCCAATCCTTGACCTCGGCTTTGTCTCACGTTTATCCGAACTTCTCCAGTACCATTTCGCCTGCCTCTGGTTCGTGCACGGGTTCTGCACTGTGGATCCTCGGCTACTGACCCTGACTATCTTCGGCCGTTACAGTAATTCAGATTTATGGAGGTTAATTCTATAATTGGAGAGTTGGCCAAAGATCTGTAATTCTTTCTGAATGTGAGAGAGGGACGGGATGGGATTAGAGGTAATATAGAGCATGTTGTCAGCATATATTGCCAATTTGTGCTGAACGCACGAGACTGCGATGCCAGTAATGAAAGGATTGGCTCTAATGGCCATTGCTAGAGGTTCCATACTCAAAATAAAGTGGAGCAGTGAGAAAGGGCATCCCTGTCTAGTGCCATTCGACAGGGTGACATGGCTAGAAAGGGACCCATTTACCTTTATCAATGCCGTAGGATTGTGGTATAGGTCCAGGTTAGAAAATGAGGACCCAGTCCAAGCCGTTCAAGAACTCTAAACAGAAAGGCCAGGCCACCCTGTCAAACGCCTTTTCTGCATCTAGTGAAGTCAAGGTGATCGGGAGGTTCAAGTGGGCCGAATAGTTAAGAAGGTCTATAATCCTAGTCGTGCTGTCCCTCTCCTCCCTACCCGAGACAAACCCCACCTGGTCCCTATGGATAATCTGGGGGATAAATGGTTTAAGTCTTGTGGCTAATATCTTTGCTAGTATCTTAACGTCTGCATTTAGTAATGAAATAGGGCGATAGCTTCCACATGCATCTGGAGGCTTACCAGGTTTTAAAATAACCGAGAAATTTTTTTTTTCTATTTTCCCTCTGAATCATCATAAAATTAGGTAAAGTGATGGAAAATCCCCTCCAAGTTTATCAATTCAGGTGTCCTGATTTCAGAAATACCTAATTTATATAGATTTTCCATACTTTCCCAGCACCAGGGAGCATACTATAAGGTGTACATTTTTTGTATAATTTTTATGCCTATGGCTTAACAGGTTGTGAACGGGGGCAGGAGTGTTATACTGGCTAGATGTTATGCTAGGGCAATGGGATGTAAGGTTTTTTTAATTTATTTTTATTATCTTTTTTATATATATATATATTTTTTTTTAATTATTTTACTATTTTTTTATTTTGTTTTGCTTTTTTTATATATTTTTTTTTTTTACACACAAATGGTTAGAGGTCCTCTTAGGGACCTCCTGAACATGCCAGTGATGTCACAATAACATCACAGCTCACATTATAATTTTTTTTGTATTATTTATATTATTATTTTAATGATTTTTTTACTATAATTATTTAAATGAATTAACGGGTTTTTTTCTGCTTTTCTGTTTCAGGACGGGAGGGGGGGTGAGAGACATGGTTTCTCACTCCCCTCCCCGCGATCCCCCTGCACCGATCACACTGTGATCTCTAGGCAGGTCCTCACAGACGTGCATAGAGATTGCAGCGTCTGTGCCTCATCGGAGGACAGGATATCCCCTGCAGGGGATATCCTGTCCTCCGATGAACTTCCGGGTTACGTCGGCAGTGACGCAACCAGAAGGGAATGCCTGATCGCTCGATCGGGCAGTTTGAAATGTAACAGCTGTTACAGCAGATCGGACAGCAGAAAGCCGGCGATGCCAGCTTCTGCTGTCAGTGGGGAGTCCAGGCTGTCAAACAACAGCCTGGTCTCCCGTGCAGTGGCAGGGATGTGTCCCTGACGCTGCACGAAGGGCTGGAAGTACCAGTACGTCCATAGGGGTTTTTTACTAGGCGTTTTTTGTACGTCCCGGAACGTCCATAGGCGATTGAAGGGGTTAAGTTGATCTAAAATGGCTGGATCCCTATTGTTTTTATGCAAGCCTTCAAGCTCTGTTATCTTTTTGATCAAGTCCAGTGAATTGGCAAGTGCTAGTCGCTTAAGGCAATTTGTATGAATTTGCCTCTGGCCACTGCTTTATGCGTTTCCCAAACAGTTGGGAGAGCGACCTCGGGCATAACATTTTCCTGAAAATATGTTATGGAGAGATTTGGATCACATAAAATGTTTTCATTCAATCGCCACATGCATGACCTACTAGGGAAGGAGGAGAAAATAGGAGCGCGGTCACTAAGGATACTCGGCCCAATATTAGATAAATGTAGTGTGGGGAGATGGTGATATGAAATGAAAAATGAATCAATGCGAGTGTAACAGTTATGTACAGAGGAATGATATGTGTAGTCTTTTTCAGTGGGGTGTTGTGTTCTCCATACATCAATGAGCTGAGCCACATATAACAGTTTCTTTACAGGGAGGAACCAGAGGAGTTGTCAAGAGAGGGATTCCAAGTCATGTTAAAGTCGCCCCCCAGTATAGTAAGGCCTACCTGAAAGTCCATAAATTTTTTAAGACCGTCGTAATAAATTTTGGTTGGTTATGGTTAGGAGCGTAAATGGTAGCTAAGGTGATTTTATGCGAACCTACGAACCCTTTAACAAAAAGGCACCTGCCCTCCAGGTCCCGCCAGGTGTCCAGGGTCTGAAAAGGTAAATGTTTATGGAGAAGAATCGCCACACCTTTCGTTTTTCCCTCTGGGTTACTGGAGGTAAAAGAGCTGATACATTTTTTATTAGTGAGTTTGGGTTCTTTATCGGCCCGAAAGTGTGTTTCTTGGATAAATGCAATCTTAACTTTAGTACGCTGAAGCTCAGCGAATAGTTTAGTTTTCTGCTCGGGTTTATTTAAACCTCTAATATTTAGGGAGATCGGTTTAATAGGATCAAGAGCCAAAGGTGGATGACTGACAGGACCTGGAAGAAGCGACGGCAAGGCATGTGGAGATAATAAAAATAATAATAAAAAAAACCTGCGTTCAGCTGCGGCGATGTCAGGTCGGGTATCTTCAGTGGAGGAAGTACCAAAGTCTTTAAGAAGGTCGGTAGATCCGACGGGTGACGGAGGACTACTGTTTGTGTGCCCTTCCTCACTATTAGAGAGAAGGGAAACCCCCATTGATAGGGTATTGAGGCTTCCCTGAGTGCAACGGTCAGAGAGCGTAGGCGCCTCCGATTTTGCAGCGCGATAGGGGAAAGATCTTGGAAGATACTCTCTATGTCATCCCTTGGTCCATCACTTACCCACCTATTTAATCTTTCTCTATCATCTCTAACTGTACCATCTGCCTTCAAGCATGCACTAATCACATCAATTCTAAAGAATCCTTCCTCAGATCCCGTCTGTTTGACTAACTACCGCCCTATCTCTCTGCTTCCTTTTACCTCTAAGCTGCTTGAACGGATTGTGTACAATCGCCTCACTTCCTCTCCTCTAATTCCCTCCTTGACTCTCTACAGCCTGGTTTCAAACCCCTTCACTCTACTGAAACAGCTCTAACAAAAGTCTCCAATGACTTGCTCTCTGCCAAAGCAAAAGGTCACTACTCTATTCTAATACTACTGGATCTCTCTGCTGCTTTCGATACTGTTGATCACCACCTTCTTCTAGACTCACTTGCTTCTATAGGCATTCGAGATACAGGTCTCTCCTGGATCTCCTCATATCTGTCTAACCGTTCCTTCTCTGTCAACTTCTCTGGCAAGACATCATCACCCCTTCCACTTTCGGTTGGTGTCCCCCAAGGTTCAGTCCTTGGCCCTCTGCTGTTCTCTCTTTATTCTTCCTCTCTTGGCAAATTAATAAACTCATTTGGCCTCCAGTATCACCTATATGCAGATGATACACAAATCTACCTGTCTTCTCCTGATCTCTCTCCATCTCTCCTGTCCCGTATTACCAACTGCTTGTCTGCTATTTCCTCATGGATGTCACAACACTACCTGAAGCTTAATCTTTCTAAAACTGAACTCATTATCTTCCCTCCCTCCATCTCCACTCCACTACCTGAATTCTCTATCACCATTAACAACACGACTATCTCTCCTACTAACCAGGCCCGATGCCTTGGGGTCATCCTTGACTCAAACCTCTCCTTCATCCCTCACATTCAGTCCCTCGCCAGATCCTTCCGCTTGCACCTAAAAAACATCTCTCGTATCCGCCCATTCCTCACCCAAGAATCCACAAAAACCCTGGTTCATTCCCTTATCATTTCCCGTCTTGACTACTGCAACACTCTTCTGGTTGGCACTCCACTATCTCGACTCTCTCCTCTACAGTCTATCCTAAATGCCGCTGCTAGGCTCATCTTCCTTGCACGTCGCTCCTCTTCTGCTTCCCCCCTCTGTGAAACCCTCCACTGGCTCCCAATTACCTTTAGAATTAAATTTAAGATCCTGGTACTGACATATAAGGCCATCCATAATACTGCTCCTCCGTACATTTCTGACCTCATTAGCAAATACTCACCTACTCGATCCCTACGTTCCTCCCATGGGCTAAGGCTCTCCTCCTCACTCATCATCTCTTCCTTTTCCCGTCTACAAGATTTCACTCGAGCTGCCCCATATCTCTGGAATCTACTCCCAAGGAACCTTCAGCATTCACCCTCCCTCCCGACATTCAAGAAACATCTAAAAACCCACTTCTTCAGATAAGCATACCATCTTAGCTGCTAGAACTTCCTTGTCATCGATACAACCACCACAATACCTCTCACCCTTTCTCTATGCCTTATGTTTGTCACCCCATTTCCCTCTAGATTGTAAGCTTGCGAGCAGGGCTCTCTCCACCAAACGTATCGGTTTGTCTTAGTCTGTCAATTCTTGTCTTGTCATATCCCTTGAATTTATGTATTGTACTAAGCGCTGCGTAAACTGTTGGCGCTATATAAATAAAGGATAATAATAATAATAATACTGATAGTGTTGCCCTCAAATAGGAGGGGTGCCTTGGTTCTGCATTTCTTTAGCATCAGCTCCTTTGTGTGGTAATCCTGTAGACAACAGACTATATCCCGTGGGGGCTGAGAATCAGGACCTTTGGGACGTAGAGAACGGTGAGCATGATCTAGGACAATAGGGGTGTCCCCCGGTCTATCTAAAATCTCATTGAAGAAAGACGTCAACGTGGAGACAATGTCCGAAGTATGTATTGACTCGGGGATGCCACGAACTCGGAGGTTGGAACGTCATCCCCTGTTATCTAGATCCTCCATTTTTTGTAAAGATGTGCAATCATGTCTTGTTGTAGTGAGACACAATTTGAAATCGCACCCACCTCAGAGTGTATTTTCTCTTTGCTTTCCTCCAGAGTTGCCACACGATCCCCCAGCTGGTGGAAGCAAGAATTAGATGATCCCTATAAAGAAATTAAAATCTATGCAGATTTTTCAATCGCAACAAGACAAGCAAGAAGAGGTTTTCAGGATCTGACAAAAATTCTACGGGAAAAGCAAATCTCATATAGATGGGGATTTCCAACCTCTTTGCTTATGTACTATGATAATTCAACTTTACAGTTTAATGACCCCTTACAGGCTCGGAAAAAATGGTTAGAATGGGTTTAATTAAGTAGATATGTTTTTGCTATCGGAATTGTTTATTAACAGGTCTAATCCATAGCAAGTTATGGAGTTGCTTAATAAACTGTTTGATATCTTGTTGGCACTCTGTGACATACATGTATGTAATGTATATTTGTTGAATGTAAATGACAAGCTTTAATGAAATTGTCTATTATATAGATATTAATATGGATATGTTATTATAGATTTCCTTCCTTTCTCTAAAGATATGCTCACATGTTTGTGATCACAGACCTATAGTATTCAGATCTATAGTCAACAATGCACAGAATACAGATTATATTTAAATTTCATCACTAGTGATACTACACTTTACACTATTTATTCTTTTTACTATTACCACTTATATTTTATTATTACCTCTTACATTTCTCTTCCTTTTCCCTTTTCCTTGAGATATGCTTCTTTGACCTTTGATCACAGTACTATAGTACTTAGATAAGTTTATATTCACTTCTATTTTTTTATCACTCTCATCGATACCTTTCTAAAAGACACGTACTTTTGATCATAGTATTACAATACTTAGATAAGTTTACAATTAATAATGCCCAGAATATAGATTACATGTAATTTTTATCATTAATATACAGTGTTTTTTTCCCCCCTTAATCTTCTGAACAAAATACCTTGAAATGTGGCATGTTGGAATAACGTGTATAGAACTATTTCGATATGATGTATTAAATACATAGAGTGTATGGTACAATGCATAAAAGTATAAATTCAAGCGATAATAGGCTTAATAGATGTGTATAATTTAAATTGCCGCCTTACCCCCTTTCGCCCAGGTTTCCTGCGATGGCAGCAGGTTCAGATTGAGTATGATGTTTAGAACAATACTCAATGGTATGGAAGTTAATAGAATGAATGTGTTAAGTATATGTATGTTAAGTAAATTAGGGGAAGTTAAGAACAAGATAAGCAGGAGTAAAAAATCAGTTAAAGCAAACAAATATAAAGATATAAATGTCACTAAATTGTATGTCCCTGAATTGCCAGGGACTGAATTCACCCCAGAAGAGGGGCTTTCTCTACAATTCCCTTATAGATAATAAAATTGATTTAGCTTTAATACAGGAGACAAATTGGATTATTCCCCTGTCAAACTTGTGGAAATATGCCCTTTTTCCAACTTTATACCATGCAAATCTGATAGGTCAAAAAAGGGTTAAAAAAAAGGGGCGTAGCGATACTTATATCAAATAGATTAAAATTTTAACATATCTACGATGAAAGTAACAGAAATGGGAGATTTCAAATACTCATAGCTAAGATAAATTATATAACTTATACCAGAGTTAATATCTATGCTCCTAACCAATCCCCTCTAAGATTTTTGGAACATTTATTGTCCAGAATGTAACAAATTCAGATGGGCAGACTAATAATAGGTGGAGATTACAATTGTATTATTGACCATAAGTTTGACAGAAACTCACCGAAAATGTTTCTATATAAAAGGATAAATCCTTTAGGTATTCAACATTTTGTAGATAAATATTTACTATATGATTGCTGGAGGATATTTAAACCAAATGATCGAGATTTTACTTTATTTTCTCAGGTTCATCAATCATAGTAGAATAGATTATTTTTTGGTTTCAGCACCAACACTAGAAAAAGTAATTAAGACAAGGATCGATCCGATTACATGGTCAGACCACGCTCCAGTCTTTCTGGAGATATTAAATAATATACACTATAATATCAAGCTGAAATGGAGACTTAATGAGAATCTTTTAAAAAGCGATAAGAATAAAGAAAATATACTGAGAGAAGCAAAAGAGATCCTTGATTTCAATTATAATGGGGAGGTCTCTGATATGGCACTCTGGAGTACCTTTAAATGCGTAATACGAGGCTCCTTTATAAAAATGGGCGCAAATAAAGGGAAGGATGGTATGAAACAAGATACGCTATCAGAGCTATATATAAAATTGGCAAAACTTCAAAGAATCCATAAAGTTAACTTGGATGAACAAACTGACAAACAGATTAGGCAAATTAAAGAGGAAATTAAATCTAAATTGCTTGAAAACACTAATAAATCTTTATTATATTTACGTAAAAAAATTGTATTATTCAAATAATAGGGCAGGCAAGTCATTCACAAATAGGATCAAAAATAAACGCAAAACAGAAGTAATAAAAAACATTACAGTTGGTGAAAAAAAATTGATCTCCCCTAATCACATATCGGAGGCTTTTGGCCAATATTATAAATCATTATATAATTGACCTAAGACAAATACCTCCAACCAAACTATCTCAAAATTCTTATCTAAGTTGGCTTTGCCAAAAATATCGGCAGAAAAACTGGACAAGCTGGGAATATCCAAACTTAAATTGGGTAAAGCACCTGGACCAGATGGATTTACCGCTATTTTTTTATCAGGAATTTGTAGAAATCATAGCTTCAATTTTATGAAGGGTATATACCGAGCTTCCAAATCATGAGAGACTACCAGTAGAATCTCTCCAGGCCACAATATTCCCAATTTTGAAGCCTGGAAAAGATGCATCCAGAATCCTGAACTATAGACCAATTTCTCTAATTAATTTGGATGTTAAGTTATTTTCAAAAATATTGGCCAATCGGCTTAAGGGAATTATCCCAGATTTGATTCATAAAGACCAAGTGGGTTTTGTACAAGGGAGAAACACTGCAGATAATATCCAGAAAATTCTTAATCTGGTACATTTACAAGAACTCAGTCAAACCGGGACAACCCTCCTCGCTTTAGATGCAGAAAAGGCATTTGCTCGGGTATATTGGGACTTCTTAGATCAGGTCCTATGGACCTTTGGCATTAAGGGTAGATTTAAGGACTATACTCTGCTCCTGTACTCAAACCCAACTGCAAAAGTTATGGGATTACTGTTAGAATTGGACCAATTTAGTATTCAAAATAGGACACGTCAGGGATGCCCATTAGCTCCACTACTTTACATTCTGTCTATGGAGCCCATGGCGGAAATGATCCAACAGTCTAGAGATATAAGGGGAATAATGGTTGGCAATTATGAATATAAAATTTCATTATATGCAGATGATGTTCTTCTCTCGCTAACTAGCCCACTTACTTCTATTCAAGCACTGCTACATATTATTGCGCAATACAGCAATTATTCTAATTATAAATTAAATTTAATTAAAACTCAAATATTAACTATAGGTTTAGAGGGGCAGGAAACTGGGAAACTATCCTCCAGATTTAAAGTCAATTGCTAAATACCACACTGGAATATTTAGGCATTAAGATTACACCTAAAATACAAAATATGATTGAGGTAAATTACATAGATCTACTTGGGAAAATCAAGGTGACCTGGAGAAATTTCGAACTATCTTGGCTTGGAAGGATAGAGCTTGTTAAGACATACCGTATTTTTCGCTCTATAAGACGCACCTGCTGATAAGACGCACCTAGATTTTAGAGGAGAAAAAAAAGGAAAAAATATTTTGAGCTAAAAAATGGGCTATAAAAAAAGGACATCATCCTCCCGTCATGCCTGCACAGAAAAAAGCTGGTCAGACATGATGGGAAGTGTAGTTGGACTACAAGCGCCGTACTGCGCATGCGCCGGCGCCATACGTGACACGGCGCTTGCGTCAAATCCCCCCGTCCTCTCCATCCAGTCCGCCCTTAGCCGTCGCAACGGACCAGAGAAGAGGAGAGGCGGCGACAGAGGCGGCGGTCTCCAGATGAAGACCTCCCCTGGACGGCGAAGCGAGACAGAGACTGTCCGGGACACTTTTGGTGAGTACCGTATTGGCTCGGATATAGGCCGCCCCCTAAAAGTTTGGTGCTTTTTTAAAGAAAAAGTTTTTTTCTTTAAAAAAGCACCAAAAAACATACTGCCACTCTGCCCCCCCGCCCCCCGAGATATGCTACCACTGTCCTCCCTCCCCGAGATACGCTGCCACTGTCCTCCCTCCCCGAGATACGCTGCCACTGTCCTCCCTCCCCGAGATATGCTACCACTGTCCTCCCTCCCCGAGATACGCTGCCACTGTCCCCCTCTGCCCCCCCCTCCACAACTTACCGGAGCAGACTCCCGGGTGTCTTGCGGGGCCGGCGGGGGACATCTACGCAATACAACTTCCGGTGCGGCACATCCGGCACCGGAAGTTGTATTGCGTAGACGTCCCCCGCCGACCCCGCAAGACACCCGGGAGTCTGCTCCGGTAAGTCCGCGGGGGGTGCAGAGGTAAAACGCATCCGCACGATGCGCTTAGACAACCTCCCGTGCCGGCACCCCCCCCCGTGGGAAGTGCTGGCAGGGGAGGCTGTCTGAGCGTATCGGGGAGTAGGATGCAGGTCCCCTGCACCGCTGCGGGGGATCTGTATCCTAACCCCGCTGCCTGCCCGGCGCCCGGGACTGCATGTCCCAGGCGTCGGGCGCTAGACCCCGAATATAGGCCGCACCCCCACTTTAAAGTCTTAAAGTGGGGGAAAAAAGTGCGGCCTATATTCGAGCCAATACGGTATATCGTTGCCCCCCCCCCTCCCTGCCTGCATCTTCGCTCCATAAGACGCGGCTGATTTTTCATCCTACTTTTGGAGCGAAAAATACGGTATATTACCCCAAAGATACTCTTTCTTTACCGATCTATTCCACTTAGAGTGAATTTTAGACTTATTCAACAATTCCAAAAAATGGTCATGGATTTTATATGGCTCAATAGGAAACCAATAGGAAACCAATAACCATAAAAAAAGCATTACATGAGGCATGCATGATCACTCACTTTATGGCATGGGATAGGAAGGACAGAGAAGAACCTTTGTGGTTAAAATTAGAAGAGCTATGTGGAGAACAGATTAACCTATATAATTTGTTTTGGGTTAATAATTATAGGAATATAAATCTTCTAAATTCTAACCCTATATTAAAGGAGTCCTACATACTATTATGGGTTTAAGAAAGAACTTCGATGTAATGAAATCTCTACCAGCTGTCACGTACAAGTAGTAGGAGACACCGTAGTCAGGTAGGACTCCAGGACAGAACGAGTTCCTCTGTCACATACAAGTAGTAGGAGACACCGTAGTCAGAACGAGAGTTCAGACAAGCCGAGGTCAGGGTTCCGGAGATCAGGATAAACGATAAATGTAGCCGAGGTCAGGATTCAGGAGATCAACGTAGTCAGGCAAGCCAAGGTCAAAACGCGGGAAAAAGGAATGTAAAACACTATCTGGGCACTAGCACAAGGCAAAGACAACTATCAGAAGGCAAGGTATAGCTGGTCTGAGGAGCTTAAATAGGGTACCGCAGAGGAAGTTCGAATCCCCTGCCAAACCATCATGACGTCACATCCGGTGTCCGGGAATCGCTACCATTTTGAGTGTTGCGTAATCTCCCTTCATAAAGACCTGCAGTTTGCAAGCGCTGAAGCATGACGCCGTGCAGCTGGAGGTCTGCCTCTCCTACACGGCTCTTCAGAAGACGACAGCAGAAGTGACCGTGCGGTGGAGGGGGTTCTCCCTCTCCTTCCTGGCGGCTGCTGGGGAGGGGACCGTGCGGTGGAGGGGGGTCTCCCTCTCCTTCGTGGTGGCTGTTGTGGAGGTGGCCGTGCGGTGGAGGGGGGTCTCCCTCTCCTTCGTGGTGGCTGCTGCGGAGGTGACCACGTGGTGGAGGGGGGGTCTCCCTCTTCCACGTGGTGACTGTTGCGGCAGCGTGGGAACCACGCATCTTCTTCAATTCAGGTAATTCAGTATTGATGATCTACAGATAAATAATTGGAGAAATAACGGAATTTTCTATCTTTCCGATATATTAAATCTAGATAAATTAAATACTTTCAGCCAAATTCAACATAAATTTACTCTCCCCCCTCGGGAAATCTTGACATATCTTAGAATTAAGAACTTCTTGAATACCAGAGAAATTATTTTATCACATGATTTGATAGAATTTTTGGAAGCAAAGAATAGAGAAAAGCAAATAACTAAAGCGATTAATCTCATACGAAATTTACAAGAAGAATTGAAAGCTCCTTTCTTAGAGAGATGGGAAATGGAATTAAATGTTAAGATTGATCTTAAGGAGTGGATTCAGGGGATACCAATAATTAGGAAAAGTATTCATTGTATAACCCTAATTGAACTTCACTATAAAATTTTGTACAGGGAGTATTTGGTGCCGACTAAAATGCATAAAATAAATAAAACACTGTCACTGACAGGAACTGGGTCCATACAGACAACTGTAAAGACCCAGAGCGCCCAAAGATTGTGTTCAGGAGTTACGGTGCAGCAGCGGAGTTGGGCAGGGCCTGGTGCAGGGCGACAGCACTCCCAGTGGGCATCTAGGGTTGTGCAGCCACATACCAGCGCCCTGACATAGCAGCGGATGATGAAAGAACAGAGCAGAACTTGGAGATATCCTGCAGGCACCCTGGAGCAGGCATGAGACATAGCACTGGAATCATGTGCAGGATGATGAAGGCTGAGAGTATGGAAGCTAAACAGAGTACAGGAGAAGCATAGCAAGCAAGGGGGACAGAGCAAGGAGCAGGGGACCAAGCAAGAAACATAACCAGACATGATATACATAATACAGGGCACAACAGGGAACAAGACAAGGAATACTCAAGAATACTTCAAGACATGAACAGGACAGGACAGGACACCCCTCTACCGGGGATTCAAGACAGGACACCCTTCTACCGGGGATTCAAGACAGGACAACAAAGCACAGAGCTGCCCAGACTGACCAGGCAACACATAAATACAGGAACTAGCCTAGGACTACAAGCTAACAATTGAAGATTCCGTCACATCATATGGCCATAGTATGCTTAGCCCACCACTACGCCAAAGCACTCCAATGTACGGTGGGTCCTAACACTAAACCCTTCATACAGATTTACCTAAACAAACTAAACATGAAATCTAAACACACGTCAGAGAGACATACCTTTAGACTGCAGACTGAGACAAACATAATGAGTGGGGCACACCTATAAAGGAAACAGAGCTGAAGCAAAGAGCAGAACTAGAAGCATGGAATGGAAGATCAGAACAGAGCAAAGGGAAATCCAGGAATGGAATGAAGCAAAACAGAGAAACTATAGCAAGACAGAGATATGCAGATCCATAGCCTGGGTAGAACGTGACACCCATCTGTTGGAGATGCAAAAAAGAAAGGGGAACTCTCCTCCATTTATGGTGAGATATTGAGAGGTTAACTAATTTAAAACACAAACTTAATTGCTTGACAAATTCCTTATTCTCTATAAATATTGTACTCTGTATTGTACTTTTCTACTTTCCATAGCCTTACCAGGAATAACTAATATACGCATAAACAAGTTTTGTTGTACATGTTTAGCTATGAAGATATGCATTTCTAGGAATTGGAAAATGATAGAAGTAGTAGTATGGGGGGGAAGTAATAAATCAAATAAGTTTCCAATATAATATGGAAAAATGATTTTACTTTAGGGAAGGGAAGATAGATCTCTTTGAAAAGATTTGGGCAATTTGGATCCATAATAGTAATAGTAACAGAGGTTCTGATCTAGTCCCAAACTAGAATACAAACGTCTTGCTATATTTAGGATAGAGGGACATTGGAGTAATAAACTATAGTTCTAGTTACCCTACGTTTAAGATACCTGTAATAAGACAAAGGAAATATAGAGAATTTACATAAATACTTTGTATTACAATTTCTAAAAATACCCCTATAAAATTAATTTGGTACATTTACAATCAGGCAAACAGTGGTGATGGTAGTGCAAGGTTTAGAAGATAGCAGCTCAAAAAACACGTGGAATGACTATTCCACAAAGTGACAAAGTGCAAACATATATATTCTGGCGCTTTCGCACCAGAAAAGTGTGGAGCGCTAAAATAAATATTTTTAAAATTTGCTGGGTGGTAACATGTAACGGAAAAAACAGAAATACAAAAATAATAGTGCAGTATGTCTGTATATAGAAGTAGATAATACATATCCTACAGAGTGCGTACTCACAATCTAAACGGAGCCTTTAATAAAAAGCGCTTCTGAAAATCATACGACTGTGCCCTTAAGGCGGCATTTCCCCTAAACATCTCTCTGCGTTTTTTTCCTCCCTTGCTCCGAGCCATAAAATTGCCTGGCTCTGAGTAGTGTGGTAAGTACATTTCTATAAAAGCACACGTATAGCGTAAGGAAACAACCACACTCCACTTGAGAATTTGAAAAGTCAGACAACTAAAATGAATTGGGTAAGCAATGTCTCAGGTAAACACAGCAAATTGGATAAACAACACGTCAGGCAAACACAGCAAATTGGATAATTAGCGCCACAGGTGAATGTAGCAATTTGGATAAAAAGCGTCCCAGGCCAATGCAGAAATTTGGAGTAACGCCTTAAGTAGATACTGCAGATTGGATAAACAACGCCACAGATGAATATCGCAGAGTAGACATACAATATCTCAGACAAATGTGGTAACGTGGAGAGTAATGCCACAGGCAGCTAAAGCAAGGTAGTGAACAATGCTTCGAGCAAGTGTAGCGAAACAGATAAACAATGCCACAGGTAGATACGGCAGTATGGATAAATCGTGTCTCAGGCTAATACATCAGATTGAGGAAATAATGCCTAAGGCAAAAATTGCAGATTGAATAAATAGTGCTTCAGGTAATGTTTCAGGCAATTACTGCAGATTAGATAACAGTGTTGTAGGTAAACAACCAAACTTCAGGTAAATATGTCACATGGTGACAAATGAGAAAATAAAATGAAAAAAAAAATTACTAAATAAAACAGAATCCCAATTCCAACCCCACCACCCAACCTAACTATAACCCACTCTTAGCTCCCATTTAACTAATGACAAGGTGCAGGAACGTACAATTGGCATAGAATTATGTTGCCAAGAAAGTATTGAAAGGTGCACAAACAAATAAATGGTGTGGTATGTCGAGACGATCTGTATGTGGTAGAGCGCGAATCCCAAACCCCCACACCCAACCTAAGACCCTCCCGTACCCCCTATCTAACTAGTACCAGGTTGCAAAAATAAACGATTAGGAAAGAAAAAGTAACTAAAAGTAAGGGACGGATGGATGAAAAAATGTAGAGTGCTTGCCGGACACGTGGGTGGGCCCAATTCAGGACTGAGATGCGAGCGTGGATCCCGGTAGCTCCTGGTGTCAGTGATATGTCATGGGATAGCGAGGGACACGCTGGATGAGGTGAGATAGGTTGTGGCAATCCAGGGTGGTTTCACCCACGTGGCACAGCACATCCGCCTGCCGCGTACTCTGCAGTGCCAAATTCAAAGGAGGAAAATAGGGATGACATCCGCCCCTTGATCACCAGCCAAGACCACCGCTCCAGCTCCGCGTTCCCTAAGCGATGCCACCAACTGCACGGGAGCCCGACAAGACTCCCGCAGCAGTACAGCGGAACGAAGGAGGTAAGTATTCAGTTTTCGCGGATTACAGCTGATCAGAGCAGATGATGGATGGGTCTCGGCGGAGAGAGTACCATTGCGGGTATAAAAATAGATTGCCAGAGTGGTATAGTCTTCACTCCAGGCCCGCAGCTTCAATTGAGGCCTCGACTTCCAGACCACACCACGTTGGGTGGAGGATGCAGCTCCAAAATGTAAATAAAAACCAAAATAAAATCCGAATTGTGTGCTAAGTAGGTAGACGATTAGAATAAAGTAAGTAGCAATCAGAAATACGTACTAGAACGGCTAGATGGATGTAGATAGGCAAGATGAAGAGTGCAATTAAAAAGCAGCCATATCAATCTCAAGGGCCCACCTCCCGGAAGTTGGTTTTAATATTTTAATTAAATCTAGGTTTTTAACCCCTTAAGGACCAGGCTGTTTTTTATTTTTTGCACCCTTCGTGACAAAGGCTTTTTTAACACTTTTGCGGTGCTCGTGTTTAGCTGTAATTTTACCACAAGACAGGAGGCTTCATATTTTGCATTATCCTTCTTTACTGAAACCTCCAGCAGCAAAGGAGTTAACAACCATCATAATGACAACCAATCAAAAAGAACAGGACCCTATAACAGTCCAGGCGTCCAGCAACTCCTCCTCTTTCTTTGCTGCTTGACCTCCAGGTTAGCACCTTCCAATTACGAATTATTGTCTCAGACATATATCTATAGATTTGTTTGGTCTATTTCACTTTATTTTTCAGATTTATTGGGATTTGTCTTATCTTATTCATTTATATTTATTTCATTTATACCTGTCACGGAGCTGGCTTGTCCGACCGACTACCTCCGCTGTCTGGTGCTCCCTTAGCCTGGGACAACACACTTTCCCCGGTTCCCCAGTCACTAGCCGAGACTCAGTGTAGGGTAAAACCAAACGAAGACTGATTTATTTTAGACACACAGAGCTGGATATATCCAGAAAAACACACATTAACATAAAACAAGATATTGGGACACAAACCTCCCCCTTAATCTGCCTCTCAGAGACAACAGGGGCAGTAACGGGATTAACAATACAATAGGGGGGAGACTGATTTATACAACATTAAACATCAAAGAATGGTGGTCACTCCCTGGTGGCAGATCCTGGCTGTCTGCCGGAGATAATCCCCTCAGCCAGTGATGAGATGATACTGCTGGGGGTAGCCACAGAAGTCTCTACAAACCCAGGGCCCATAGTCAATAGGGAGGAGGCTGGCAGTCAGGCTTCTCCAGTGGCCCCAGTGATGGAGGCTTCTGTCACAATTCTCCCCCCTTCGAATTGGACTGACATAGGATGAGACCCCAAACGGGTTGACTCCGTAGTCAGTCAGTTTATTTGGCCCATTAATTCCCTCCCAAAATTGGTGCTCCTGCTGCTGCTGGGGAGATGGGCCGGCTGCGCCATCTCCCGGGTACCGCTGGGGAGTGATGCCGCCTGCATCCCCTCCCTGGTGCTCCTGTTGCCGTTGAGGAGGGAGTTCCGGTTGATCCGGTCCTGGAGTTAGGTTCTGCTGCTGGGGGGGCGGGTCGGCCGCTGTATCTCCCTGAACTCCTGCAGCTTTGGTAGGTGCTGGGCAGAGGCCAGCGTTGCTCTGCCTGGTTGCCAGCACTTCAGCTGGGGTTAGGGAATCTTGTGGGTCGGCCTGCCGCTGGGGAGGGAGGGCCGGTTCCTCTGCTCCCGGACATGTGAGCTGCCGCTGGGAAGATGGACCTGCTGTCACATCTCTCGGTTCCTCCCACTGCCGCTGGGGAGGAAAAACAAGTTCCTCCGCTCCCGGACATGTGAGCTGCCGTTGGGGAGAGGGGCTGGCTGCCACATCTCCCTGGATCCCTGTAGTCATTGCAGATGTGGGGCAGAAGCCAGCAGCGCCCTGCCCTGTTGCCAGCTCTTCAGATGGGACTAAGAGATCTGGGCAGACTGCCCAGCATTCTGAGGCCCCCGGTGTGGAGACCGCAGTGTTATCCACCCCTCTTGGGTTAACATCCTCAGATGTAAAATCAGTTAGATCCACAATCTCTGGATCTGGTTGTGGAGCACAGTCGCACAGCTCCAGTATCGGATCTGGATTAGCTGCCCAGTATCCCTCTGACTCAGGGGTGGAGACCGCAGTCCCATCCACCCCGCCTGGGTCAACACCCTCAGCTGACCACTCAATCACATCCACAAAATCCATACAATCCCTGGACACTGGGGCATTCTGTTGAACGTGTTCGAACAGTTTTTTATACGCCTTCTCCAGTTCCCACTCCTGCGTAATTAAAAAGTCTAAATCACCTTTAAGTCCTAGTGCATCTGGGAGGTCCCACTCCCTGAAATCCCGGATGTCCTCAATCCGCCACTCCGCTGTACTGCCGAAGTCCGGATCCTCCTGAAGACTATCCCATAATAATCCAGGGCCACCAAAGTCATAGCCCTCTGGAGAACAATCTTTCGCAGTTCCCCAATATGCTTGCTCTGTATACCACTGCAGAGCCCTATAGTGATCTTCCAGCTCTACCTCCTGTTGGACCAGCTTGTCCAATTCGGATACCCATTGCTCCTGGGGTTGCTGTCCCAGGAAAGACATCCGTAGTTCCCGCTGGTCTCTAATCTTTTGTTCGGAGCTTGGAAGACACCGACCCCGGCGTATAACAGCCCTCTGCCATACTGACCGTCGAACCACTTGCCTCAGGTTCTGGTATTGTTCTGTAGGCAAAGCAGTGGTGTAGCAGGAGAGGATGACCCGCAGCAGTCCCTGGAATTCGGATACCACATCCATGTCCTTGTCAAAGCGACCGAAGTCTGCCGTCCTGTCGGTCAATCCCGGTAGAAAGTAAGTGTCCCTCAGACTAAGAAGAAATCCCACCGCTTGCCACCAATGTCACGGAGCTGGCTTGTCCGACCGACTACCTCCGCTGTCTGGTGCTCCCTTAGCCTGGGACAACACACTTTCCCCGGTTCCCCAGTCACTAGCCGAGACTCAGTGTAGGGTAAAACCAAACGAAGACTGATTTATTTTAGACACACAGAGCTGGATATATCCAGCAAAACACACATTAACATAAAACAAGATATTGGGACACAAACCTCCCCCTTAATCTGCCTCTCAGAGACAACAGGGGCAGTAACGGGATTAACAATACAATAGGGGGGAGACTGATTTATACAACATTAAACATCAAAGAATGGTGGTCACTCCCTGGTGGCAGATCCTGGCTGTCTGCCGGAGATAATCCCCTCAGCCAGTGATGAGATGATACTGCTGGGGGTAGCCACGGGCAGCGCAGGACAAACTGCTGGACGCTACCGGGCCACTAGCCCAGGTCTTCCAGATGACCGACAAGGCCTTGGCTGAAGGCTCTCCTTTGGACGCCCACCTGGTTCGGGAGTGAATCCAGAGGGCGTTTTGTCTCCTGGGCAATGCTAACTGCGCCATCTCGCAAGACCGCCCTCTTCAAATTGGATGTGAAGCTGGCCGATCTGGCCCCGAAGGAACTAGGCCCTGATGCCAACGGCCTCCTCTTCGGGGAGAAGTTCATGAAGAATTTAAGCCAGCATGTGAACGTGTTCACTTCACTTAATAAAGCGCAGACATCCATGAAGCGCGTGTTTCGCTCCGGGAAGCGTTTTTCCTCCAGGGCTGGCCGGCAGAGGGGTCGTGCCGCCAGCAGAGTCGCCTTTGGCTCCAGACCCGGTTTTCCCCATGCCTCGACGACCTACAGGGCCCAAGACCACGCCCGGTTTGGCCGTGGCTCCACTAGAGGCAGAGGCTCCTCCACCTACCGAGGGAAGACGCCTGCGGGTAAGAGTTTGTCCTCTCCTTCCCCTTATCCCTGTTGCGGGTCGGTTGGCTCATTTCTCCCACGCCTGGTCCACCCTCACCTCCGACCCCTGGGTTCTCGAGACTGTGTCGGGTTTTCGTCTAGAGTTCGTTTCCCCTCTGTGTCAGGTTTCCCCTCCCTTTTCCCCCCGCCTAGCGGGCCCTGGTCGATTCCGAACTGTCCTCTCTGCGCGTGAAGGGCGCCATAGAACGGGTCTCCGGCCCTCCCTGTTTTCTAAGAAATATCTTTCTCGTGCGCAAGAAATCGGGGGAGTTCTGCCCGCTTATCAATCTCTGCTCCCTTCAAAATGGAAGGTATCCACCTTCTGAGGGATCTCCTCCGCGAGAACGACTGGTTTACGCGGCTGGATTTGTAGGATGCCTATTTGACGGTTCCGGTCCGTCCGGAGGACCAGAGGTTTCTCCAATTTCATTGGAAAGGGGGCCTGTGGCAGTTCACGTGCCTCCTGTTTGGCCTCAGCTCCGCGCCCTGGTGCTTCACGAAACTGCTGAAGCCAGTGTTAGAGTCTCTTCGCGCTTGCGGCGTGCGATGCATCGTTTACCTGGACGATGTACTCCTCATGGCCTCCGACAGGGATTCCCTTATCCGGGACACGGGCTTAGCAGTCCGCCTGTTCCAGGACCTCGGCTTTATCATCAACAAGGCAAAGTCGGTCCTAGTCCCTACCCAGTCGATTCAGTTCCTGGGTTTCACCGTGGATTCTGTGTCGGCAGTGCTCCGGTTGCCACGGGACAAGGTCGTGGCCATCAAGAAGGAGATTCGGAGACTGCTCCGGTCTCCGGTGATTTCCCTCAGGGCTCTCGCTCGCGTTATCGACCTTCTCTCGGCCTCCACTCAGGCCATATTTCCCGGACCTCTACACTATTGGGCTCTCCAGCGTTTGAAGACTCGTCATCTTCGCGCGTCTGGCTCTTACGACCACTTCGTCCCTTTGTCTGACCAAGCGCGTTTGGAACTTCGTTGGTGGCTCTCACACATGGACGCCTGGAACGGTCGGGCCATTTTCGGCTCGGTTCCGGATCTCGTCCTGGAGTCGGACGCCAGCCTGCTTGGCTGGGGCGCGGCGTGCGGGGAGATGGCGACTGGGGGTCTCTGGTCCGGCGAGGAGCGTGGACTCCACATCAACTGTTTGGAACTAATCGCGGGTTCCTTCGCCGTCCGCAGTTTTACCCAACACGTTACCCACTGCTCCCATGTCCTGCGCATGGACAACGTGTCCGCAGTACGGTATATCAACCGGTTAGGGGGTACGCGGTCGAAGCTCCTTACGGAGCTCACCCAGGACCTCTACCAGTACTGTCTGGACAATCACCTGTCCATTCGGGCAGAATATCTGCCCGGGAAGGAGAATCTGGTGGCGGATTAGTTCTCTCGCCATTGGAGAGAGGCCAGCGACTGGCGCCTCCTTCAGGAGGTGTTTCTGGCTCTGGATGGATCCCGGGGTCCCTTTCAGCTGGACCTCTTCGCTTCCAGGATAAATCGCCAGACCGAGGCCTTTTTCAGCTGGTTGCCGGTTCCGCTCTCCCTGGCGGCGGATGCCTTTCTGCAGCTCTGGCCTCGTCGGGGCGCCTACGCGTTCCCGCCGTTCTCTATGATCCTGCGCACTCTCCACTGTCTCAGCAGACAGGGGGCTACGGTTCTGGTGATCACCCCCTTGTGGAGGACGCAACCGTGGTTCCCGCTACTGTTGGAGTTGTCTTGCGACGATCCCCTTCTCCTTCCCGCCTGGCCGGATCTGCTTCTGGAAGCGGAGGGGAACTCCCATCCTCTTGTTCTTCAGGATCACCTGTCGTTGGTGGCCTGGCTGGTTTACGGTGATCCTGGGATGTGTCGGGACTATCGTCAGGGGCTAGGGACCTTCTCTGGGGCTCCTGGAACCCGTAAGTCCTATCTCCAGGCCTGGAATGTGTGGTATCCCTGGTGTGTGGAACACGGTTGCGATCCCATTACGGCCCCTGTAGTCGCCGTGTTGAATTTCTTTGCGCACCTTTACTCCCAGGGTAAGTTGTATCGGACCATTAATCTGTTCCGGTCGGCTATCTCCGCCGCCCATGTCCCTGGGTGTCGTTAGTGACCTGTCGGTGTGCCGCCACCTACGCGGGATCCGGCTTGCGCATCCCCCTGCTGCCCGGTACTCTTCTTTCTGGGACGTCTCGCGGGTCCTGGATTTCCTCGAGGCTTGGCCAGATAATGTCCATCTTTCCTTTCGTCAGCTTTCTGCCAAAGCTGCTTTGTTGTTGTGTTTGGTGTCCTTTCGGCGGGTGGCTGACATTCTGGCGTTCGATATTGACTCCTTTTCCTTTTCTCCTGTCGGGGTGTCGGTTTCCGTCTCTCGGTGGACTAAATCTCATTCTGTTCCGGTTTCCTACCCTTATTTCCCCGATGGACCCAAGCTCTGCGTAGCGCGATGCGTTCAGGCTTACCTTGCCTCTTGTCTGTTTCGCGTTTCTCCCTCGGGTCCCCTCTTCATTTCCTATGTGCGTCCCTTTCGGCCGGTCTCCTCCCCTACGTTGGCCAGATGGATCCGCTGGATTCTTGGCCTGGCTGGTATTGAGGCTTCGTTTGGGGCTCACTCGGTGCGGGGCGCCGCCGCCTCGGCGGCTTTGTCCCTTGGGAGTTCTGGTGCTGTATTAATCTAAATTTTATGAAAGACAGGAGGCGAGTATTTTCCCTCCCTTTCCTTTTCCCTCCCTTTGTCTTGGGGGGGTTCTTGTGGATGCCGATTTGCTATAATTTTTTCATACTGTGTATTCCAGGTGTGACCAGTTTGTTCGCCTGGTATTGTTATGTTATCTCTGTTTTTCAGGTCGCTCTGCTGCTCTGTGATTGGTTCCAGTTCCCATGCCCTGGTTGCCTGTGGGTTTTCTGCCTGTTGTGAGGTTGCGGTTCCTGTCTTCAGTTCGTGTTGTTGGGCATACCTGTTCGGCGCCACTGCAAAGAAAGAGGAGGAGTTGCTGGACGCCTGGACTGTTATAGGGTCCTGTTCTTTTTGATTGGTTGTCATTATGATAGTTGTTAACTCCTTTGCTGCTGGAGGTTTCAGTAAAGAAGAATAATGCAAAATACTCGCCTCCTGTCTTTCATAAAATTTAGATTAATACAGCACCAAGGCTAGATTAATCCCTAATTTTCTCCTCTCCCATTTAGTGTACGCAGACAAGTTATATATTGTTTATTCAAGACAAGAAGGGCTTTCTTCAGATAATATTTTTTGATCATATAATCTAATTTCCTATAAAAAAATGTTTTCACTTTCATTTGAAAAATATCTTACTCATCTAAAAAATCTAATAAAAATAGATTATGCTATTTGTCCTGAGTTTAGAAATACCCAATGTTTTTATGTTTTTTGCTTTCTTTCTGCAAGTTATTGGGCAAGTAGCATTTTGCTATTTCAAAACCATTTTTTTTCCAAATCTGGTCAGAATGACTATGGCAGAATGCCCCATGTGCTATTTCGGGTATCTTTGAAGCCGGCCACTGCAATTTATCCTATTAAACCATATATTTTTGAAAACTAGACACATAGTTACAGTTACATAGTTTGAAAAAGACATGCGTCCATCACGTTCAGCCTTTCCTATATCTGTTAATTTGTGTCAGGGTCCACTTTTTCACTGCCTGAACCATGGCTTTTTCATACATGTGGTATATAAATCTGCTACCACTAGTGGCCACCCTCCACACTCTGGAGCACTCAGAACTCAATTACCAGGATCAGCTGTACCTTATTACCTGAGTTGAGCCCTAATCATTCCATCCAATTCCATATCCTTATTGTCCTAACTTTAAAAATCAGTTTCCTCTGCCTTAGACTAAATCTCTTTTCTTCCAGTCTAAACGCATGACTATGTGTCCTATGCAGTGGCGGAACTACCGGGGTCGCAGGGGTCGCTACAGCGACTGGGCCCTGGAGTTCTGCCAGTCAGGGGGGCCCAAGGGGTGCCGAGCAGTCGTTTTCAGCAACCGCTCGGCGCCCTTCTGTCTCCTCTACCGCCGCCGCCTGCCTCAGCGCTGCCCCGACTGCAGTGGTGGGAGCGTGAGGCGTCTGTGATGTCATATGCCGGCTCTCAGCAGTAAAGCCGTGCGCACCTGAGGCTTCTAGTTACGCCCCTGGTCCTATGCATAGTCCTGTTTATGAACAGATTTCCACACAATGGTTTGTATTGGCCCCAAATATATTTATATAATGCTATCATATCCCCTCTGAGGCACCGTTTTTCGAAACTAAACAGATTTAAATTTGTTAACCTTATTTCATAACTAAAGTGCGCCATTCCTTTTATTAATTTTGTAGCCCGCCTCTGCACCCTTTCTAGTGCTATTACCGTATTTGCTCGATTATAAGACGACCCTGATTATAAGACGACCCCCCCAAAATCAAAATATTAATTTAGGGAAAAAACAAAAAGCCTGAATATAAGACTACCCTATAGGAAAAAAGTTTTACTAGTAAATATTAATTCATGTAAACAATTTTTTCATATTTAATAAAAGCTATGATTGAGAAAAATATATTTTTTTCAATTTCCTTTTATTTGCCAACCTGCCCCCCCCAGTTATGCACATCTGCCCCAGGCTTGCCACTCTGGCCCCAGAAATGCCTTATACCCTCCTATATGCCACTGTGCCCCATGATATGCCTTTTAACCCCCTATATGCCCCTCTGCCAATGTTCCATCTAATTTTTCTTAGTTGGCGTGCGCAGAAAATTTCTCTTGTGCAAAAATTTTCCCAGAGCCAAAATTTTGTGCGCACAATATCCGCGCCGCATAAAGTATCAAAAAAAAATAATATATATATTTTTTTATTGTGAAAAACTGTTGTGCGCACAATTTTTGGACGTGTGCGCTCTCTAAAAATGCTATGTGCGCGTGCACAAGCGCACAGCTTAGAGGGAACACTGCCCCATGATATGCCTTATACCCCTATATGCCACTCTGGCACATAGGGGGTTAAAATGCATTTCTGGAGGTATATATATATATATAACTGCTAACAGCAATCACACTCCTATCAAGCCAAGGCAGCCAGTACATGCTGGAACCTGGGGATGATAGTAGTGTGATTACAGCCTCCCTATGCCATGCTACCACCCCCACCCCCCTTACACATCCATGCTATCACACACATACTCATTCATTCCATTAATCACACATACTTGCTCAAAAACCCTCCCCCACCCCCTTACCTGAACTGCAGATCTCCCACTCGCAGACTTCTGCAGGGGCCCGGCTGTGCGAGCGACTTCTCTGGCCCCGCCCCCAGAGGAAGGAGGGGGAGGTAGAGTTATGTGAGGACTTTGCTAGCTTCCTGTTCTCCTGCTGCTAGTAGCAGAGACGCTGCTCGCGACCAAAGCCCGGTAAGCAGCAAATATGGTATATCCTTCTTTAGAATAGGTGCCCAAGGTATTTCAAATGCACTTCTTCCATGCACTAATTCTACTATCACTCTTTGTCAAACTTTATGGTAGTTATTTATTTTCAGTTTCACACAAATTGTACTTCAGGTATGGATGTACAGCTCCTGGTATGTGTCACTGTCAAACAACAGCCAATATGTGTTCAGCAACATCTTTTGATTACAGTGATACCACCCATGCATGGGTTTGTCTGGTTGTTTGGGGGCTAAAAGGCCACATTTGGGAAGTGCACTTTTTTTTGTCTATGCCCTGTCTTTCAACCCAGCCACTCCAATTTACCCCATCAAACCATTAATTTTTTTTAAGTAGATACTTCTTGGGTATTTGAAATGCTAGTATTTTAACTCTTTCCATGTCAGGGCAAATTTTAGCACTCATAATAATAAACTTTTTTTTGGGACTCGAGGGTGGCATCACTGCATAATTTTTTTTAAATGTTACCATGTTTATTTAGCTATTTTTATTGTTTTTAATTTTTAAAAATATTTTACTAGTCACATTGTGATTAGAAAGATGGGCTCCTTTGACTTGCATGGTTGGATGCAGTACCATGTATTTTAAAATGGTTATCTGCTGCCATGCAGTGTTGATGCCCCAGGGAGGGGCCAGACGTGGCCCCTGATGCTGATCTCGGTGTTGCTGAATGCCTCGATGTCAAGGCATTACAGCAACACGGTTTAAGCGAAAAAAGCGATTGTAGATTGTTTCCTAAGCACTAAATTTTAGATATTAGTTACTTCCAAAACTACCACATGTAGGCGGACTTTTAGAAACCATACGTATGCAAACAACCATACGTATGCAAACATGTTTCCAAACATGGAAAGGTTGGTGAAAAAAAACAGTGAAAATGAATGTTACAGCTCCCTTTTCCAGAGACTGGTGACCAAAAAGTTGCATGTTAGTAACATAGTAACATAGTAACATAGTAACATAGTTCATAAGGTTGAAAAAAGACCAAAGTCCATCAAGTTCAACCTATATACATATTGTGTCCCTACTGTGTTGATCCAGAGGAAGGCAAAAAACCCTTATGAAGCAGATGCCAATTGCCCCATACCAGGGGGAAAATTCCTTCCCGACTCCAAATATGGCAATCAGAATAAATCCCTGGATCAACGTTCTGTCCCTATTAATCTAATATCCATAACTTGTAATATTATTGCTTTCAAGAAACACGTCCAGGCTCCTTTTGAACTCTTTTATTGAGTTTACCATCACCACTTCCTCTGGCAGAGAGTTCCATAATCTCACCGCTCTTACTGTAAAGAGCCCCCGTCTGTGCTGGTGTAGAAACCTTCTTTCCTCCAGCCGTAGAGGATGTCCCCTTGTTATAGATACAGTCCTGGGTATAAATAGGTCCTGGGAGTGATCTCTGTACTGTCCCCTTATATATTTATACATAGTTATTAAGTCCCCCCTAAGCCGTCTTTTTTCCAAACTAAATAACCCCAATTCTGATAATCTTTCTGGGTACTGTAGTCCTCCCATTCCCCTTATTACTCTGGTTGCCCATCTTTGAACCCTCTCCAGCTCCACTATATCTTTCTTGTACACTGGTGCCCAGTACTGTACACAGTATTCCATGTGTGGTCTGACTAGTGACTTGTACAGGGGTAGAATTATTTCCTTGTCGTGGGCATCTATGCCCCTTTTGATGCACCCCATGATTTTATTTGCCTTAGCAGCAGCTGCCTGACACTGGTCGCTACAGGTAAATTTACTGTTAACTAAAACTCCTAAGTCCTTTTCCATGTCAGTCGTCCCCAGTGTTTTCCCATTTAATACATATTCCCAGCCTGGATTTTTCTTCCCCATGTGCATAACCTTACATTTATCTGTGTTGAACCTCATCTGCCACATCCCAGCCCAAGCCTCCAACCTATGCAGATCCATTTGTAATCGTGCGCTGTCCTCTATTGTGTTAACCACGTTACAGAGCTTAGTATCGTCTGCAAAGATTGATACTTTACTATGCAATCCCTCTACAAGGTCATTAATAAATATATTAAAAAGAATAGGACCCAAAACTGACCCCTGTGGTACCCCACTAGCAACAGTCACCCACTCAGAGTATGTACCATTAATAACCACCCTCTGTTTCCTATCACTGAGCCAGTTACTTACCCACATACACACATTCTCCCCCAGCCCAAGCATTCTCATTTTATGTACGAGCCTTTTATGTGGCACCGTATCAAATGCTTTGGAAAAATCAAGATATACGACATCCAGCGATTCACCCCGATCCAGTCTTGAGCTCACCTCCTCATAAAAGCTGATCAGGTTAGTTTGACAGGACCGATCCCTTGTAAACCCATGCTGATATGGAGTCATACACTTATTTTCATTGAGATACTCCAAAATAGCATCTCTTAGGAAACCCTCAAACAGTTTACACACAACAGAAGTTAAACTAACAGGCCTATAATTCCCCGGGTCACTTTTTGTCCCCTTTTTGAATATTGGCACAACATCTGCTATGCGCCAGTCCTGGGGAACAGACCCTGTCACTATAGAGTCCTTGAATATTAGAAATAGGGGTCTGTCTATTACATTACTTAACTCCCTTAGAACGCGGGGGTGAATGCCATCTGGACCTGGTGATTTGTCTATTAGACAGGCGACATGTACTGGGGCATTTATCTCATCCTGCTGTATATTACCTGGCATTTCATTTTCCTCTGTGAATACAGCAGAGAAGAATATATTTAATAGATTAGCTTTTTCCTGATCCCCGTCTATAACTTCTCCCTCATTACTTTTTAAGGGGCCAACGCTTTCATTGTTAACCTTTTTACTATTTATATAGTTAAAGAACATTTTGGGGTTTGTTTTACTCTCTTTGGCAATGAGTCTTTCTGTCTCCAATTTTGCTGCTTTTATCTGATTTTTACATATTTTATTTTTTTCCCGATAGCTTTTTAGTGCTTCCTCACTGCCTTCCTGTTTTAGTAGCTTAAATGCCTTTTTTTTGCCATTTATTGCCCCCTTTACATTTTTATTTATCCACATTGGTTTTCTCTTGTTCCTGACTCTTTTATTCCCATACGGTATGTACCTTTCACAGTGAGAATTTAAGATATTCTTAAAAATCTCCCATTGAGCGTCTGTACTCTTGTTTTTGAGGACATTTTCCCAATTTACAGTGTTAAGGGCTTCTCTTAGTTGATCAAACTTTGCCCTCCTAAAGTGCATAGTTCTTGTGGCTCCTCTAAGAGTTCCCTTATTGAAGGACAAGTTATAATGCATCATATTGTGATCACTATTTCCTAGATGTCCCCTGACCTGCACATTAGTTACTCTGTCAGGTCTGTTGGTTAATATTAAGTCCAGTAGGGCGCCCCCTCTGGTCGGGTCCTGTACCATTTGGGACAGATAATTATCCTTACTTATAGTCAGAAACCGGTTTCCTTTATGAGATTCACAGGTCTCGGTTTCCCAGTTTATGTCGGGATAGTTAAAGTCCCCCATAATAACCACCTCATTGTGATTAGCTGCCTTGTTTATTTGCTTTAATAATAAAGTGTTATGTTAAGTGTCCAAATGCTCCTAGTGAAATACCCTAGGTTGTCTTCTCTCCTAAAATATATATTTTTATTGATTGGGTATTTAAAGTTGGTGGGCTGCTAAACATTTTTGGAAAAAGAAATGAGCATGTTCCATATTCTGCTCCGTAATTTCCAAAACCTATATAAAAAAAAACGTGTGATATTTCCATATTCTGGAGATGCACCTCAATACATTTTGGTGGGTTTCCATGCAGATGCATGTAATCTGCACAAACAATCCTTTGACCAAACATATTGTCTGCAAAGCAATTTCGCTAGGGGATGTGGATGGGGCAAATGCATATGAGGGAATTCTGCAGAATCTCCCTGTATGTTTGCACTTTGGACACAAAATAAAATAAAGGGCCCAAGGAGCTACACAAAAAAATGTAGGGGCCTCATATGAACGCTTTCAGGAGTGATCACAAATGAAAACTGCATGTCTTTCAAATATGGCAATCCCCTGAAGATGGAAACACTCCTCTGTGCCATGGACTCCTGGAGGGACCTGAGGGCCTGCCTCCTTCCTACAGACTATGGGCCCTGGCTTTGGAAGGGGTTCTGTTTTTGGAGAGGTGAATACAGGGGGTCCATTGGGACTAATTCTTATGCCTGGAACAGAGTGCCAGGTTTCCCCAAGTAGCAGAGACTCTAAAGACTGTGGAGCTTGGACGCACTAAGATCTGATATCCAGCAGGTTTCAGCCAGAAGTCAGGGAACCACCTGTGTTTACCATCTTCCCCACAGAATACAATAGCCCCTACTGGGCTGAGTTCAAATACTGAGCTGTGTGCAAAGGAGGCCTGATGGAGAACTATGTGTGCTTTGCTATGTCTATTGTATGTAAATTATCCCCTTGTACTGTTTAAATACTTATGTGTTTTCAAATGAACTGAGTCCTGTTTTCACCTCAACATTGGTGGGCTTGAGTTGGGCTACTGTAATAATTCACTATTCTTTTCAGGACAGTACATGTGCTGAGTATGCTAAGCTACGGCTAGCCATAGTGCCAATGTAGCTACTGTGCAGCGGCATGTCCCTTCTCTCTACAACACTGGTTATGTCCCGACAGGAGGAAGCATAGTTTGATGGGAGTACCCAGTCGGGGTACAGGGCATCCCATCACATCGATCAATGATCAGGTCCTTCCCTCAGCCAGTGTTGCTGAAATGCCTCGATGTCAAAGGTTGGTGGTGGAATTAGTGCATTAATGCAATTACACTGGGGTGTTGAGTTTTCAAAAATATAGAGTTTGATGATGTTGTGGACATGGATTGCATCGTCCATTATTAGTGATTCACGTCACAGACGCAATATCTGTATCTCCCTTTGGATAAACCACTCCCCTAACTGTGGCATACATTACAATACCAATTGGTTCTATTGTTTCAGAAGTTCCTTACCTCTACCACTAGGTAGCACTAGAGAGTGAGTGATGTGTACATCTATTGTTTATCTAAGACCATAGATAATGGCTACCTACATGAAAAGCCATGTGGGCTATGCCAGGAACAATGGGATATCAGGAACTCCAGGAAGTAGGAGGAGGGGCAGAAGAGACTGGAAGGACAGTAATGAAGCAGCATGGCGGAAGCTAAGAGTTGCAAAAGTTTGCCAGAGAAAAAGCATGAAATAGAAAGCTGCTTTTCCATCTTGGGCTAGTTAAGTGCCAAGAAGCTAGGACTAGTTTAGTGCCTGTTTTCACCCTTCGCTGGCTGGACTTGTTCATACTTTGTGTGGCTCATTCCTGTTTTCAACCACTAGTGGCCGCCCTTGCCACTCAGGACCACTCTGGCTGATTATCATGTCCAGGTGCACCTTGCTACCTAATTATCACAGCCTTTATAAGCCTGCCTAGCCCTGCAGTCAGGGCCTTTGCATTGTAGTGTTATGACCACTCTGCTTTGGCCTGTACCTGAGCTACCTGCCTGTACCTGAGCTACCTGCCTGTACCTGAGCTACCTGCCTGTACCTGAGCTACCTGCCTGTACCTGCCGTCAGCCCTGCCAGTGGGCCTCCGTACCCGTCAGCCCTGCCAGTGGTCCTCCGTACCCGTCAACCCGGCCAGTGGGCTTCCTGCCATCAGCCCATCCAGTGGGCCTCCGTATCCCTCAGCCCTGCCAGTGGGCATCCTGCCTAGAGACTTTCTGCCTTTACTTGCTGGTCATATCACCTATATCAATACAGTACCTTTCCACGTATTCTGTTTGTACTGTGTTTTATTGCGCCTGTCCGTACCACCCCACTTACCGTCATGCATCGTGGGGTACAAACGGAACCCTTTGTATCCCCTGCTACTGGGCTCCTACCGGACCTGCTTACCTGGGTCGTGACAGTGCCTAGTATTGTAACTAAAAATTAGAACTACTACTGAAAGAATCCTTTAAAGTCTTTTATATGAACCTGGTATCTAGAGCCATTTTGGAAACTGAACACCAAAGGAGTCATTTGATATGCTGATACTCTCTGAAGTTAAGTACATATGTTATTACAATGTTATTAGAATATAATTGTTGACTGTCTGTAACTTTGTTATGGTAACCTTTTTCGATATATTGTTTGTACCGCTAGAGGTATTAATAAAGTATATCATTATATATCATAACATCTGTTGGTATTCGTCTTTACATAATTTAACTGTATTCCTGAATCAAATTTATTGTTGTATTGTTATATGTGTTTTGTCCAAATTGTGTATTTAAGTATTAGCATAATTTTGCATAAAACAGGCCACGACCACAACAGATGAGGATAAATTTAATTGGTCGGCTGTAAATATGTCGCGAATATGACATGGGCGTAGGATGACCAGATGTCAAAATTCCAAGTTGAAAAACTGGATTAAGCATGTCCCAAATGTGGCCTGACAAACCTATGCACGAGTGGTATCACTGTAATGCAGATGTTGCTGAAAACATATTCAGGTGTCTCTCTGTAACCTTTTAAATTTATAGTAAATGTGCAACTGAATTGAAATCCGTGTGAAAAATATCACCAAAAATGTTACGTCTTTGGCAAAGTCTGGAGAATATGGGTGGCAAAATGGGTGTGTGAAAATTGTCAAAATACCCCAAGTTGAATATCCTGAGTTGTCTACTTTTTAAAAATATGCACATGAAGGGTGATTCAGGGATTTAATCGTGATATCGGTGAAAAAGATGTGAAAAGTTTCTGTTTCGAAATAGTGATACACTACGTATGGCCCTATAAGTTGCAAAACAAACTAAAAACATTCAGTTTTCTTTCCATTAGGTTTTTTTTATTTCTTCAACATATTGTATTAGCCCTTTTTGTCCTGAAAAAAATATATAATTTGTAAGGGTACAGTAAATCAGAAAGAAGAAAATTACAGCTAAAAAAAATTTAAAACAGCCATTGTCCTGTCACGTAGGTGTTAATGATTTTTTTCTCTGCTCACTCCAATCTCCTTGCCTGCTAATCACAGTCATCTAGAAGTAGGTCTCTGTAGCTGTGCAGTTGGTCACAGTAGCCCTGCTTTTCTGATCACATTATATGTGCAAAAGCACTGGCATAACTGCGGGGGCCACAGCGGTCACAGCCTGTGCCTCTAGGGGGCCCGGTGCGACTCTTTCTTCCTGTCTCCTCATACCGGTTCAAAATTGTTTAGAAAGGGCCCTTCCGGACTGGATGTATATATTTGTTTGTGTGTATATATATATATATATATATATATATATGTATGGACCTAAGCATGGACGTGTACTTGCATGTGTGTGAGCATTCAATGTGTAGTTTTGTGTGCGTGTGAGCATGGATTCGTGTGTGTGAGCATGGATGTGTGTGTGTGTGAGCATGAATGTGTCCTTGCCTGTGTGAGCATGGATGTGTAGTTGTGTGTGTGTGTGTGTCTGTGAGCATGGATGTGTACTTTTGTGTGTGAGCATGGATGTGTAATTGTGTGTGTGTGTGTGAGAGCAGGGATGTGTAGGTGGGTTGAGATGGAGTGTATGTTAGTGAGTATAAGTAAGTGTGTGTAATTTGTACGTTTACATATGTTTTATGTTGGAAGGAGGGGAACAAGGAGCAATGATGGCACAGACTAACTGTTGAAGTTAGGGGGCTCGGGGGGAATTTTCGCATCAGGTTTCTAGTTATGCCCCTGAGCAAAAGGGTCATCAGAGAAGTTGAGTCATTGCTGGCTTTTGGTTTTTGATGCTGTGTTCAAAGAGAGTTTAGGCATAGATGCTAATCCATTATACCTTGATGTCATGTGCACTTTGCTTTTGTTTCCCTGAAATCACATTTCCCTTTTTATAATATGTGGCATGCGGTTTGCTGCTATACTCAGCAAACCAGATAATCAAAACAGAAGACTCAGGGAAGCCTTTCTTTGGTCTGACTGCTAACATATTATATCGAAAAAGAAAAGACTATGCGATAGTAAAAAACATGAAAATTGATTTCAGAAATCAGTTTAATGTTAGAAAAGTTTCCATTTAAAACAACTACCAGTTGGTAAAGGAACAATTTGTATTCTCTTATTTAATGTGGTGTTATTTAATGTACAAACAAAAACAGGATAAACCTTGCGCAAGGATGACCAACAAACCTGTGAAACACAAGTGTGCTAACAGAAAAGTGTGAACTTACTTGGGTATAAAAATATATACCTTAAGGGCAGATCCAAAAAATAATAAAAAAAAACGATCTGCAAAACAAACTATAAGACAATAGTGCAGTGGGTACTAATCAAGAGTCCTAACAATGTGAGATAAGATTGCACTTACAAAATCAGCTCCATGTGAAAGTGTGGAGCAGTGCAACAAGTATAGAGAATCCAAAGACATGGGCTTCAGTGGATAAAAAGCATAACAAATGCTTTAATAATAGCAGGTAATAAATACAAATAAAAAACGGTAGTCCATGGATCCACGATGCAAGCTGCTGAGGGAAGTGGAGAAGGTGTCTGGCGAGAAAGAGCGCTACAGTCTCGATCGCCGTAGAGTAGTAGAGAATGCTCCGTTTGCAGCAATAGAGTCAACTACGGAGACTGGGAAGTGCCAAAATACCAACGCGTTTTGTCACAGTACGGAGTTCATCAGGGTAATGTGCCAAAACTTATGAAAGCGTACTTATATACCAAGTACAGAGTCACGGAACCTCCCAATTAAAAGGTATATAAAAATGAAAACTACCTTATTTGCTCCATTATAAGATTTAATTTAGGAAAAAAGAAAGCCTGAATAGAAGACGACCCTATAGGAAAAAAGTCTTACTAGTAAATGTTAATTCATGTAAACTATGTAAACTTTTTTTTAAATAAAAGCTATAATTGAGAAAAATATTTTTGGGGTTTTTATTTCCTTATATTTTCCAACCTGCCCCCCAGTTATGCACATCTGCCCCCAGGCTTGCCACTCTGCCCAAGAAATGCCTTATATGCCACTGTGCCCCATGATATGCCTTTTAACTCTCTGAATGCCACTGTGCCGCATGATATGCCTTTTAACCCTCTAAATGCCACTGTGCTCCCTGATATGCCTTTTAACCCTCTATATACCACTGTGCCCCATGATATGCCTTTTAACCCTCTATACACCACTGTGCCCCATCATATGCCTTTTGACTCCCTATGTGCCACTCTGCCTCCATTTAGGGGGTCAAAAGGCATATTATGGGGAAGAGTGGCATATAGGGAGGTATAAGGCATTTCAAGAGGCAGAGTGGGGTATAGAGGGTTAAATGGGATGTCTGGAGGCAGAGTGGCATGAAGGGGGTTAAAATGCATATCTGGAGGCAGAGTGGCATTAAGGGGGTTAAAAGGCATATCATAGCAGGGGAACTGGATCTTAGTCTCATAGTCAGACCTATTTGAGGTCTGATTATAAGACGACTCCGATTATAAGATGAGGGGTATTTTTCAGAGCATTTGCGCTGAAAAAAACCTTGTCTTATAATCGTGCAAATACGGTATTGTCATATGAGAGCTGACCGACGGGTTATTTAGCCAGATTGGATATAAATATATTCACTAAATCCCTTTTATGAGAGGAATGGATCTTATCTTATTTATTTTCAGCAGAGACATGTATAAAATAGGTTTGAAAAAAATGCAGTCTCTCAGAGAACACAGGGTCAGATTAACCCCTTAATGACAAGACTGTTTCGTACTCGTAGTACATTTTGGGACAATGGCTCTTTTAACATTTTGCTGTAATTTTCTTCGTTTTCATTTCGTCCTCCCACACATATTATATATTCTTCTTTTTTCAGGACAAACAGGCCTTTCTTTAGATACCATTATTTTTATCATATCATCTAATTTGCTATAAAAAAAAATGATAAAATGTTGTGATTTTTTGTTAAAAAATGACCTTTTCTCACTTAAAAAAAACTTTTACTCATCTGCAAAAACTAATGAAAAAACCTGCTAAATAGATTCTACTATTTGTCCTGAGTTTAGAAAAACCCAATGTTTTAATGTTTTGTTTTTTTTTGCTTTTTTTCTGCACATTATGGGGCAATAAGTACCAGTAGCGTTTTGCTATTTCAAAACCAATTTTTCCCCAAAGCTGGTCATTCTGCCCCATGTGCTATTTCGGGTATCTTTGAAGCCGGCCAATGCAATTTACCCCATAAAAACATATATTTTTAAAAACTAGACACCCCAAGGTATTTCAAATGCTGGTATTTTAACCATTACCATGCATTAGTTCTACCATCAGCCTTTGTCAAACTTTATGGTAGTAAGACAATTTTGTATTTTCTTCACACACGTTGTACTCCAAGTATAAATTTACTGCACCTGGTATATCTCACTGTTGAACAATACCCCAATATTCTGCAACATCTCCTGAGCGCAGCGATACCCCACATGCATGTGTTTGTTAGGTTGTTCGGGGACTAAAAGGCCCTTTTTGAGAGGTGTGCATTTTTCAAATTGGAATTTTGACATATCAACAACTCTGCCCACTTATCCTATTTCAGGTATCTTTGAAGATGGCCAATACAATTTACCCCATCAAACCAAATATTTTTGAAAACTAGACACCCCAAGCTAGTTGAAATGCTGGTATTTTAACCCTTTCCATGCACTAATTTTACCACCAGCCTTTGTCAAACTTTATGGTAGTAAATTTTTTTGTACTTTTTTCACACATGTTGTACTTCAGGTATGAATTTACCGCTCCTGGTATATGTCCGTGTCAAACAACACCCCAATATGTGTTCAGTAACATCTCCTGAGCGCAGTGATATCCCACATACGGTTCTGCATAAAATGCTCTGCATAAAAGGCTTAGGGGCAAATGTCTGTTTGTGGATCAGAAATTGGCTAGAAGATAGAATGCAGAGGGTTGTTGTGAATGAATGTTTCTCAGCCTGTACTCAGGTATTAAGTGGAGCGCCTCAGAGGTCTGTCCTCGGTCCTCTTCTTTTTAATTTATTTATAAATGATCACAGTTTTTGCAGATGATGCAAAATTAGGCCGGGCAATTCAGACTAATCTTGATGTTTCTTCTTTGCAGGAAGATTTAGACAGAGGGGGACTGGGCGTGCAAGTGGCAGATGAGATAATAAAAATGCAACCTATTTTCACTGTAATGACAGCTGGGACTGTCTTGGTTTGATCATAACTGACAGCTGCGACTTTCTCCCATATATTACTATTTGTGTTATTTGTACTTCTTATTTCTTTGAAAATTAATAAAAAACTATTGAAAGTAAAAATGCAACCTACTCTTTAAATGGAATATCCTTGGGGGAAACTACTTATGGGAAGGAATAACGGTTGAAAACAGACTTGACAATAGTGCACAATGCCAGCAAGCAGCTGCAAGGGCCAATAAGGTTTTGGCATGCATAAAAAGAGGTATTGATTCAAGGGAGGAGGATATTATCTTGCCTCTTTACAGGTCACTGGTAAGAACTCACCTGGAATACGCGGTACAATTTTGGGCACCGGTCCTTAAAAATGACATTATGGAATTAGAAAAAGTGCACAGGAGGGCTACGAAATTAATAAGGGGATTGGGAGATACTAGTTATGAAGAGAGCCTAAAAAAGTGAAAATTATATACGCTAGAAAAACGGCGTCTCAGAGGGGATATGATAACATTATATAAATATATGCAGGGCCAATATAAAGAGCTCTTCAGTGACCTGTTTATTAACAGAAATATACAAAGAACAAGAGGTCACCCTCTGAGACTGGAAGAGCACAGGTTTCATAGACGACAAAGGAAGGGATTCTTTACAGTGAGGACAATAAAGGTATGGAATTAACTTCCAAGGGAGGTGGTTGTTACAGGGTCACCGTACCCAAGGCTGGGTACCCCTGTTTGAGGGCTGAGGAATCACCAGTCAGTCCCTCATACGGATAGCACTCAGCTATCCACGGATCATCCAGACCACCATTCACAGTAAAGCAAGAAGAACTCTCTTTATTACAAACACACAGAACTTATATACAATCTCAATGCAATGTGTACTGAACCCAACCCCCAATCCCATCAGCCACATCCCATCACAAATCCTGTCAGTATACAGGGGATGTATCAAGTGAGGGGATTACAGAATACAATGGGTTCCCCCACCTGTGTTATCCCCCCTGTAGTGCGGGTGCCGTCTGGGCAGACAGGGCTGTGTTGGCTGATTAAGAGCCCCAGCCAGATTATAGGATCGTCTCTTTGAAGGCTGGGGCTGAATCCACATCAGTCTCTGAGCCGGTTACACAATAAACACAATATAATATATTACCAGGTCACAGTATACAGAACCGGACACAAAAGTGCTCCGTGACCCGGCTAGCCTGGCCCTGTCACAGTGGTGTTATCCAATACATTAGATACCTTCAAAAGGGGTCTCGATATTTTCTTAGAAAGGCATGACATACAGGGATATAAATAGAATAACATTAATATTTTAGAGCTTCTGGATCCAAGTAGAAATCCGATTGCCTATTGGAGTCAAGAAGGATTTTTTTTCCCCTGATGGCAGAATTCGAAGTAGCTTAATTAGGGGTTTTTTGTCTTCTTTTGGATCAAGAATAGGAAGGTTAGGTAGAAGGGTTGAACTTGATGGACTTAGGTCTTTTTTCAACCTTATGAACTATGTAACTATGCATGGGTTTGTTGGTTTATTTGGGAGGTAAAAGGCCACCTTTGTGAGGTGTGTATTTTTTTTGCCATTTAGACATCTAGTCAGTCTGTGCCCACGTCCCATATTTGGGACATCTTTGAAGCCGGCCAATTCAATTTACCCCATCAAATCATACATGTTCTAAAACTAGACACCCTATGGCAGGGGCGTCCAGCATGCAAGGTGCAGCCAGGGCGACCGATCTTACGCGGGCCACACCTCGCACCCTGCTACAACAAGAGCCCTGCTACTTACCTGTGGAGGGTCTTTTGTACTGCACAGAGGAAGCGGAACCCAGCAGATCCAGTCCTGCCTCCTCTGTGCAGTACCAGAGAACGCAGAGGGAGGCCGCGCCCCCTGCTGAAGTCTGTTAGCGGCATCAAGGAGCTGCAGTTCAGGTAAGGGGGTGGGGAGGGTGTTTGAATGAGTATGCGTGATTGAGGGAATGAATCAGTGAATGAATGAGTATATGAATGAATGAGTGTGTGTGTGTGATAGCATGGATGTGTAAGTGCTGGAACCTAGGCATGATGGGACTGTGATTGCTGTTAGCAATCACACTCCTATCATGCCAAGTCAGCCAGGACATACTGAAACATGGCTAGCTGCCCCCCTTGTATATTGATGCTGCCAGCAGTATGGGGTCTGCACATCACTTACAGCCACCCTGTACCAGCATGTACTGGCTGACTTGGCATGATAGGAGTGTGATTGCTAACAGCAAGCACAGTCCCATCATGCCTAGGTACCAGCATTTACTGGTTGCCTGGGTATGATAGGAGTGCTATTGCTGTTAGCAATCACACTCCTATCATGCCAAGTCATATTGCTAATTTTTTTTGTCCAATTGTGGTGTGTTACCTACTTTTATTAAAAATGTGAGTTTTTATTATTATTTTTAAAGATGGGGGTCATTTTCGGTTTTGGCTAAGTGAACCGTGAATATTGTGGTCCAGATTTTTTATTTTGGTGCATCCCTAGAATAAATAGAACTATTTCATTTTTAATTATCCTGAATTTGTAGTCACAAAACTTTCCAGCAAAAAATAGGAAGGTAAAAGCGCTAAGAGCAATAAAAACAGCAATAAAATAAATAGTCCTATAAATAGCAGCAGCCCACTCACCAGGGTTTCCTCTTCTTGGCTTGGTAAATAACTTGGAGGTCACAGGAGATAGTGGTTGCGCATAGAGGAGAAGAAAGTCACAGTAATATAATATGTGGCTGGCACCGTGTGGTAAGGAGTTAAGGAATGGATACTCACATTTTGGGGACTTAAGCAATTAGTCCCACAAAACTTGCATGGGCGATACAATCCTCGCCTGGGGATATCTTTAGCAGCAGTCCTGTGTAGTTCTTTTTTTTGGTTCTCAGGATAAGGTGCACATAAAAAGTTAAACAGAAATAGGCATTGTCCATAATGGGTTTGAGGACAACCCATTGTTTAATGGTCTAGTGGTTTCTCCTATATATTGAATTCCACAACCACATAAAATCATATAGACAACATATCTGGTGTTACAGTTTATAAATGTTTTAATCGGAAATATGCCACCAGAGAAATGTGAAGAGAAAGATTTGTGGGTACTAGAAATATTTCTGCATGCCTTGCAGTTAGCACACCGATAAAACCCTTTGGGTTTAAGTCCCAACCAAGTAGTGGAGCATTTTTTTAAATTAGGCAGTAAGCTAGGGGCAATTCAATTCTTAATATTTGGGGCTCTATTAAAAATAATTTGGCGTTTATTATGTAAACCTGGTCCCAAGATGGGGTCAGCTGCAAGTATAACCCAATACTTGTTTAACCCCTCAACGACAAAGCCCGTATATGTACGGGGTTGCCGTGCAACGTGATAACGACAATGCCCGTACATGTACGGGCTGCCGTTAAATAGCTGCATCACCGCGATCGGAATCCTAAGCATAAACTGTGTTGCTGACATGCCTCGATATCGAGGCATGCAGCAACACGATCCCCCTACCCCGATAGCCTTGTGATTGCTCCGAAGAGCAACCACCAGTGCCATCCTGTAAATGACGTTGCCGTCATTCACAGGATGGCATTAACAATAGAAATTGAGTTCACAGAGGGTCTGTCCAGGTACTGCATTCAACCATGCAAGGTCAAAGGAGCCCAGCTCACTAATCAGAGTGATTAGTAAAAAAAAACCAAAAAACCAAAAAACAACAAAACAATTATTGTTCAAAAATGTTTTTTAAATATGGTAACATGTAAAAACAGGAAAAAAAAAGTTTTTCATAAGCAAGTCCTACAATTCTTTATCTTCACAAAAAGAGTTAAAATATTGGCATTATAAATGCCCATAGGGTGTCTAGTTGTATGAAATGTATGATTTGATGGGGTAAATTGAATTGGCCGGGTTCAAAGATGTCCCAAATATGGGGCAGTAGGATCAGATGTCTAAATGGCAAAAAAATACACACCTCACAAAGGCGGCCTTTTACCTCCCAAATAACCCAACAAACCCATGCATGTGGGGTATCACTGTGCTCAGGTGATGTTACTGAACACATATTGGGGTGTTTGACACGGACATACAAAAAAAAACCTACCATAAAGTTTCACAAAGGCTGGTGGTAAACTCAGTGCATGGAAAGGGTTAAAATACCAGCATTTCAAATACCTTGGGGTGTCTAGTTTTTAAAAATATATGATTTGATGGGGTAAATTGCATTGGCCGGCTTCAAACATACCTGAAATGGCACATGGGGGGGAAGAATTAGCAGATTTGGAAAAAAATGGTTTTGAAATAGCAAAACGCTATCTGTACTTATTGCCCCATAATGTGTAGAAAAAAGAAAAAAAAACATAAAAACATTGGATATTTCTAAACTCAGGACAAATAGTAGAATCTATTTAGCAGGTTTTTTCATTAGTTTTTGCAGATGAGTAAAAGTTTTTTTGTTTAAAAAGTGAGAAAAAGTAATTTTGTAACAAAAAAATACCCATATTTTATCATATTTTTAATAGTAAATTAGATGATATGATAAAATGAATGGTATCTAAAGAAAGCCCTGTTTGTCCTGAAAAAAAAAACAATATATAAAATGTGTGGGAGCATGAAATGTGAAAGAAGAAAATCACAGCTAAACAGCAACACTGAAAAATGTTAAAAGAGCCATTGTCCCACAATATACTACGAGTAAGAACCCCTATTGTCCTTAAGGGGTCAATATAGATCTGATTTTTCCGGCCTCAATGTTATATTGAGTAAAAAAGGAAAACTAAAAATCAATATTTTGGGTTTTAGAGACTTTATATTGAAACATGGTTGCATGATCTATTCTCAGTTTTGATGAGACCATCCTCCATGTAATTTGTATCCTTGAAACATTGTTTTAACACTAAACTCTGTGTAAAATAGGTTATTTAGATCAGTGCAATTCCTCTGTATTCTGCGGTACTGTCCTTTGGGAATGTTATCCAGCCATCGTGGAACTATGACGATCAATGTAACTGTTGCTTTCCACATCTTTAAAATATGTTTTAGTTTTTACATGAAAATCTTCAATTTGAAAAGTAACATCTAAAACATGTATGGTGTTTGCGTGGGACTGGAAGGTTAAAACAATGTTTTTGTCATTGGAATTCAGATAGGACTTAAAAGATTGTAATTCTGTTTCAGAACCCCTCCAAACAAAAATGTTATCATCAATGTAGCGCCGTCATAGGACCAAATTCGCTCCAAAAGAATGAGTGCTAGGGTCCAAAAATAAAGATTCCCATTTTTTTTTCTAAAACTAGATTCATTTCTTGTAATCTGTGTAATTGTTTTGATTTTCTAATGTTTGTATTGACATTACAGCTTTTGCTGTAAAAATCAGTTTCATCCATACTTAAGATGGATGTATTGTTTTTGGTTCCTGATATGGCAATTAAATTTTTAATAGTTGCAGCGACAGACTACTTTTTACACTTAATTTAACAGCAAATCACTTGAAAACCACTGTCCAAAAGACTAGGTAGTTGCATAGGAGTCACTAATTCTTCCCGAATATTAGAACTACATCCAGTGGGTCTATAAATGCTTCTTAACAATATTTGTATAATACTGCCACAGCCATTTAGAATCAATGGCAATACTAGTTAATTGGGTTAATAAATCAGTTTAGATATTTACCACTAAAAGAAGACTGGTAATATACAGTCATGTGAAAACGTACACCCACTTTGAATTGTGTGGTTTTAGATATCAGGACATAATAACAAGCATATGTTCCTTAGCATGTCTAAAAATGAGGTAAATACAACCTTAGGGGAAATAACAACACAACATGTTGCATATGGGGCTGCGTTCCTGCAGGCCAGTCAGGGTGCCCATGCTGACTCCTGTCCATTGCCGACACACGCCTACAATGTGCACTAAAAATAAGGCCACGGAGCAATCAATCACATTTCCTTTTAGATCACGTGGATAGCCGGGCGTGTGTGTCGCTTACCTGGATAATACATGGCAGCAGGATGCATCCATTGAGGCCCCAATTCGCAACTTAAAGGATCTGCTGCTAATGTCTTGGTGCCAGATACCACAAGCACAGGGCCGGCCTTAGGGGTGTGCAACCTGTGCGACCGCACAGGGCGCCATGGTTGCAGGGGCGCCTGACCGGGACTTAGATTAAAGCATCGGTTTTTTTTTTTGTGTTTTTTTTAAAACTTTATTTAACATCATTCATGTTAAATAAAGTTTAAAAAAAACAAACGATGCTTAAATCTAAGTCCCGGTCAGGGGCGCCGAGCGGTTGCTCGTGAAGTTCTCGGCAACCGCTCGGCGCCCCTTACTCTCCGTGACTCCGTCGCTGTGCCGGCATCTCATGTTGAGCGCCGGACTATTCCGGCTCTCAACATGAAATGCCGGCACCGCAGCAGAGAGAGAAGACGGATGCCTCCCGCTCTCACCGCAGGACTCTGGAAACAAGGTAAGTGGGGGGGGTGTAGTTTGAAGGGGCAGAGGGGGGGGTGTAGTTTGAAGGGGCAGAGGGGGGGGTGTAGTTTGAAGGGGCAGAGGGGGGGGTGTAGTTTGAAGGGGCACAGGGGGGGGTGTAGTTTGAAGGGGCAGAGGGGGGGTGTAGTTTGAAGGGGCAGAGGGGGGGTGTAGTTTGAAGGGGCAGGGGGGGGTGTAGTTTGAAGGGGCAGAGGGGGGGTGTAGTTTGAAGGGACAGGGGGGGTGTAGTTTGAATGGGCAGGGGGGGTAGTTTGAAGGGGCAGAGGGGAGGGGTAGTTTGAAGGGGTAGTTTGAGGGGCGGTAGTTTGAAGGGGCAGAGAGGGCGGGTAGTTTGAAGGGGCAGAGAGGGGGGGTAGTGAGGGGGGGCGCCAGAGGAGTAGTCCACACAGGGCGCCACAACGCCTAAGGCCGGCTCTGCACAAGCACACCTTCAGAGGTCTGGTGGAGTCCATGCCTCGACGTGTCAGGGCGGTTTTGACAGCAAAAGGGTGACCTACACAATATTTGGCAGGTGGTGAGTGGCTGTGAGTTTTCAGAGCACTGTGAGTTGTGTTCATGTGTGAGTGCTGTGTGAGGTTGCGCGTGTTGAATATGAGTGTATTTATTCCTCATTATAACTATACTTGGCAGTGACTGGAAAGATTTTTTTTTAGAATTATAATTGCAATGATAATTAGACAAAGACAGAATATTTATATCCAAATGTTAACTAATGACTAATATGCCAGAGCTAAGTATAGCTGTCAGTAGTATAGCAACTGAAGCTTCCTTTTTAGTTATGTGACAAAACATAGTTCATGAAACAGAAAAAAGAGGCTATTCCCGAATTGCAAAATGGCGAATGGATGCAGAAGCCTAAACAACAAAATGCGAGGATGGAATCTATTATTAATAGATGTTGAAGACATTTGTGCTTATGAGCTTTCAGTATATAAGTCAGGAGAAAAGTATAGTTAAAATGATTAACTATACTTTTCTCCTGTTTTCTCAACGGCTAACACGGTACAAAACCTTTTTATCAGTATATAAGTCTAAATTATCAAACCCCTATAAATGTATAGCAGCTAGAATTTAGTCCTATTTCATAGGATATATGCACAAGCAGTTGTTCTGTGTTATGAATGTTTAATAAAACTATGTTCACAACTCACAAACATGAATTCTGTACTAAAGATGTCTAAGCTTAGTCAAGCAAACACATGATGGGCATAATCAGTCATTGCACTAGCTTCTCTCTGCCAACTTAACAATAATATGTCCAGCAACCTTTACTCACATGTCTCTTCCACAGACAGGCTTTCTGTGTCCTCAGCCAGAGAGCTACCTGCCCTCCTGGCTTCCCTTTTATATCCACCCTCTCATTCATCTAATCGCCTAGCAGGTGGAAGACTCAGGTGTTACTTCACATAGGAAAGGAATCTAGGAGAAACATACCTCCCTTCCACCACCAATCCTACCTGAATGTCACAGGTATTATTGGAAAGTGGATCACAACTCAGTCACGAAGCAGAAGACCACGTAAACTCACAGAGCGGAGTCAGAGTGCTGAGGTGCATGGTGCATAAAAGTCGCCATTACTCCTGACAGCTAAAGAGTTCCAAACTTCCACTGGCATTAATATCAGCACAAAAACTGTGCGGCTGGGGCTTCATAGAATGGGTTTTCATGGCAGTTTGGGGAAGGTCCTTTTCTATTCCAGCATTACTGTGCCCCAGTATACAAAGCAAAGGTCCATAAAGACACGGTTGGATGAGTAGTGGGGGGAAGAACTTGACTGGCCTTCACAAAGCCCTGACTTCAACCCCATAGAACACCTTTGGGATGAACTGGAATAGAGACTGCAAACCAGACCTTCACATCCAACATCATTGTCTGACCTCACAAACGCTGTACTGGATGAATAGGTAAAAATTCCCACAGAAACACACCAAAATCTTGTGGCAAGCCTTCTCAGAATAGTGAAAGCTGTTATAAATGCAAAGAGAGGACCAACTACATATTGTTTATGTATTTAAAATGCAATTTCAGGTGCCTGTTGGTGTAATGGTCAGGTGTCCCAATATTTGTGTCCATATAGCGTATGTCTAGCTCTGCACAATCATTTAGAACTTTCATTTGGCAGACCTGCTGCATTTCAATTTAGGTTGGATCCATTGTCTGGTCAGGGGGTCTTTTTTTGGTAACGACGCTGCCTTTTCTCATACATTCTTAAGTAATAAATCAAAGAGAGCAGCTATGTCAAGAACGATTCAAAGGTGCTCTGATTGCTTCAGTTGCTTCATAGATGCTTTACCACCCATTATATTTATTCCTTATATTCCATTATCCAAATAATATTTATATACAAAACTAGCCAATCCTAAAACATTGACATCTAATTTGACAGTCTGCCTGTTCTAACCAAATTTTTCTATTGACTCACCCAAGTAAGTTTTTTCATGAATCACATATATAGTCAGTATTGGAACAAGGCCCCACTAGCTAAAAGAGCACCACTGACTGGCACCTATCTTCATGCAAAGATTCGGACTTCCCAAATCGCAAGTACTGTACCGTGGCCGAAGGTGCCTTTCGTTGTCACCTCTTGTGTTTTTCTTAACGTTTAGTCAGACTTGCCATGTTTTCTTCCAAGAAAGAAATGGTTAAAACTCTCCAGCAGACACCAAAGGGAAAGGCTATGAAGAGGTTGGGTGGCAGAGGCGTATGTAGGGTATGGCAGCTATGGCTCGTGCCATAGGCGCCATTTGAAAGGGGGCGTCAGTGAGCGGCTTTTAAACGTCTTTTTTTTTTTTTTGGATGCGGAGGAGACAACGAGCCCTCTACCTCCGCCCCGGTGCCGGCATTTCATGCTGAGCACCGTAATATGACGTTATATTTCGGCGCTCAGCAGTGAAACAGCGGGCACCAGCGAGCGGCTTTTAACCCCTTCGTGACAAAGGCTGATTCTATTTTTTGTACCCTTCGTGACAATGGCTGTTTTATCGTTTCTGCGGTGTTTGTGTTTAGCTGTAATTTTCTCTTAACCCATTTACTAAACCCACACAAGTTATATATTGTTTTTTTCAGGACAAGAAGGGCTTTCTTCAGACACCATAATTTTTTATATATGATGTAATTTTCTATAATAAAAATAATAAAATATGACGAAAAATTGAAAAAAAATCACTTTTATTTGAAAAATCTTTTATTCATCATAAAAAACTACTGAAAAAACCTGCTAAATAGATTCTACTATTTGTCCCGAGTTTAGAAATACCCAATGTTTTTATGTTTTTTTGCTTTCTTCTACACCATTTTTCTCTGAATCTGGTAATTCTGTCTCCATGTGGTATTTGGGGCATCTTTGAAGCCAGCAAATTAAATTTACCCCACCAAACCATATATTTTTGAAAACTAGACACCCCAGGGTATTTTAGATGCTGATAGTTTAACCCTTTCCATGCACTAATCCTACCACCAACCCTTGTCAAAGTTTGTGATAGTAATTGTTTTTGCTGTTTTTTAAACATACTTTGTACTTCAGGTGTAAAATTACAGCTCCTGGTATGTTGTTGCTGTCACACAACACCCCGATATGTGTTCAGCAACATCTCCTGAGTACATTGATACCCCACATGCATGGGTTTGTCAGATTGTTTGGGGGCAAAAGGGCCAAATTTGGAACATGCCTCCTCAGCCGTATACCGCTGCATGGCAACAATTGCAGCAAAAATAGTGGGGAAGGAAAGGGTTAATGGCTCTAATAAAAAAAATTAAAAAAACCCTAAAAAAAAAGTAAAAAAAAAAAAAAAAAGTAAAAAATTTTTTTTTAAAAAAAAACCCCAAAAACAATTGCCACTATGCAAGATCACTGTTTATGCAGTGATCAATGGCAATGAAGGGGTTAATATTAAATGGGTGGCTCTTATAAGAGCCTTTGGATCAATATATATATATATTATTGAGAATACCTGAAAACACACTGATCTGTCTCTCTCCCTCACTAGAAGCAAGTGAAGGAGGGAGGCAGATCCAATACTGATCAAAGGCAATGTTTAGAAAACATTGCCTTTGATTTAGCAAATCATGATCACTCTTATGAGTGATCTGACCACTAGGGGTGTTATTCACTGGATGTCCATGACATCCAGCAACACCCCCCCCCGATGATGACAGCAGGCTCCGCCCCCGGCTTGATGGGCGCCGCCATCTTGAAACACCGCGTGTGTTTTGAAGACGCCGGTACCGGGAAGGTAAGTTAAGCATTTAGGAAGCGATCGCGGGTCGCTTCCTTTGCTAAACAGGTGTTGCAAAGATGCCTCGATACTGAGGCATCTTAGCAACACCAGCTAAGCAAAGGAAGCGACTCGCGATCGCTTCCTAAACCCGTTTTTCGGCGGTGGGCGCCGCCATGTTTGAAAGACGTGCAGTCTTTCAAACATGTTTTTTTATTTGCTCCTAGGAGCGATCGGGGGGGGCCGGGAATGTTTTTTTTGGTGTTGCTCAATGCCTCGATGTCGAGGCATTAGAGCAACACCGTTTGAGTGAAAAAATCGATCACGGATCGATTTTTTCACCCGTTTAAAGACGTGCCGGTCCTGGCACGTCAATTGTCATAATCGTCACGATTTTCGGTGACGTGCCCGGACCGGCAATTGTCATCAAGGGGTTAAACACTGTCTTTTTTTTTTTGATGCGGAGGAGAGAGGGGTGCCTAGCAACGGCCAGGCAGTGCAGGAAGACAGAAGACTCCCGTCGCTGGACCTCAAGGTGAGAGAACTACAAAGGGGGAGAGGAAGAGGGTAGTAGGGAAAGGGGTTAGAAAGTGACAAGGGAGGGAGAGGGGGTAGTAAAGAGTGTGAATTAATGTGTGGAAGTTTGGACAGGGGCGCAATTTCAGTGCTTGCCATAAACGCTATTTTCACTAGATACGCCTCTGAATATAAAGCAATTAAAACATGTTTTCCCCATAAGGTTTGACCCACCCTAGCATACTTAGTATAGATGATTACCATAAATTATGAAACCAAACAAGAAAATCTATATACGATAATAAAACATTTCTGGGCTACAAGATGGCATGTAACACAATGGCATCCTCAGATGAATACAGCTACAAGCAGGTTCCCAGTGCAGAGAAACATGTAGTTGTAAGGGATAATGTAACCAAATGATGTAACCTTCATATTTGTTTGAAATAAAGACAAACACTCTCAATGTGGAATAAACAGGCCGTGTACTTTTATTTAGCTTTACCAACCACTTACATACTTTAAAGAAACTCTTGGCCCAAATCCAGAGTCTCACCTCCAAATAAATTAACCCAATAAATATAAATACAAAGCCATCCGCCCCTAAAAGCCAGAAGGCCGACACCATTTCACCAGTCCATCCCTATAAGGGATAACTTTAACCCCAACAAAAGCACACGACAAATAAAAATTTTTTATTTTTTTTTGGGAGGGTGGGTGGGATTTTCTCAAGAAGCAGTTCCATCTTCTTCGCCCACGGCTCTCCTGCACAGCCGAGTATACTAGCCTTGACAGGTAAGTAACAACAGCTTAGCAGTTCGCCTTGTGGCATGAACGCTAGCACTTCAGAGACCTCTATTTATAGTGCCAATTCGCGCCTTTTGTGCGGCGCGAGGCACCTCAAGATGCTCGAGGCAAAGGCGGTAAACTACTAAGCGGCGCGCGCAACTCACCTATTTTTTATTTTTGAAGCAGCTGCCTGAACTTTTGACCCCACCCTATACCTGATAGCTAACCTCTGCACTTAATAACTGACCTCTGTGTGAACCCAAAACCTATCCCCACAACTACATGTCGCCCAGCGCTATTTAGGCGGCAGGGCTCTTCACTTTGCCAATAAGTTTTTTTTAGAAAGTTTTACTTTACTGATAACTGAGGAGGTGGTAGATAAGTTGAACTGCTTCGCAGCATGAGTGGCAGAGGCTAACCCAGTGAGGGACTGTTCATTTGCTTCAGTAAACTCGTTGTTTGATACTTTTGTGTCACCAGCCAGACTATAAGAAGTAAGGGACAGCATTAGCATGCGTTAATGCTGGAGAAGAACCATATGGAAAGCTAGGGCATGGTCACTAATAATGGTATACCTTCCTGTTACTTCAACAATAAATTGTTTGCAGGATAAAAAAAAAAGTCAAGAAAGACTAAGGGGATCTCAATATCTATAGTTCTCCAAGCTATGTTTTAGCTCAGAAAGAGTAAATACGCGATGGAATATTTAAATGCTTAACCCCTTCAATCCCCTATAGACGTACCGGGATGTCTAGCCCTTTGTGCAGCGTCAGGAACACATCCCTGCCGCTGCACGGGAGAACAGGCTGTCAAGGAGGCTCATGACTGCCTCACTCAGTCTGATGACGATGCCACTCTGACCGCGTCAGACGCCGAGGCCACTCTGACTGCGTCAGACGCCGAGGCCACTCTGACCGCGTCAGACGCCGAGGCCACTCTGACTGCATCAGATATTGATCCAATATCTGAGGAATCCTGCTGTGCGTCAGATAATGACGAGTCAGAGGAAGACGATGATGGCCAGGGTCCATCTGCTAAAGCCAGGTGTGGAGAGCCTGACTCTAAATATAATTGGGTGCACCCAAATATGATAGACCCAGTAATCCCTGCTTTTACTGGGACTCTTGGCATCAGATGTGACATTG
>JALMGF010000228.1:1017500-1257500 GCA_023333645.1 Sceloporus occidentalis
AATTAAAAACAGCCATACACCTTCTTGTGCCTTCCCACCCCCACCCATAACACATACCCTCCCGCTAACATTAAAACAAAACAATATACCCTAAAAATATCACATAAAACACCCCCCATCCCCACGCCCCATTTGATTCCGGTCCATGTGCGTTGGTGATCCGGGACGGAATCTGCACGGACGTGGCGGTTGGGGACACAACTAAAAGTAAAAGAAAACGGAAAAGTAAGATACATAAAGAAACAAAAACCCAATAAAACAAAACTTCTAAAACATCAAACCATGACGGTGGCAACGTACGGTACTCCAGGTACTCGTCTAAAACACGTAGCAGCCTTCCTTGAAAAAGTATGTACACCTTTCAACGACAAAACAGTTAACTGTTAGTTGCATGACATAACGATAAAAAGGGCAATGACATGCCTAAAACAATGGGGGACAGTATGTGATAACTACTAACATGCTGGGCTCTTGTACAGAGACCATGGCCTCAAGGCGGGTGGACCTTGAGGTTTTTCCACAGCCGTTGCCAATGCTGGTTTTCCATGGAAGCCCTCTCTTTTGTCACGATTGCCACCACCGCTGTGAAGATATCATTCACCACCACCTGACAGGAAAGGACCTTTTGTCGGATGGAAACCTGACATCTAGCGTGCCACGTGAAATATCTAATAACTGCGCTAACTAGAAAAACAGTGCTCAAATTAAACCTCTGTCCCCTGCTGTTGGTCGTCCCGTAGACCCACTCCGCGTACGACATGCGAGAGAGGAATGGGATACCTAAGGCGACTGACACCCCCCGGTAAACGTCCACATTAAAGGGGCACTCAAGCAGAAAGTGGTCCATGGACTCAACTTTCCCGAAACATTCCACCCGGGGACAACCGCGATCCGCTATGTTCCGGTACTTAAGATTCCCTCTTACATATAGTCTACCGTGAAAACTGAGAAACGCCACGTCCTGATATTTCTCGGGCAGTCGTTCGGAATTTAGATTTTGTAATCCCGAAGCGAGAGTCCGTGGCACGCAGTCTTTCAAGGCCAGCGAAACGCTAAAGTGAGTGGCCAGCACCCTAGAGTCAAGGACTCGCTTGGGTGTATCCCTGACCTCCTCAACCGTCACATTCCACCGGCGTAACAACCTCACTCCCTGGGCTACCGAAGTCGGGAGATAGGAGCCGTGCCGAACACGCATGCTTTTCACTCTCCCGCCCATAAACCAGTCCTGTAAAAAGGGGTCTCCCCATTTCCTGAAACTGTGCACCCAGCCCGGTGTCTGGGGGTCATCTCTTCCGAGAGGCCCGAAGTTCCTTTTCAGAAAGTTAGTAGTCAGGACAACAACTGGGTTAACCATGGCCAACCCACCGTGTCGCCGGGCTAGGTACGTCACTTCCCGCTTAATGAGGTTGAGCCTGTTCCCCCACAACATGCGAAAGAACAAACCGAACACCCGCGAGTGAAGGCTACATGGCAAAAGACAGGTGTGACTGACGTACGTAAACAGGGGCAATACGTAGGTTTTAATCAGGTGAACCCTTTCTCTGTAGGTCAGTTTCCACCGGCAACACTCGTCTACCTTGCTGCAGGCCACTGCTAACCGTTCGGTCCAGTTGACCAAAGAGTAGTCTCCCGGTCCGAACTTAACTCCCAGGATTTGAATTTGGTCACGGGCCACTGGGAAACCGTCGGGGAGAGGGAATTGCTTCCCCTCCTTCCCGCACCAGAAAACTACGCTCTTGTCCCGGTTAATCCGGGAGGAAGTGGCAGCAGAATAGCTTTTCATCATTTCATCCACTGTGACTGCCTCCTGTGTGTCGGACACAATCACAGAGATGTCGTCAGCGTAAGCCAGTATCCGTAAGGGCCTTCCTGGGGTTCGGGCCACTCCTCTTAAACGACTTGCATCAACCCTTCGGATGAAGGGATCTATAGCAAAGACGTACAAGAGGGGGCTGAGGGGACAGCCCTGCCTCACCCCAGATCGGATTTTAAACCGTTTGCCTCTCCATCCATTAACAAGAGCGAAGCTTTCGGCCCCTCTATATAAAGAAATCAGCCAATTGATAAGTTTCCCCGGCAAGCCATACCTGCGCAAGACTGCCCACAGATAGTAATGATCCACCCGATCAAACGCCTTCGACTGATCAAGTGCCAAGAGATACTTATCCCCATCCTCTACCCTACACCGCTCGATGGCTTCCCTGACCTCGCAGACGGCGTCAAAGACAGTTCTGCCCTTCACGGTGCAGTATTGAGAATCAGACAAGACCTCACTTGCGACCCCCTGCAAACGTTTAAAAATGATCTTCACCAAAACCTTCCTGTCGACATTCAAGAGTGATATGGGTCGCCAGTTCCCCACATCAGCCGTGTCGACAACTCTGGGCTTAGTTAGCATAATCACTGCCGAGGATCTCATCGAAGGAGGGAGTATCCCCCTCTCCAGGCTTTCATTAAAAACTTCGGTGAGACTAGGGGCCAGGAGACCGCAGAAGGCATGATAGAATTCGGCCGTAAGACCGTCAGGGCCCGGAGATTTTTTCCTTGTCTGCTCTAATATTGTCTCCGTGACCTCCTCGACAGTGATTGGGCTAACCAACTCATCCAGCTTTCCATGATCAATCTCAGGAAGGGAAAGACCCATCAAAAAGTCGTCCGCCTGATGTCGGCAGGGTCTCCTCTGTCCGAGGAGCTCCACATAGTAATCGCGGACAACCCTCTGTATCCCCCGAGGAGTTTCCTCCAGGACACCGAGGGTGTTCTGCAGACAGGTAATGATCTTAGTAGACTCCTTCCTTTTGCAACTAAGAAAAGGATCGGGTGAGTGGTAAGCCCCATGATCCCTTTCCTTGAGCAAGGAGGCATACCTGTCATACTGGAACGTCCTCATCATGGATTTGACCCTAGAGATGTCCCCGGGATCACCTCGTTGCGACACCAGACAGTCTAACTTGCACAGGAGCCCGAGATAAGTCCTGTACTTTGAGGACTGGATGTTCTGAGAAAGAGAGCGAAATAAGGCACGGGTTCTTACCTTCACCATCTCCCACCACTCAGACTTCGTCGTGCAGAATTCCGCAACGGTGACCTGGTCATGAAAGAAGTTCTCGAAAGCCTGCTGAACCCAGCCTTCTGTCAGGATGTCAGAATTAAGTCGCCAAATCCCTTTACCTCTTAGCGGAGCCTGCGAGACATTTAACAGACAGGTAAGAATAAGGTGATCGGAGAACTCAACCGGTTTAAGCACAAGTGCCGTCACCGGAAGAGACTCCTTAACATAAATCCTATCTATCCTACTCTGGCAGTTACCTCGCTGATATGTGTAACCTGTGAGGTCTGGGTTGTGCTTAATATGCACATCTACCAAGCCTGCCTGCCTGACTATTCTAGTAAGGGCCAAAGCGTCATATCCCGGTTTGTCTTTGCCACCTTTCCTGTCTTTGGTCCTAGTAACGGTATTAAAATCACCAGCAAAGACAATATGCCGGGACGTGTAGAGGAAAGGCTCTATCTCGTTAAACAGACGCTTCCTCTCCCACTTGGTCTGGGGAGCATAGATATTAATCAGACGGAGAGGCTGCCTGCCTACCGACACATCAAGAACTACGCACCTACCCTTCGTTATCTCAATCACCCTATTGAACGTTATGTCCACATCCTGGAACAGGATGGCAACTCCCCCGTAGCCCTCCGTGGCTAGTGAAAAAAAGGAGTGCCCCCATCTCCAGTCGCGTTTAGCTGCATGCAGGGCCCCCAGGGAGTCCAGGCGAGTTTCCTGGACAAAGATTATATGGTATTTTTCCCTGTGCCAGTTATCATAGGCCAGAAATCGGGCCCTGCACGTCTTAATACTAGCCACGTTATGAGTGGCTAAAGATAGTATGGGGAGAGTCGCCATCAAGGGTGATGAGAATGAGGAGACTTTCCCTTTTTCCATACGTTCTCACCGTCCGAGTCTGAGGGGTACCTTTTCGCGGAGAGCCCCGCGGGCAAGGCGTCCTCCTCCAGAATCGGCACCTCTACCAACTCGCTATCCTCCACCTCTACCAGGTGTCCTCGAGCTTCCGCGGCCCTTCTACCTTCCCCCGCCACTGTCGCCACTACCGCCGTTGCCTCTGCCGCCTCCTCGACCTCCATGCGGGTACCCCAGTCCATCAGGGCATTAAACCTGTTCTAGACTGGTATGTCCCCGCACGTCTTGCCGATAGCGGTTTCAGCGACGGCCGCCGCCGCTGATGATTTTGCGGCAGCAACAACGATGGTTTTAGGTTTCGGGGCCCCGGAGCTCCCCCGTCCCGAAGGGACTTTCTCCCCCTCTAGTGTGGAGGATGGATCCCCCCGGGAAGGGGTCTTAGCAGAGGCGGAGGATCTTACCGGACCTCTCCGAGCTGCCTCCTGAGTTGGGGTCTCCTTCCTCGGACCGACAGTCGTCCACCCCGACTCATCCCGCGTGGTTGCAGCTCGGGGTCCTGACGCCGATCGTGTGGTGATGCCTGTGGAAGGAGTACAGACAGAAATGGGGTGAGACATTCGTTTTTTTGGACGGACAGGCAACGGGTCAATGATGTTTCTTACGGGGTCGGTGCCGGAGGAGGTACCTGGGGCGTCGGGTAGAGCCTTGTCCCGATCGCCCCCCACAACTGGCCGCGGGTCTTCCTCTGCGAATTCGCCCTCACCTTCCCAGATGCTGTCCAAGTTGTGCTGGGCTTCGGGACACGCTCTGTAGGAATGACCCAACACCCCGCACAGGTTGCAACGGATGGTCGTGCACTCCTGCTTGGAGTGTCCTGCAACACCGCATAGGGTGCACTTGGTGACATCGCACCCTATGCTGAAATGCCGGGGCGAGCCACACTTGTGGCACACCCGGGGCTGACCGGGATAGAAGCACGATACCCGGTCAGTCCCGATGAAAAAGGAGTTGGGCATGTGCTGTAGGATACCCCGTACCTCCTTCAGACGGATGTTGACCGTCCAGCCGCCGTTCCAGATCCCGTCCTCACAGAGAGTCTTGACCGGGGTGGTCAAGACCTCCCCGTATCTGCGGGCCCACACTAGTATGTCCGCGACGGGTATGGACTCATTCCGCACCAGGAAGTTCACCTTGCGGACCTCCTGGCGCGATATGGCCTGGACATTGAACCGGGCCCATAGGCTGTCGCCGGACTTTGGCACCCCCTCCCAAAGGGTCCAGAACCTCTCCAGACCCCTCGGGGACATGAAGCTGATGTCATACTCAGGGGTGCCGCTAACGTGGATGATGGCGAAAAAGTCCGCGACCGCAAAGCCCAGGTCCTTCAGGGCCCCTACCACCCGCTTCCTATCGGGCACGGATCCCTCCGCTACGTGCAGCAGGCGGACCACGTTCCTTCTCCGCATGGGTTGCCCCGCTGGGAGTCCCGTAGCCCGCCTGCCTGGTGGTGGCACCTGAACCTTCGGGGGACCCGCCGCCCAGGCGTTAGCGGTCGCGGGTGTCGCACCTGGGGCCACCGTTGGAGTGGGCACTATGGACCCCCCCGTGACCCCGCTACCATGTCCGCCCGTGGACCCACCGGCGGGTACCGCAGTCCCCTGGCATACCTGAGGATTTAGTGTATGTGTTACTGGGACTTTAAAAATACCGGGGGGCGTGGCCTGTGCCGTGGCGGGGGCGGAGCCAGCAACCGGCATCGCGGCTGCGGGAGCCCCGGGGGTCACCGGCACCGCTGCCGGAGTGACCCCAGCGGGGACCGCACCCGGCACCGCCTCCACCGTAACCGCCGCGGCAAAACTCCGGACATATCATTGTCCGTCCGGGGTAGTGCAGACAGGGAGCGGGCCGCCCGGGTAGCGGCGGCCCCGCTCACAACAGCAGCCGCGTCTGGCTGCACTCCGGGCGATTCCTCCGCCTGGAGTAGTATGGACAGGGGGAGGGCAGCCCGGTTAGCGGCGGCCCCGCACACGGAGGACGGCACCTCCGGGGACACCGAAGCCGCAGGAGCGGCCGGGACGACCCGATCCACCACCATAGGGTGGACGGGACCAACGACTGGGGGAGCGGCCACGGAACCGCCGATCCCTCCGGAGGGACGAGGAGGCGGACACGCCGCCGGGAGCGCCGGCACGGACCCCGCGGCAGCAGCAGCAGCCGCCGGCGCCGCAGCCGGCCGCGGGGGTGACAAAACCTGCGCCCCGACGGGGGCCACGGGAGACGGACGGACACAAACAGGGGAACGAGAACGTACAACAGAGGGTAAACGCACAGGGGGTGGGGGGACAACAGGGGACATTACAGCAACAGGGGATATACTGACAGGCACATTGGGAAAGGTACACACAGGTCCCCGGGGCTCACCGGCCAAATGCAGACCGGCGGGGATAGTCTCCCTGGCCCTCCGACGGGAAGGGCCCGCTCTCGGATCCTCGGCAGCAGCGTCTGGGACCCGGGCCGGGAGGGATGGGAACTCCTCCTCGGACATGATGGGGGGGGTATCCCCGACGCTCTCCTCCCCGGACGATGGGATAGCGGGCCTGCTCCTGGTCTTCTTCTTCCGTCTCCGTGGCACGGCTTTGATGGAGATGTCCTCCTTCTCGTCCAGATCATCCAACGAAAAGATCAGCTCATTCCTGATTAAGAAAGGCCGCTCCTGGGCCCCGTCGTCTCGTGGTGGTGGTGGTGATGGTGGCGTCGCCGGTTCCGGGTCATCCGGGGTCGGTGGCACCTCCGACTCCTCCACCTCCTGCTCCCGCAGCTTCGCCTGCAGGAACCGCACGCGGTCATGGGTCTGGGCTGTACGTCTCGCTATTTCCACCTCCTTCTCCTTCAGGGAGACGATCTGCTCCCGTATGGGGCCGCGATGACGACTCCCCAACCTATTGCTCTGTTGCCGGAGCTCTTTCAATTGTCCGGCAACGTCCTCCTTCTCCTCCCCAGGGAACGCAACTCCTGCTGGAGGTTGGCCAGGGCCTGCCGAAGAGGTCCCCCATCCGACTCCGCAGGTACTGGGAGCCCCACCTTAGCCTTTTGGGCATAGGAAGGGCCCTGTTCCACCGCCTCCTCATCTTCAGGGGTCGTATCGATTCTCTCCTTGGCGGTCTCCAAGGCCCTGGCGTCCCTGAGGGCGAGGGCCCGTAGGTAGAGGGCCTCCAACAACAGGAGGGAAGTTGGGTCGACCCTCAGATGGTGAGGCAGACCGACTCCCTTCTTGTACATAGCTATTTTGGCGCTCAAGGCCGTAGCGTACGCCTCGAGCGCCGCCATGTTCCGACGTACAGCCCCGCATACAGCTCCTACAGCCTCCCGTGATGGGAGTAGGATACCGTCCTCCGTGTAGCATAATTTCTCCGTTATAACGGAGATGCGGCCCCTCCACTCCTCAATGAGGGTGGAGGCCATGATGAGACCCCGGGGAGGCAGTTACCTTCCCCGGGGTAGTAAATGTCCAGCACCGAAAACGAAATAAAGTATAGCTCCAAACAAAAGTTCCACCAGCACAAAAAAAACACCTCCACTCTCCTCGCCTCCCAACTCCACACTGAGCAGCCGACGCCCAGCCGTAATTGGAGCTGGAATTACCGCGGCTGCTGGCACCAGACTTGCCCTCCAATAGATCCTCGTTAAAGGATTTAAAGTGTACTCATTCCAATTACACGACCTCAAAAGAGTCCTGTATTGTTATTTTTCGTCACTACCTCCCCGAGCCGGGAGTGGGTAATTTGCGCGCCTGCTGCCTTCCTTGGATGTGTTAGCCATTTCTCAGGCTCCCTCTCCGGAATCGAACCCTGATTCCCCGTTACCATGGTAGGCACAGAAAGCACCATCGAAAGTTGATAGGGCAGACATCCGAATGTATCGTCGCCGTCACGGGGACATGCGATCGGCCCGAGGTTATCTAGAGTCACCAAAGCAGCCGGCGGGGGCGAGCCCACCGGATTGGTTTTGGTCTGATAAATGCACGCATCCCTGGGGGTCAGCGCTCGTCGGCATGTATTAGCTCTAGAATTACCACAGTTATCCAAGTAACAGATGGAGCGATCAAAGGAACCATAACTGATTTAATGAGCCATTCGCAGTTTCACTGTACCGGCCGTGTGTACTTACACGTGCATGGCTTAATCTTTGAGACAAGCATATGCTACTGGCAGGATCAACCAGGTAGCTCCCATCACACACGGAGCCACCCCCACGGCAGCAGGGGGTGGGCAGGCACCAACCCCAGCGGACCACGCTCCCTTCCCCAGCCAGCCCAGGACAGGCACGGGGCAGGGGGCAGCAGACACCAGGGCGCAGCCTTCGGATGGGGTCTGCAGGGGGCACACACAGGCCTCAGGAGAGAACGGCGGGCCCAGGGGCACAGAGGGAGAGCGCACACACGCTTCCCCCACCTTTGTCAGGGCTGGGAGAAAAGACACTCCGTGCTCCATGGTGGTGGGAACCCGTGGGGGGCACTCACAGGTGGGCCACCTACCACGGCTTCAGGCTGCTGGGAGTCCAGGGCAGAGCAAACTCAGTCGCCTGGAGGGGGGTCTGGCCGCAGGGGGCCGTGGGCCATGCCAGGAGAGCACGGGGAGGTGGGCCACTCACCTGCACCAGGGGGCCCACCGGGGACCACCTGAGCGAGGGTTACCTTCCCCAGCCTGGCACGGGGCACCAGATCGGTCATTGTCCTGGTTGTGGTGGTCGACGCCGACCACTCACCTATAAATCCGGCGTAGGGTGCCTGACAACCCTGGGGAACTGTGGCGGAGTTCTGCAACACCACCGGGAAAACCCAGTCGAGAAGGCCGAGATCAACGGAGCGAGGGTCGGATGCAGCAGGCAAATCCAACCTCATTGACTTCCAGGGGTCCCGCTGGGGACCGCCTGAGCAAGGGTTACCTTCCACAGCCCGGCATGGGGCACCAGATCAATCATTGTCCTGGTCGTGGTGGTCGACGCCGACCGCTCACCTATAAATCTGGCATAGGGTGCCTGACGACCCTGACAAACTGTGGCGGAGTTCCGCAACACCACCATGAAAACACCGGTCCAGCAGGTCAAGACCAACGGAGCAAGGGTCGGATGCAGCCAGCAAATCAGACATCACTGACTTCCAGGGTCGCCCAACAACGGCGGTACCCTCGGCCGTCTACCGGGCGGTAGGGTTCCCGGGAGCCGGCCCGGGACCTTGGCGTGTTGGACCGCCGGTGCGGCACCCGGGCTGGGCGTCCCCAGGTCCGTGGAGCTCCCGGCGGGACCCTCGGCCGTCTACCGGGCGGTAGGGTTCCCGGGAGCCGGCGGAGGGTGCCTGACGACCCTGGCGAAACGGGACGGGGTTCCACACCACCTGGAAAACCCGGCCAGGCAGGCCGAGCTCGATGGAGCGAGGGTCGGATGCGGCCGGCAAATCCGACCTCATTGACTTAAAGGGTTTTTCAAGCAACTTGGCCCAAAAACAGGGACTTAGAGCAAAACTGCCGGCCGGCCGCGAGCAACTTGTGCGGCCGGGAACGGGCACTTTGGGCACATCGACATCTACAGGACACCTAAATGGATAAATCTGGATGGAATTTTCTGTCTCTTTACCTAATTTTGTGAGGATTCAGAGGGAAAATTAAAAAAACACAGATGTTTTTTTCTAATTTTTGCTAGTTTTTACTAAATTTCTAATTCTAAATTTTCAGCTAATCATCCAACTATGGTATCAAAAGAAAGCTCTATCTCTCCTTGAAAAAACAATATATAGTTTATATGGGTACACTATTCACAGTAAAAGAGAATCATCGCTGAACCGACATAGCGCAAAAATGGCAAAATTGATCCGGGATTGAAGGGGTTAAAGAGGCTTAACAAAACAAAGGAGGGAAATATATTTCAACAGCAGGTGACCTCAATTATGGTATAAACATTTACACTATTACATCGCACGCTGTGTTTCACGAGACGCAATTGGTGCCATTTTCCAATTTCCTTGAGATTTCCTGGTCAATAAATAAGCTTAAAAATGGAGGATCGTGGATCTATTAAAACAGAAATATAAGTTTTTGCGTTGCTATCTGAGGCTTTTTGTGACACATATATTCTAAACAATAATAAAATATATGGTGGGAGTTCCCCTTTACCTAAAACACTATTGTCACACTCTCATAGTTATATAGTCAAGCTTAAATGACGTAAATTATAGAATGCGCGCGCACCTTTTCACGTGTTGCAGCGATTCTGCCAGCCTCGTGGGACGGAAAACGGGGACGTCCATCTTTGTATTGGGCAAAAATAAATAAAATCAAATAAACTATTTAGAGAAAACACTAAGGTCACAGCTTTGAGTATAAAGGGCCGCACATTGTTTTATGTACAACGTCGCCTCTGTTTGAAGTCCCTACTGTAGCAACGCTTCGTTTTTAAGGCCAAGTCCTACTTTTATATTAGACGGATTAGCGTGCCATATGTTTCTATGTCTTTCATTGCCAGTCTTTTTTTTTTTTTTTTTTTTTAATGGCGACGGTAGAACGCTTCGCTTTGGAATGTCTGGAAGCTACCACACATGAGCAAAAGCCAATCCCAGTCCGTCACTCAGTTCCACTGACCGCTTCGCTCGCGAGATATGTCTCTCCTGAGCCAAGCCACAGCCCTTTTCTTCAACGCCCCTCTCGAATCCTAGTACGCGGGTTTGCGTGTGCTCGCCTGTTGTGTGCGCGCCCTGTCAAAAGGTCCAGTAGGGAAACGGGGGTTTTTTTTGCCTGATAGGAACCGAGCAAACGGTGGGCTATGTGTGAAAAGAGAGGTGAAGAACAACGGCATCAAAAAGGTAATTATACCGCTAATAAATGATTCTCTTACCATGCGTGTAGATACCTATATTAAAATATTTATTGCACTAGCACACATGCTGCTTAGAGAGGATCTGATGTTAGTCGATGGCAACAAGACATCAATAATTAACGTTTTCTTTTTCACTATCGTATTTTGCGGTGTGAATGCAGTGTATGTACGTCTGACAATGCAAGGTATTTTACCTGCTTCTGTTACTGATGGGTGAACGCCTGATCAGTTTGAGTTTGGGACGCTCTTGCTACCAGTCCCTGTCAGTGGCGTCTCCAGCTTTCATATTTAGAGGGGGCACATGGGGGGCCAGGAACCAAAGTATGGGGGCCAATTATAAAACGGTACATATACACTATATATATATATATATATATATATACACACATATACACACACACGTTAGGCAGTTATTTCTCATTCTTTAATATTAGCCCCTGCTGATGACAATATATAGAAATATTACACCCTGCTTCTGATATATATTAATATTAACCTCTGCTGCGGATATATATTGATATTAGCCCCTGCTGCGGATATATACTTATATTATACCCTGCTGCCGATATACATAAAAATTATACCCTGCTGCCGATATATATTAATATTTGACCCTGCTACCAGTATATATTAATATTAGCCCCTACTGCCAATATATATTATTAGTCCCTGCAGCCAATATATATATAAACTTAGCCCCTGCAGCCAATATATATTAATATTAGCCCCTGCTGCCGATATATATATAAATACTAGACCCTGCTGCCAATATGAATATAAATACTAGACCCTGCTGCCAATTAATATTAATATTAGCCCCTGCTGCCAATATATGTTAATATCTCCCTCTCCCTCCCAAACTATCCTAACTACCCCCTCTCCCTCCCAATCTATCCTAACTACCCCCTCTCCCTCCCAATCTATCCTAACTACCCCCTCTCCCTCCCAATCTATCCTAACTACCCCCTCTCCCTCCCAATCTATCCTAACTATCTACCCCCTCTCTCCCTCCCAATGTATCCCTATCTACCTCTTTTCACTCTCTAACCCCCTCCTAACTTTCTACCCTCCTCCCCCCCCTTTGAAGTTCACTTACCTTGGGCTTGTAGAAGTCCAGCGGCGGGATCGCGAGGTCTCTGTCTTCCTGGTTCTGCCGCAGTGTGCGCGGCTTCATTGCTGAGCGCCGGATATGACATCATATACCGGCGCTCGGCTTGAAATGCCGGCACTGTGACCAAGGCAGAGGCCTCGCGGTCGCGGAAAAGAGTGAGAGGCGCCGAACGGTCGCTGAGAACTTATTCCTCAGCGACCGCTCGGCGCCTCTCTCTCTCTCCTCCGGATCTATAAAAAAAAAAAAAAAAAAAAGACGGCGTTTCAATTGGGGGGGCACACCGGGGGGCACAGCATGATTTAGGGGGGGCCATGGCCCCCTCTGGCCCCCCCCTGCCGACGCCACTGGTCCCTGTGTGCCCGCTTCTGTTCTCCCCTGTGTTGCATTGTGACACAAATAACCGAGGGAAGATAAATGGGTTTTGACGCTAAGGAGTGGACTCGAGCTGCAGAACTTGCAGCATCCTCTTGGAGGTGTCATCGAGGGGATAGGCATCCAATTTCTTGTAGATATGGATCCTCTTTAATTACTTTATAATTAGTTTTTATCCTTTAGCCAGAGGATTGATTGTTAGGTTTCAAGTGTATAACGTTAATTTAATCTGTTCATACCAAGCATTCTATACATTTTAATATGCTATGGTTTGTATTTGGATTTAGCTTGTAACAATATCTCTTTTTATTAAAAAATCACTTGTTATAAAATGTCACTATTCAGAGTCCTTTGATGTTTTTTATAGGGCCCCAAAAGATGTTATAAGATTGTGATGAAATATGATATAAAATGTAAACGGGGTGAAGGACTAAACTTAAAATTGAAATAACTATAGCACTATATAAAGCTATAGTTTTATATTGGGCTTTGGGTGTTTTAAATGGCAATATAAATATTTTAATTGGGTGTTTTCTGGTTTGAAAGAACATACAATTGGAAGAGCAATGAAGCGGGCATTTAAGTAATCGTATACACGAAAGAAACCAACTGTTTGCATTAAGTTTGGCTGGCTGGTTAACTCTTAATGCTTTGCTGTGCCTGAACATACCCATATGAGGAGCTCATGATGAGGACTGACACACTGAAGTAGCTGCAAGGCAGTTGAATGAATCACCTTGAAAATGACCCAGGGATGGTTGAATTGCTTCCACTCCCAGAGATATTAGTAATTAGCTGTTTAAACATTTTGTATCGACCTTGTGATTCATAGTCTGCATTTAGATTAAATAGGAGCAGTTATTTGTCAATGTCAGTGACATTAAGCCCTGTGGTGGAATCCCTGAACCTAGATAATAGGTTTCTCCTATTTTCTTATGGAGAGGGTTAAAGCTGAGGTTGAAATCAAGAGAGTAGGAGGTTAGGCATTTGTAGGGTTACAGAGTAAAATATTACCCCTGCACAATTAAGGGAAACATCTGTGTGGGTTAGTGTACATGACATTATGTACACTAGCAGTAGCTTCTATATTTGACTTTTTATGTCATGCCCTTCCTGTTTTGTTACTGAATGTCTAGGGTCTATCTGGTTTGGGCTTTTTTTGTACATGACAATATACCAGGTAACATAGTCAATATTGCCAACCAAGAAGTGGCACATGGAGGGAAGGTTGTAAATTGCTAGTGCCTGCTTTCTAAGCACCTGGAAATATGTAGCTCATTCCTAGGCTATACCATAGTTTGTAAATCAAGTACAAATAACTGGTTTAAGTATTTTTTTTGGCAAGATGTTCAATGTTCTGAGTCTGACATGATTTGTTGGCACAATTTGACCAGAATAAAAATTGCCTTTGTTTTGCTTCTCGATTCATTACCTGTTTTCTCTGACTGTACCTACATAAAATATGCAATGTTTTGTGTTTTATGAGAGACTGCTTTCTAACTTTCTCCAACAAGTCCCATTGCAAGTATTTGGACTAGTGGAAAAAAATAACTGTTTAAGGGTCAGATAATTTTACGAAGCTCTGTTCATATTACGCTTGAATTATGTATCGCATTTCTTGTTTGATTGTAATTATTAACCAGTGTTCAACACCCCTGATATGTCTATTTTAAAAAATATATCGAGTTTAAAAAAAATAAAAATGTCTACATCAGTTTTCAATGGCCTTTTATTTAAACTATTGGGAACTTGGGATAGTTTCCAACAGATGTAACTCAGGCTACAAGAAGTTTTACATGGGAGTGTAAATATTGACCACTTTTTCTAAGATTGCTACAGGTTTCACAAGTTATTATGTGATAAGGGGCTTTTGTCAGTAGGCTATATCAAGAAAGTACATGGCAATACCCAGTAATTATAGGTTTGAAAACATAAGTTTTACACAGTTTAACCCCTTAAAGCCCAATGACAGGCCATGTCGGACACAAGCGGTCAGGTAACGACCAATGACATGCCTGGCACGTCATTTCATTAACCCTTTCGTGACAAAGGCTGAACTCTTATGGTATTAGTGACTTGAGTGAACCACATAACTACATAAGTCATACATAAGAGTGAACTACATAAATCAAGTAGCTACCGGTTTGTGATACATTAATGAAAATTTGTGTTGACCAGTTAAGCAGACGTTACCAGGTATCATCAATATAATAGGTCAATTCAATGTTTAAAAGAATTAGACACTATATTTAACCCCTTTGTGACAGGCTGATTTTACTTTTTGTACCCTTCGTGACAATGGCCGTTTTTAACATATTTGCTTTGCTCATGTTTAGCTGTAATTTTCTTCTTTCCCGTTTACTGAACCCACACACATTAGATATTGTTTTTTTCAGGACAAGAAGGGCTTTCTTTAGATGAAGTAAAAACGTATAAAACATGGTGAAAAATTTTGAAAAAAATGACTTTTCCTAACTTTTAGTTGAAAAATCTTTTACTCCATCTATAAAAGGTAATGAAAAAACCTGCTAAATAGATTCTACTATTTGTCCTGAGTTTAGAAATATCCAATGTTTTTATGTTTTTTTTGCTTTTTTTCTACACGTTATTGGGCAATAAGTACAGGTGCGTTTTGCTATTTCAAAGCCATTTTTTCAAAATCTGCTAATTTTTCCCCCCATGTGCCATTTCGGGTATCTTTGAAGCCGGCCAATGCAATTTACCCCATCAAATCATATATTTTTGAAAACTAGACACCCCAGGATATTTCAAATGCTAGTATTTTAACTCTTTCCATGCACCATATCTACCACCAGTCTTTGTCAAACTTTGTGGTAGTCATTTTTTTGCATGTGTTTTTTCACACACATTTTACTTCAGGTATGAATAAACAGGTTCTGGTATATGTCACTATCATAAAACACCCCAATATGTTTTCAGCAACATCTCCTGAGTACAGCGATACCTCACATTAATGATTTTGCCTGGCTCTTTGGGGGGGGGGGAGGGCCACATTTGGGGTATGCGCATTTTTCAATGTTGAACTTAGGGCATGGGCAGTGGATCCCCATATGCCAATTTGGTACATCTTTGAGCCAGGCCATTTCAGTGTGCCCAATAAAACCATATATTTTTGAAAACTAGACACCCCAGGGTATTTTAAATGCTGGTATTTTAACTCTTTGCATGCACACAAGTTCCAGTAGTATTTTTTTGTGTGTATTTTTCCCCCACACACCTATGTTATGTATGAATTTACAGCTCCTGGTATATGCCGCTGTCACACGACACCCCAATATGTGTTCAGCAACATCTCCTGAGTACAGTGATACCCCACATGCATGGGTTTGTAATTTTTGGAGGCCACATTTTGGACGTGTGCATTTTTCTAATTGGAAATTAGATGTGTGGCCATCCTTCCCCCCGTGTTAATTGGGACATTGTTGAACCCGGCCAATTCAATTTACCCCATTACAGAACATATATTTTTTAAAAGTAGACACCCTATGGGCATATAATATGCCAGTATTTTAACTCTTTCCATGCGAGAATTGATTTTAACTCTTTCCATGTGAGCTAATGTGCTAATTTTAGGACATTTTTTTTACATTTTTTTTTTCAACTTGAAGGTTCCCCTGATATTGACATCAGTGGGAAATTATTTTTACATTTTACTGTTTTTTAACTATTTAATTCTGTTCTAATTATTATTAATTGTATTTTTTTATTTATTTTTACTAATCACACTGTGATTAGAAAGCTAGGCTCCATTGACTTGCATGGTTGAATGCAGTACCTGTATTCAACCTGCAAGTGGAGCCAGAGTTCTCTAGCGAACTTTTTCATCTTTATTATGTTTTTTTCCCGGGCCGCCGCCATCTTTTAAACTGGGCGTCCGCCGCCATACAATGTATGGCGGATGTTGACGCCCCGGGGAGGGGCCAGAGATGGCCCCTAGTGCTGATCGTGGCGTTGCTGAATGCCTCGAGGTCGAGGCATTACAGCAACACCGTTTGGGTGCAGAAAGCGAACGTAGTTTAAAGTCATGACGGTCCTGGCACGTCAATTGTTGTTAACCGTTCGTTTTCCGGTGACGCACCCGGACAGTCAATTGTCATCAAAGGGTTAAACAAGCTGAGAAAGTGATCTACGATGTCGAGGCATTCAGCAACACGGAGATCGGCATCAGGAGCCATGTATGGACCCTCCCATTTTAAAAGTGCTTAAGATGCGATCGTTGATTCAATTCAATTGCGTCACTGAAATGCCTCGATAGCGAGCACCTACCCCAGGTCACAACCGCCGCTACCAGAGACTTTGTAACTCGCAAGATGTCGGCGCGGCCTTTAAAAAATAAATAACAAAGTTTAAAAAAGGTCGCTAGAGGGTCTCCAGACCCTCTTGAGAACTCTGGCTCCCCTTGCAGGTTGAATACAGGTACTGCATTCAACCATGCAGGTCAATGGAGCCCAGCTTTATAATCACAATGTGATTAGTAAAATATTATTTAAAAAATTTAATAAAAAAAAAATATATAGAAAAAATAAAAATAGCTGAAATAATAATAATAAAAAAAGGCGGTAACATTTAAAAATAATTATGCAGTTATGTCCCCATCAGAGGAACCATCCAGTTCCAGCAAAATTAAGAAGAAAAAAAAAAAGTCCAAAAAGAATAAATAAAAAGTTTATTATGAGCAAGTGCCAAAATTAGTAGGGCTGCAACGAACGATTATTTTCATAATCGATTAGTTGGCCGATTATTTTTTCGATTAATCGGGTAAAAAAAAAATAATAATAATAATTAAAGCTATATTTTAACAAGAACTCAAAAAATACCAAAAAAAGCTTTACTAGTAAATATTCATGTAAACTATTTTTGCCCAGTTATGCACATCTCACCCCCAGCTTGCCTCTCTGTCCCAGAAATGCATATCAGGAGGGGTATAAGGCATATCAGGGGACAGAGTGGCATATAGGAGGTATAAGGGGATACCTCCTATATGCCACTCTGTCCCCTGATATGCTTTATACCCCTCCTGATATGCCTTATAGCCCCCTATATGCCACTGATATGCCACTTTGTCCCCTAATATGCCACTGTGCCCCCTGATATGCATTATACCCCTCCTGATATGCCTTATAGCCCCCTATATGCCACTGATATGCCACTTTGTCCCCTGATATGCCTTATAGCCCCATATATATGCCACAGTGCCCCGATATGCCACTGTGCCCTCCTGATATGCCTTATAGCCCTATATGCCTTTACCCTTGATATGCCACCATGCCCGATATGCCTTTTACCCCTATATGCCACTGAGATGCCACTGTGCCCCCTGATATGCCTTATAGCGCCTTCATGCCACTGTGCCCCCTGATACGCCTTATAGCCCCTTTATGCCACTGTCCCCCCTGATACACCTTATAGCCCCTTTATGCCACTGTCCCCCCTGATATGCCTTATAGCCCCTTTATGCCACTGTGCCCCCTGATATGTCTTATGCCCCCCCGATATAAGAAAAACTGACATCACTAAAATTGTTTTTTTATATTTATATTTATTAAATATAGACAAAAAAAATACACAATACAATATAAATATATATAAATATATGGACAATAAATCAAATATTCTAGACATAAAAAAAAAAAACACAAATGCACATAATTAATAGATCCCGCAAAAATTCTACCTGCCCCACCAGGGGTTAATATATCAACAGAAGAAACACAGGGCAAATGAGCATAAAAATAAAGATAATACTTACCCAGTGCTGCTTACTTGTCCTGTTTTTCTTCTGTTGATATATTAACCCCTGGTGGGGCAGGTGGAAGTGGCAGTACACAGTGCACATCGCGCACTAAAATCCAAATCCCCAGCAGGCGCTGCAGCGGGACCTGGATCCTCTCCGGCAGCCGGTAGGGGTCTGTGTGATGCGCGCAGACAGCCGCTTCTCCCCTCCGCTTCCGTTGGGGCTTCCATGATGGAAGCCGCACCGGAAGGTCACGTGACGCCGGGTTCAGTAATAGAAGCCCCGGCGGAAGTGGAGGGGAGAAGCGGAAGGGGAGAAGCGGAGGATGTCTGTGTGTTTTGCACAGACCCTCACCGGGTGGCAGAGAGGATCCAGGTCTCCTGCAGCTCTGCGGGGGGTCTGGATTCTAGAGTTAGAATCCGATCTCTATTTGAGATCGGATTATAGAAGGACGGGAGTTTTTCAGAGCGTTTGCTCTGAAAAACATAATTTTATAAATCGATAAAAATCGATTCAACTAATCGATTATGAAAATCGTTGACAACGATTTTCATAATCGATTATTATCGATTTTATCGATTCGTTGTTGCAGCCCTAAAAATTAGCACTATATCTTCCCAAAAGTCATAACGTGGAAAGAGTTAAAATAAAAGCATTTCAAATACCCAAGGGGTGTCTAATTTAAAAAAAAATTGGTTTGATGGGGTAAATTGGAGTGGCCAGATTCAAAGGTAGGGCATAGACACAGACTGACCAAAATGGGGGGGAAAAAAGGCGCACTTCCCAAATGTGGCCTTTTAGCCCCCAAACACATGCATGGGTGGTATCACTGTAATAAAAAAAATGGTGCTGAACACATATTGGGGTGTTGTGTGACAGTGACCTATACCAGAACTACAATTTGTGTGATAATTTTTTTTAAACGCCTTTGGCAAAGGCTGGTGGTAAAATTAGTGCATGGAAAGGGTTAAAATACCGCCAATTGAAATACCCTGGGACGTCTAGTAAATTGAATTAGCCGGCTTCAAAGATGGCCCACATAAGGGCAGTAGGGCCAGATGTCAAAGTTCCAAGTTAAAAAAATGTGTACTTCTCAAACAACCCGACAAACCCATACATGGGGGCTATCACTGTACTCGGGAAATGTTGCTGAACACATATTGGGGTCTTGTTTGAAAGTGACATACGCCAGGAGCTGTAAATCCATACCTGAAACGCAGTTTTTGTGATTAAAAAAAAATCACAGAAAATAAATTACTACCACAAAGTGTGATGCAGGGTGGTAGTAGAAATGGTACATGTAAAGGGTTAAAATACCAGTATTTGAAATACCTTGAAGTGTCTAGTTAAAAAATATATGGTTTGAGGGGGTAAAATGCATTGTCTTTAAAGATACCCGAAATAGCACATGGGGCCGAATGTCCAGATTTGGGAAAAAATTGGTTTTAAAATAGAAAAACGCTACTTGTACTTATTGGGTATTTCTAAATCCAGAATAAATAGTATAATCTATTTAGCAGGTTTTTTTCATTTAGAGGAGAAAATTACATCTGAACACAAGTACCGCAAAAGTGTTCAAACAGCCTTGGTCCCAAAGGGTACAAAAAAACAAACAAAAAAAAAACCAGCCTGGTCCTTAAGGGGTTAAGTTAATGAGTATATGTTGCAGTTATTAATGGATTTGAAATATATTTTTTTGCCACTTACAGGGTTGTGTGCTCTATCAATTCGTGCTTGCCATATATTTCCCTTTAAAGTGAAATACTTAATATGATCTACAGATGACGTCTAATTACTTTTGGTTTATTGATTTTCTTACAGTCCAAGCAAGACATGGATTCTATGTGTTAAATCCATTAAGTAGAATTGCAGTAATAAATCACAATGATTTTGCAAAACTTGAAGACAAGCTCAGGGTGCAGTAAGCTTGGCTTCACAGGTAAATATAATGTTTAAGTCTCTAGATAGCAGCAGAGTAGGACAAATGTAGCAGCATGGGGGAGATAGAGTACAATTTCGAATATTGTAGAATATTGGTACATGCTGTGATTTAAAACAAGCTCAGGTTTTATTGCAAACGCTATTGACCATGGGCTGATGACACAAAATTAGGCCGGGTAATTCAGACTAATCTTGATGTTTCTTCTTTGCAGGAAGATTTAGACAGAGTTGGGGGACTGGGCGTGCAAGTGGCAGATGAGGTTCAATATAGAGAAATGCAAAGTTATGCATTATGGTAAAAATACTAAAAATGCAAGCTGTTTTTTAAATGGAATATCCTTGGTGGAAACTACCAATGAGAAGGATTTAGGAATAATGGTTGACAACAGACTTGACAACAGTACGCAATGCCATAAAAAGAGGTATTGATTCAAGGGAGGAGGATATTATCGTGCCTCTTTACATGTCATAGGTAAGACCTCACCTTGAATATATGTTACAATTCTGGGCACTGGTCCTCAAAAAGGACATTATGGAATTAGAAAAAAGTGCAAAGGAGGGCAACAAAATTAATAAGGGGATTGGGAGATACTAGTTATGAAGAGAGCCTAAAAAAGTTAAAATTATATACGGTAGAAAAACGCCGTCTCAGAGGGGATATGAGAACATTATATAAATATATGCAGGGCCAATATAAAGAGCTCTTCAGTGACCTGTTCATTAACAGAAATATACAAAGAACAAGAGGTCACCCTCTGAGACTGGAAGAGCGCAGGTTTCATAGACGACAAAGGAAGAGATTCTTTACAGTGAGGACAATAAAGGTATGGAATTCACTTCCAAGGGAAGTGGTGTTATCCAATACATTAGATACCTTCAAAAGGGGCCACGATATTTTCTTAGAAAGGCATGACATACAGGGATATAAATAGAATAACATTAATATTTTAGAGCTTCTTGATCCAATGAGAAATCCGATTGCCTCTTGGAGTCAAGAAGGATTTTTTTCCCCTGATGGCAGAATTCGAAGTAGCTTAATTAGGGTTTTTTTGCCTTCCTTTGGATCAAGAATAGGAAGGTTAGGTAGAAGGGTTGTGTGAAGAACCATGTCTGATCTTCACTGTTATTATTATTATATTTATGTGTACCCTGTTTCAATGTGGCTGCAGCTCCAGCCTTCAAAGAGACGATCCTATAATCTGGCTGGGGCTCTTAATCAGCCAGCACAGCCCTGTCTGCCCAGACAGCACCCCCACTACAGGGGGGATAACACAGGTGGGGGAAACCCATTGTATCCCTTAATCCCCTCACCTGATACATCCCCTGTATACCGATGGGATTTGTGAGGGGATGTGGCTGATGGGATTGGGGGTTGGGTTCGGTGCACAGTGAATGGAGATTGTATATAAATTCTGTGTGTTTGTAATAAAGGGAGTTCTGTTTTTAACCTCAAAGCATGAAGTCCTGTCTCATGATTGAGGGAAGTGCTGGTCTGTGACTGCTTTCTTCGGACAGCCGTAGCGGGTCCGCTTACTGGGAGAGGGAAGGATCTGACAGGCGGATGTGTCCAGTCTGGGGCAGGCCCGGACTGGGACAAAAAATAGGCCCGGGCATTTAAGACTGAGCAGCCCATTTTTATTTATTTATTTATTTTTAAAGCCCACCCTTCATGTACCATCTTTGCATTTCCCCAAATCACTTAAACATTCATGATAGACACAAACACTTACTCACTCATTCACACAAATCAATAACACATATTCATTAATGCAGTCTCACAAATCATTCAAGCAATTTATCCACACATGAATTCATTAATTCTCATACGCATTCACACAATTCATCCACACATTTATTCATTTATTCTTGTACGCATTCACACTACCCCCTCTCCCCATCCCCTTCTTATCTGCCCCTTCTAACTGTTCCCCCTTATCACTATGTACCCCCTCTATCCAGGGGCGTACCTAGAGTATTTGGCACCTGGGGCGGATCCTGTATGTGGCACCCCCCCCCCACACTTTAAAACTGCATAACTTCTACCGTTATATACCGGCGCAGACACTGAAGGTGGTACAGCATAACACTTACTGTTATCACTATATACTGAGGCAGACATTGACGGTGGTACAGCATAACACCTATCACTATATACTGAGGCAGACATTGACGGTTGTACAGCATAACACCTACCACTATATACTGAGGCAGACAATGACGGTGGTACAACATAACACCTATCACTATATACTGAGGCACACATTGACGGTGGTACAGCGTAATCCCTATCACTATACATTGAGCCAGACATTGACAATAGTGCAGCATAACTCCTATCACTATATACTAAGCCAAACATTGATGTGGTGTAGGCCTACCACTTCATTAGTAGTAGGGATGCACCGAAACGAATTCTGGACTGAAACCGAAAATGCAGCATTTACCTGGCCGAAACCAAATATGACCCCCCCCACACCATAAAAAAAAATCTAACACTTTTATTTAAAGTAAGTAACACACAAAAATAGGACAAAACAATTGAATAACAATATTAATATATATATGATTGTTAACAGCAATCACATTCCTATCATGCCCAGGCATACCCAGATTCCAGGATGTACTCGCAGACTTGGCATGATAGGAGTATGATTGCCCTATCTACCCCTTCTCACTCCCTTCTCCCTATCTACCCCCTATCCCCCCGTCTCACTCCCTTCTCCCTATCTACCCCCTCCTAACTATCTACCCTCTCCCCCTTTGAAGTTCACTTACTTTTCAGGAGTCCTGCGGTGGGGTTGCAAGGCCTCTGTCTCCCAGCTCTGCCACTGTATGGAACAGTATAGAGTGATGGGAGTTATGATGTACTAGAGCATAATTATATAATGAAAAATACATTGGAAATGGTACAGCATAACACCCATCACTCTCACACACTTACCAATCCCCACACACTTACCAATCCCCACACACTTACCAATCCCCACACACACACTTACCAATCCCCCCACACACACACCAATCCCCACACACACACACACACCAATCCCCACACACACACACCAATCCCCACACACACACCAATCCACACATATACTAATCCACACATACCAATCCACATATATACCAATCCACACATATACCAATCCACTCTCACTCACTGAATGCTTTCCTACCTTTCCTCTTTTCTCCTTACAGCTTCTTTTCCTCCTCTTCTTCAGTTCTTCTGTCTTCTTCCGGTTCAGTGGGCGCGGCTTCAGTGTTGTGCGCCGGGATCTGACAACAAATCCCGGCGCACAGCAGCTGTTGCCGCGCGGATCGCAAGGGAAGGATATCGGAGGTCTTTAACAGACCTCCGGCTCCCTTGAGTGATTTTAAGCCGGGTTCAAGGGTTGAACCCGGCTTAAAATCACTCAAGTGAGCCAGAGGTCTGTTAAAGACCTCCGATACCGCTCCCTTGCGAGCCTGCTCCTCCAGCGGCGGACATTACTGTCCATCTCTGGAGGGGGGCGGGCAAGTTGGCACCCCCCTGACGAGCGGCACCCGGTGCGGACCGCCCCCCGCTAGGTACGCTACTGCTTCTATCTCCCCCTTTCTATCTAACCCCTCTCCCCCCTCTCACTGCACCCCCCTCCCTTACCCTACTTACCTTGTTGCCGGAGTAAGCTGCAACTGCGACCGTGTCCGCCACTCTAGGAGGCCGGGCAGCCCCCACCAGGGCCGGCCTTAGGGGTGCGAGGCCGCACAGGGCTTAAATTAAAACATCGGGTTTTTGGGTTTTTTTTACTTTATTTAACATCCTCCATGTTAAATAAAGCTAAACAAACTTTATTTAACATGAAGGATGTTAAATAAAGTAAACAACCCCCCCCCCGATGTTTTAATTTAAGCCGTGTGCGGCCGCGCACCCCTAAGGCCGGCCCTGGTGGGGGTTGCCTGGGCTCCTAGAGAGGCGGACACGGTCGCAGTTGCTGCGGGCTTAAGGGGTCCTGCGGTAATGCGGCCGCATAGGCCCAGTCAGTCCGGTCCTGACTGAGCCTATTTTAAGGTAGGTGCCTGGAGCTGTAGCTCCATCAGCCCCTACGTCAATCCGGCCCTGGGCCGCCCGGCCCACCGGGAAAATGCCCGGTGTGCCCGATGGCCAGTCCGGGCCTGGTCTGGGGCACAGGACGATCCGTCTCAGGTTGAACTTGATGGACTTAGGTCTTTTTGCAACCTTATGAACTATGTAACTATGTTTACATATGTTTCATTTGTCTTTGCTTTTATTTTATAATGTCCATGTACTGCCAGAGGTTATTCTGTCCTTTGCATAAAGCAGCAGCAGTCACTAGGCCTACTTGTACTATATAGGTCTGTGCAGAAATCTGTGGCTTGTTTTTTTACATGAACCAATGAGGGTTTCAGGATAACATGCAGTATCCCTCTGTGTCAGCAGAGGAGGTCATCCTCCGACAGATGGTAGGTCTAACAAGGGTTGCTGGGGTCACTGCACTGGGTCAGGCCTGTATCTGCCACCCTAAGCACCCTCATCATACATACAAATTGCAGTTTAGTACATGCTTTTTAACCCCTTTGTGATGAGCAGTGTTACTCCCCAATGTGACTTGAGCTTTTTTGCCATTTTTAGCATTTGCTCAACCATGATTCCCCTTTTGCATGTTTAGTGTACCCACACAGTTAATATTTTTTTCAAGGACAGATAGAATTTTTTTGTATAGTTTTTCACCTGTCATAATATGTAAAAAAGGAAAAAAAAATGTAATTTTACTTAGGATTTCTTCTGCATATATGGTGCCACTTCTAAACCCCCACCGGCGATTTACCGTATTTGCTCGATTATAAGAAGACCCCCCAAATCTGAATATTAATTTAGGAAAAAAAGAAAAAGCCTGAATATAAGACGACCCTATAGGAAAAAAGTTCTACCAGTAAATGTTAATTCATCTAAACTATTTTTTTTAATAAAAGCTATGATTGAGAAAAATATTTTGGTTTTATTTCCTTCTATTTTCCAACCTGCACCTCCAGTTATGCACATCTGCCCCAGAAATGCCTTATACACCCTATATGCCACTGTGCCCCATGATATGCCTTTTAACCCTCTAAATGCCATTGTGCCCCATGATATGCCTTTTGACCACCTATGTGGCACTCTGCCTCCAGAAATGCCTTATACCCCTATATGCCACTCTGGCATTTAGAGGGTTAAAAGGCATATTAAGGGGCAGAGTGGCATATAGGGAGGTTTAAGGCATTCAGGAGGCGGAGTGGCATATAGAGGGTTAAAAAGGCATTTCTGGAGGCAGAGTGGCATTAAGGGGGTTAAAAGGCATTTCACAGAGCACTCTGCCTCCAGAAATGCCTTATGCCCCCCCATTTAACACTCCCTCCTCCAAACTTACTGGTGCTTCTGACTCCCCTGTCATGTAGCCGGGGCAGCGTGTAGATCCCACGCACTTACGCTGCAGCCAGAAGGAGGCGTGGCTAGCAGCGGGGGTTGTCTGCGTCCATCGCGCAGACCTTCCTCGACTGCCAGAAGTGGGGGGGGGGGGGGACAGGAGGATACAGGTCCCCTGCAGCTGGGGGGGATCTGGATCTTAGTCGTCTCATAGTCAGACCTATTTGAGGTCTGATTATAAGATGACCCCGATTATAAGACGAGGGGTATTTTTCAGAGCATTTGCTCTGAAAAAAACCTTGTCTTATAATCGAGCAAATACGGTATGTTCAGCAACATCCCCTGAGATGCTGTAATGAATAGTAAATAATTATTGGTAATGAATCGACTTTTTATTAATTATAGCCTATCCATGCTAATTGACTTGGCCTGTTTATTTCTACACCCAGCTGTAACTAAATATTTCCCTTATCGCGTGGCTCCTTAGCAGCCTGGAACGCTTGGCAAATTTCAGCACAGTGTATGAAAGAAAAAAATATTCATACATTGTAATCAAAATAAACATAAAAGTAACCATTCCAGATGCTTGTTCAGCTTTGTAAGTTAGAGAGTTGGTTTGGTGCTCTAACTCTGTAACAAATTGGACTGGCAAAAGGTGGTATGAAACTATTTGGTGAGTTTCTGCAGTGGAATAAAATGCAGGTTATATTGGAGTTGAATCTAACATGTATGTGAGGACAAAGTGATATGATAAAGGCTGTTGAGAACTCTTGGGATATTAGTCTTTCAAAATAATGCACTCTTTGCCAAGTTATAACCACTGTGGGGATTGCCTCAATTCCTGTTTCCACCAGATAATCGGTGTGATGTAATTACCCACTATGTGTTGTTTACAAGCCACAGTGTCAGAATTTCGGTGTTTGATGTCTTGCTATTCTCATGGAAAAAAAGCTCTATCAACATCCTTCTCTTATGTTGTGAATTAATAGTATAAATTTGTCCGATACACCATCAATTGCAGTAACAGGCTGACAATCATAACAAATTTTTTTTAAATAAATGAATATTGTAGACCCTGAATATCAAAAGTGCGTTTTGGTGCTATGGTATGCACCTTTGTCAGGGGACCTCATTTAGTCCCCTGACAAAGGTGCATACCATAGCACCGAAATGCACTTCAGGTCTATTAGGGAGGACACACTCGCTTTTGGATCACGATTTAGCTTAGCTGCACTGGCCATGTCGTGCCAAGGAGATAGTTCTGTTTGTTTTTTTTTTGTTTTTTTTTTTCCTTTCTTACCTTCGCTAATACTGAGCAATGTTAGTAGCTAGACTGTTGCAACTAGTTGTATACTTGAAAGGTCGATACTTTCAGCACAATTCTGCACAGTTCCCATCAGCACTACTACTCCTAGCAGTGCTGTTTTAAGATACTAACTGGATTAACCCTACATTCCACTTTGAGTTTAGAATTATTTTTATTAAGGAACCGTTTATTCTGACTAGTGGGGCTTGTCCTGAATTAATAGACTCAGACAAGGTTCCTTCCTTTGAATTCTTAAGCCATGGATACTTTTTAATTTTTTCTTTGCTTTTTTGACACTCCCTCATAGCATGTTTTTGCAGATGAGAGGGTTTGTCTCCACTAAATTAGTGGTATACCTAATGTTTTAACCACCTCTGTAAGCCCCTGTTGTGAAGATACCTCTACACTTAGGGGGTATATATCATATCAGAAGGCTTACTTTTTTAGTCAACTAGTGTATAATTGACATTGTGGTTAAGTCCACTCTTTTAGGGTTGATCTATAAGGGTGGCACATGCATTATTAACCCCTTAATGACAAAATGCATTGTTTTCAAGGGGTTTTGGGACCGCCCATTGTCCTTATGGGGCTAAAGCCATCAATCTCTATTTAGGTCCATACCACTTAAACCATTTTTTTGTTAAGCTATATAGATCACTATTTTAGTGGTCTATAGTGTTTGTGCATCACTGTATATATTTATTATCATTTTTTCTTTTTCACTTGTATATACTTACACTAGTATTCGGAACCTTGCTTTTGATATTCATGGTTTATGATATTTATTTATATTCCGCTTTAATTAAGTGTTATTCCCCTTTCCAGAACTAGTGCTGGAAGTCACTATCACACGTGCTGCTCTTTTACCACGTGCGCTGTCCTTGCAAAAGGAAGCTCGAGCTAAGAGAGTGATATACCGTCTCTATTTTAAAAATGCAAAGTTGCCTAGTATTTTTAAAAAGATTAGCGATAGAATTTGGTAATAAAATATTTTGCATTTCATACACGTGTTGATTTATTTCATTGTTATTATTATTTATAGCTTTTATATAGTGCCATCAAATTCCGTAGTGCTGTACATTAATAATCTTCCTGACCTATAGTTAACTTTAGTTTCTCGCACAAAAACCCTGGTAAATGCTTGTGATGACTTTGACTCAGATGTTCCTGTTGCTTGCTCTCATCATGTGCATACATGTAAAAGTGAAATCCGTTCCTGATGAAAGAATGTCCATTGGTACTTAGGTGTGTGTGTCAAAAGGGAGGAGTATGGCCAAAGGCAAAACCACCTATGGTGCTTAGCGCTTCTTTGAATTTGTGTTATGTAGCTGCTTACTTGATAATGATAAAAACAACATCTATAAGAACCTAGTGAATAAATGTCCTTGTTTTGAGAAAAACAAAGCTTTTAAGAATAGCAGTTTGTTCTGATAACATCTTTAACCCCTTAATGACAATTGCCGGTTCTGGCACGTCACCGGAAAACAAACTGTTAACGACAATTGACGTGCCAGGACCGTCATGTCTTTTAACGGGTGCAGAAAGCGATCTACTTTCGTGTTCTGCACCCAAACCGCGTTGCTGTAATGCCTCGACCTTGAGGCATTCAGCAACGCCACGATCGGCACTAGGGGCCGTCTCTGGCCCCTCCCCGGGGCGTCAACATCCGCCATACATTGTATGGCGGCGGACGCCCGTTTTAAAAGCGTTTAGGAGGCGATCAACGATCACCTCCTAAACTTAAATGGTGTCGCTGGAATGCCTCGATTGGATCCCCAAATGCCAAAGTTCAACATTGAAAAATGCGCATACCCCAAATGTGGCCCTTTTGCCCCCAAACAGCCAGGCAAAATCATTAATGTGAGGTATCGCTGTACTTATGAGATGTTGATGAACACATATTGGGGTGTTTTATGATAGTGACATATACCAGAACCTGTTTATTCATACCTGAAGTAAAATGTGTGTGAAAAAACACATGCAAAAAAATGACTACCACAAAGTTTGACAAAGACTGGTGGTAGAATTAGTGCTTGGAAAGGGTTAAAATACTAGCATTTGAGTACCCTGGGCTGTCTAGTTTTCAAAAATATATGATTTGATGGGGTAAATTGCATTGGCCGGCTTCAAAGATACCCAACATAACACATGGGGGGAAGAATTACCAGATTTGGAAAAAATGGCTTGGAAATAGCAAAACGCTACCTGTACTTATTGCTCCATAATGGTGTAGAAAAAAGCAAAAAAACCATAAAAACATTGGGTATTTCTAAACTCAGGACAAATAGTAGAATCTATTTAGCAGGTTTTTTCACTACCTTTTATAGATGAGTAAAAGATTTTTGAACTTTTTTTAATACTAAATAATATGATACAATCAAAACAATGTCATCTAAAGAAAGCCCTTCTTGTCCTGAAAAAAACAATATCCAATGTGTGTGGGTTCAGTAAACTGGAAAATTACAGCTAAACACGAGCAGCGCAAATATGTTAAAACGGCCATTGTCACGAAGGGTACAAAAAGTAAAATCAGCCTTTGTCACGAAGGGGTTAAATATAGTGTCTAATTCTTTTAAACATTGAATTGACCTATTATATTGATGATACCTGGTAACGTCTGCTTAACTGGTCAACACAAATTTTCATTAATGTATCACAAACCGGTAGCTACTTGACTTATGTAGTTCACTCTTATGTATGACTTATGTATGACTTATGTAGTTATGTGGTTCACTCAAGTCACTAATACCATAAGAGTTCTTCTTTGTCTTTGAGAAACCATACTAAGCTGGGCAGTACATTGTTTTGTTTGAAATAAACTGGAAAAAGTTGGGAAAATGCATTTTTTTTACAGTTTTGTATACATACAAATTGTACACGCATTGAACCAATGGGAAAAAATTATCCAAAATATATTCATTAACTTGTCCTGATTTGGAAACCAACCAATATGGCCAGGATTTTCATCTTTTGACCAGTATAGGGCAAATATTGCAAGGCATGCATCACGTTTTTAAAATGTAATTTTTCCTGCCATACAGTGGCAGTACGACTGGGTAGTGTTCTCTTCCTAGTGGACAAGAAGCTAAAAGGATTTAAAGGGTTAAGACACGGAGAACTCCTCCTACTTACCCATAAAAAACAGCTTCCCCTGAACAGCCCCAGTTTTCTTCTTGTCCCGTACAGGGACGGACTTGACGCTTTGCTGGGGAATTTTCCCCGAAGATCAGAAGTCTGGTGGGGCACACGGGTTGTTGCCTGGGGGTTTGCAGCCTCCGATTGCTCCCCGGGTGGTGAGTTTCTTTTCCTTGCGGCTGGCAGAGGAGCATGCACAGTAGGTGGAACGCACGCCCGAGTGGCGTGCTGAGAATGCGCAAATCGGATCTTCTGGAGGGCGCCAAATTCAAACCTATAAAGGTTGGTTTTCGTTCCTGTCTGTCTGCATGGGCATTTCTCAGCACAGGATACCGTGTCACCACCCCCCCACACGGTTCTGAGGATTTGGAGGTAAGATTATTTTATCTTTTCCTTCAATATTCTCTACCTCCAGAAGATATATAACACAAAAAAAAAATGATATATAATTTTTATTTACGCTTGTATTTTGTCTTTAACCAGATGTCTAGTCCGGTTTCACCTGGAGATAAAGACAAGAAATCTGCTCCCATTCCTAGAAAGTCCACTTTTAAATCAAAGCATGTGGCTTGCTCTTAGTGTGCTACTCCTCTACCAGATGGATGCAGAAAAAGATGTGTAATGCCTGCTCGGCAGAGCAACTCACTAAAGACAAACAAAAGGACTTGCACAGAGCGGCAGCGTCTAGAGCACAGAGCTGTTGGATACAGGCCCTGGTGGACTGTTTACCAGATGATCAAGATTCCAAAATCTCCAGACTGTTTCTAGTCCCGAAGCTGGACGGATCCTTTCGACCCGTTTTGGATCTAAAAAGAGTCAACAGCTGCATCCAGTATCGCCACTTTCGTATGGAGAACATTTCTTCAGTCACCCACCTTCTTCAGAAGGGAGATGTCATGGCTACTTTGGACCTGCAGGACGCTTACCTTCACGTCCCAATTGCGGAGATTTCCAGAAAGTTTCTCAGGTTTGCAATCCGTATAAAAGGAAAAATTCATCATTTCCAGTTCAAGGCCCTTCCGTTCGGTCTGTCGTCGGCCCCAAGGATCTTCACAAAGATTTTGTGTCCCTTGACAGCTTCTCTACGAGAAAAAGGGATTTCCATCGTTCCTTATCAGGATGACTGGATCATCAAGGCCGAATCTTCAAGGGAGCTCCGGGCGGATCTAGTCACCACAATGCGCTTGCTGGAAGTGCACGGCTGGATTTTCAACCGCAGCAAATCCAACCTCATACCTTCCACCAGGATCCAATTCCTAGGCCTAGAGGTGGATTCGATTTCCCAACGTATATTTCTACCTTCCGAAAAGATCAGGAAAATCATGAGAAAGGTCAGATCACTTCAATTACATCCGACTTGCTCTATCAGGAAGGCCATGAGCGTCTTAGGTCTACTGACAGCCTCCATCCCAGCAGTCAGGTGGGCAAGATATCAACTACGTCCCCTTCAGTGGGATATTCTTCGGTGTTGGTCCAGGCGAGAGGACGACCTAGACCGGGACATAACTATCTCGAGTCAGGTCTTATCCCAACTTTCCAGGTGGAGGACCTCTTCTCATCTTTCAGAAGGCCTTTCTTTTCATCCCCGCAATTGGATAACTCTTACCACGGATGCTTCTGGTATCAGTTGGGGCGCCCATTTAAGTTATCACTTCAGGCAAGGAATCGTTCGTCCAATTACCGGGAACTAAAAGTGGTTCTTCAAGCACTAGTAGCCTTCAGGCCCCAATTGGAAGGTCGTTCCGTGAAGATTCAGTCAGACAACGCTACAACAGTCGCGTATGTAAACAAACAAGGGGGTACATGAGTAAGGAGCCTGCAAGTTCAAGTTCTTTATTCGGCCATAATGAGTTGGGCCAAGCTTCATCTGGAAGACATATCGGCTACCCACATAAGAGGCTGCGACAATTGCATTGCAGACGATCTAAGCAGGCTAAGATGGTCTCAAGCAGAGTGGTCCTTGACCGAAAGAACCTCCCTGGTGTCAAGATTTGGCCTTCCGGATATAGATTTGATGGCCTCCAGGCGAAACAGGAAGGTACCAATGTTTGCCTCAATCAACAGGCAGGATTCGCCCAACTTCCTGGACGGTCTGTCCATCAAGTGGAACTTCCATCTGGGATACGTGTTTCCGCCTGTCGCATTAATTCCCTGTGTCCTCTAGAAGATTCGTTTGGACAGGGCTCGGGTATTAGCCATTATCCCATACTGGCCGAACCGCAGTTGGTTCTCCCTCCTAAGTCAACTGAGTCTAATGTATTGGGAACTACCTCCCTCAGAACAATTGTTGGACGGCGGCAATCTTCCTCCAGATCACCTCCAGATGTTCAAGTTGACGGCCTGGCTACTGCAAGGATGATTCTTCGTGATCAGGGTGTTACGGAGGATCTTTCTGACTTGCTGTTACGATCTGTCAGGGGCTCTACTTCAAGAATTTATTTTAGGGTCTGGAAGAAGTTCCTGCTCTGGTATGCCGCTAGGGATGTTTCGTGTTTTCCTCCTTCCATCATCTCCATTTTAATTTTTTTAAAAGATGGTTTTTCTACGGGCCTTAGTGTCTCGACTCTAAAGGGTCAGATATCGGCTCTAAGTCATTTTTTTCTTGAAGACCTGGCTTCTCATGTACTGGTTAGACGGTTTTTTTTAAGGCCATTACAATTCAACGTCCTACGAGAAGAACTCACTTCCATTCCTGGGATCTTACCGTGGTTCTTAACGCCCTATGCTCTGCTCCGTTTGAACCTCTGGAAGAAGTTGAAACTCCTCTCGTTAAAGACTGTGTTCTTAGTGGCGATTACATCCGCCAAACCTGTAGGTGAAATCCAAGCTCTCTCATCCTCAGACAAGTTTACCATCTTCCATCAGGATAAAGTTGTTCTCCACCTGCAGCCCTCCTTTCTTCTGAAGGTTTTGTCAAAGTCCTTGGTGCTTCCATCAATTTTTCCGTCTCCTTCCTCTCCAGATGAAGCTAAGTGGCACATGTTGGATGTTAAGAGAGCCCTGGAGTTATATATTGCTAGGATTTCCTCCATCCGTTCCACCGACCACAAGCTTGTGGGGACAAATGTTAACCCCTGCAATGCCGCGATTGTGTCATACACATCGCGGCATTGGAGGAGTTAACGCTGCACCATCGCTCTCATGGAGCGATCAGGCAGCAGGGGAGGGTTGGGGCTGGTCTCCACACTCATGTAGAGACCGAAGAACCCTCTCCCCCTGTCCCTGAAGCTGCCTCTGGCAATCCACGTACATGTATGGGGTTGCCGTTAAATAGCTGCATTGCCGCGATCGGCGGCTTTGCAGCATCCACAGAAGCCTCACAAGGGAGGCTGACCATGGATCCGGGGAGGAAAGCCCCTTTAGCGGCGGGCTAAAACAGCTTAGGAAGCGATCGGAATCGCTTCCTAAGCATAAACTGTGTTGCTGACATGCCTCAATAGATAATATCCAAGAATTTCAAATACCTTGGGGTGTCTAGTTTTTAAAAATATATGATTTGATGGGGTAAATTGCATTGGCCGGCTTCAAAGATACCTGAAATGGCACATGGGGGGAAGAATTACCAGATTTGGAAAAAATGGTTTTGAAATACCTGTACTTATTGCCCCATAACGTGCAGAAAAAAAGCAAAAAAAAAACATTGAGTATTTCTAAACTCAGGACAAATAGTACAATCTTTTTAGCAGGTTTTTTCATTAGTTTTTGCAGATGAGTAAAAGTTTTTTGTTTAACCCCTTAAGGACCGGGCTCATTTTTCGTTTTGTACCCTGTGGGACCGAGGCTGTTTTAATACTTTTGTGTTCAGCAGTAATTTTCTCCTCACCCATTTAGTGTACCCACATAAGTTATATATTGTTTTTTTCAGGACAAGATGGGCTTTCTTCAGATATCATTATTTTGATCATATCTTATTTACTATAAAAAAAAATAAAAAAAACATGGTGAAAAATTGAAAAAAAACACATTTTATGACTTTTATTTGAAAAATCTTTTACTCACCTAAAAAAGCAAGTAAAAAAACTAGCTAAATAGATTCTACTACTTGTCCTGAGTTTAGAAATACCCAATGTTTTTATGTTTTTTTGCTGTTTTTTGTAAGTTATAGGGCAATAAGTACAAGCAGCGTTTTATGATTTCCAAATCTTTTTTTTTTAACAAATCTGGTCATTCTGCCTCCATCTCCTCTTTGGAACGTCTTTGAAGCCGGTTAACTCAATTTAACCCATTCAAACCATATATTTTTGAAAACTAGACACCCCAGGGTATTCCAAATGCTGTTATTTTAACCCTTTCCATGCACCAATTATACAACTACACTTTGTCAAACTTTGTAATAGTAATTTTTTTTTATTTTTTTTCACACAAATTGTACTTTAGTTATAGATATACAGGTCCTGGTATATGCCACTGTCAAACAACCCCCCTATATGTGTTCAGGAACATCTCCTGAGTGCAGTGATACCTGACATGCATGGGTTTGTCGTGTTGTTTGAGATTTAAAATGCCACATTTGGGAAGTGCGCTTTTTTTGTCCATTTTGGAAAGTCTGTACCTATGGCCCTATCTTTGAGCTCAGCCACTCCAATTTACCCCATCAGCCATTTTTTTTATATATTAGACACCCCTTGGGTATTTGAAGTGCTTTTATTTTAACTCTTTGTTGAGATTTTTGAGAAATTTTAGCACTTGCTCAAAATAATAAACTTTATTTTTTTTATTTTATTTTTTTAATACTTTTTTTTTTATATATTTTTTTACACATTTTGCTGGATGGTTCATCTAGTGACATCACTGCATAATTATTTTTAAATGTTAGCACTTTTAATTTTTTCCATATTTTTTTTTCCATATTTTTTTTTTTTTTTATATATTTTACTAATCACATTGTGATTAGAAAGCTGGGCTCCATTGACTTGCATGGTTGAATGCAGTACCTGTATTCAACCTGCAAGTGGAGCCAGAGTTCCCTAGACCATCTAGCGAACTTTAAAAACTTGGTTGTTTCTTTTACAGGGCGGCCAGCTGCGGCTGTGACCGATCGTTGATCGCCTCCTAAACGCTTTTAAAACGGGCGTCCGCCGCCATACAATGTATGGCGGCTGTTGACGCCTCGGGGAGGGGCCAGACATGGCCCCCGATGCCGATCTCGGCGTTACTGAATGCCTCGACATCGAGGCATTACAGTAACGCCGTTTAAGCGAAGAAAGTGATCGTTGATCACTTTCTAAGCTTATTTTACTTTTTGACGGTTCAGGACCGTCAAAGGTCATTTAGTGACCTTCATGTCATGACGGTCCTGAACCGGCAAAGGTCGCGAAGGGGTTAAAAAGTGAGAGTAATTTTTCAACAAAAAATACCCATGTTTTATCATTTTTATAATAGTAAATTAGATGATATGATAAAATGAATGGTATCTAAAGAAAGCCCTGTTTGTCCTGAAAAAAACAATATATAATATGTGTGGGAGCATGAAATGAGAAGAAAATCACAGCTAAACAGCAACACTGAAAAATGTTAAAAGAGCCATTGTCCCACAATATACTACGAGTAATAACCCCTATTCAGGGCCGGCCGAAGACTTAACGCCGCCTGGGGCGAAGTTTAAAATGCCGCCCCCCGCCGGGGGGGGGGGGCGGCATTATCTACCACCACCACCACCACCGGTACTTACCCTTAAACAGTCCTGCGGCGAGTCTCCCTGTGCTGCCACGGTGCCGGCTTGTAATGCTGAGCGCCGGAAATTCACGTCACTTCCGGCGCTCTGCATTACAAGCCGGCACAGAGACCGAACAGGGAAACTCGCCGCAGAGGAGAGAGAGAGGGGCGCCGAGCGGGTAAGCGAAAACCACTCGGTGCCCCTCTCTCTCTCCTCCGCTTAAAAAAAAAACCGCTTGGGGCGGCAAAGTGCCGCCCCTTCTGAAGTGCCGCCTGGGGCAATTGCCCCAGTCGGCTCCATTGTACGGCCGACCCTGTCCCTATTGTCCTTAAGGGGTTAATTGCAATGGAAAAAAACAAGTTACACACTTGTAGCTGCTTTGGTCATAACACTGTGTGTGCTGATCTTATCTGCTTGGTAACTGATTTGCATTCAGGGCCACATTTATTACTTAAAGGGGCCTAGATCAAGCTCTCCTTCCCTGTCCAATTGTACCTGGATGCAAGATGGAGGCAAGCGCAACTGCCAGCACGGACGTTTCTGTTAATGCTTCCTCCTTCGTGGTTTGTGTCTCACCTTGTGCTGGGATGTGTCAGTGGTTGCACAGACTTCCACCTCCTGACAACCATGTGAAGGTGGACTAAGGGACAACTGTCTTGGGTCCTTTAATTTAATTGTGGGCTCAGAGTAGGTGCCCCTTTAGCCCTGCATTAAAGGTGGTCCTGATTGCTTTCATTATTGGGATTTTTTTATTTTTTTTTTTTAATTCCTACTAAAATAGTCCTTCAGGTAATGATAGTATAGGTTTACATTTCATAACTACCAAGGCAATATTGGACAACTTTCTTGGTTTATGTGAAAGAAGAACATTACATCTGAACACCGCATAAATGTTGAAACAGCCATTGTCATGAAGGGTACACAACATAAAATCAGCCATTGTCACAAAGGGGATAATGATTCATATAACAAACTGTCTAACCTAGGCAGACCAGCAACAGCAAAAACGAGCCCCCACAAGCCCTTTGATGACTCCTGGAGGCATGGAAGCCTACAGCAGTCAACAGAGACTCCCCCCTGCAATGGCTCGTCTATAGACCAGCAATTGCGTCCCAGCTGCCAGAGGCAGCTTCAAGGACAGGGGGAGAGGGTTTTTTGGTCTCCACATGAGTGTGGGGACCTGACACAACACCCCCCTGCTGCCTGATCGCTCCATGAGAGAGACAGTGCAGCGTTAACCCCTTCAATTCCACAATTGTGTATAACACATTCGTGGCATTGCAGGGGTTAACATTTGTCCCCACAAGCTTGTGGGGACTAAATATCAGTCAATGCCGTGCTCCAATGGAACATCAGCATTGAAAGCGTTAAAAAATAATTGTTTTTTAAATAATAAAAAAAAAAAACCAGCACTGACCTGAAAGTCCAGGGTGCTTCCAGGTTAAATGCTGTGAGTTTAGTAAGTGGGCTGATGATGATCAGATCACTCCTATTCCCAGGAGTACCCATTCCTTAACTCTTTACCACACGGTGCCAGCCACATATTATATTACTGTGACTTTCTTCTCCTCTATGCGCAACCACTATCTCCTGTGACCTCCAAGTTATTTACCAAGCCATGAAGAGGAAACCTTGGCGAGTGGGCTGCTGCTATTTATAGGACTATTTATTTTATTGCTGTTTTTATTGTTCTTAGCGCTTTTACCTTCCTATTTTTTGCTTAGCTTACCCTGTGCTGCTTACTTGTCCTGTTTTTCTTCTGTTGATATATTAACCCCTGGTGGGGCAGGTGGCAGTGAAGGGAAGTAGCGGAGGTTGCGCACATTGCACACTAAAATCCAAATCCCTTGCAGTGCTGCAGGGGACCTGGATCCTCTCTGGCAGCCGGTAGGGGTCTGTGCTATGCACGCAGACAGCCGCTTCTCCCCTCCACTTCCATTGGGGCTTCCATGATGGATGCCGCACCAGAAGGTCACGTGACGCTGGGTTCAGTAATAGAAGCCCTAGCGGAAGTGGAGGGGAGGAGAGAAGCAGAGGATGTCTGCACGTTTTGCACAGACCCTCACCGGGTGGCAGAGAGGATCCAGGTCTCCTGCAGCTTTGAGCGGGATCTGGATTCTAGTGTTATAATCCAATCTCTATTTGAGGTTGGATTATAGAAGGAGGGGTGTTTATAAATCGATAAAAATCGATTCAACTAATTGATTATGAAGATTGTTGACAACGATTTTCATTATCGATTTTATCGATTCGTTCTTGCAGCTCCAGTCTAATCTATGCAAAACTGCTATAGCAAAAAAATCTGAAGTAGGTTTAGTCTATATCTGTTATGAAAACAACTTGAGATCCCAGGCAGTCTTTTGAATAAAATAAATAAATCTTAAAATAAAAGTTGTCGTTTCAATGGGCACTTAGTGCTAAAAGTATAATGGGTAAATAATAACCTGTTTTCTCTTTTCAAATAAGTTACTATTTTTATTGAGAGGTTAAAAAACAATAATATGTAAAGAAGAAATCCTAACAGTGCATATATTGTGTATTTCTATTATCGCATTCACAAAACTGATGTGCAAGGCTCATATATAGAGTATTCCAAACTCGAAAAATAACTGCAGCTTTCATCTCAGGGACGAGTGAAAGAGAGAGTTTTTAAAAGAATTGTAAGTTGTACAAATGCTGTACATCTCAATTTGCAATATGGTAGTTCAGTCTGTCTGTTGAATGTATAGTCCAATTAATATGCGTAACAGATGTTTTGTCACCACTTCATTTGTGACACCTTTAAGGCTTCTTCAAAGCAAAACACTGTTAAGATTTTTTTCTTCACATATTAATCTTTTAGCACTAAGATCGCATTGATATATTTGCATTTGTATTTCTGAAGTTGTGGGGAATAGCACAATGGTTTTTGCTGGTGCACATCATTTGTGCATCTTTCACATACAACAGAGCTTGGCAAATGCCAGGAGCCAGGGAGCTATGGGTCTGAGCTTTTTATGTCGTATTTTAGTGATGTATGTCACACCAACCTGTGTAGTACGTACATGGACTGGCTACCCGGTAGAGATGGCACGGCCAATTTCAGTATGTGAGGGGTTAATTCGATTGTATAGGCATGTGGTGCCAAAAGGTCTTTTAAGATAAACTGGTCTTTTGACCAACCAAGGCCCTCTGCCAGGTGTGACATTTCACAGGGAGGCGGTGCCTTTAAGTCTGCTAGCTGAGTCATTCACCATATGCCTGTATCCCCTCATAGACCCCGGATTCTTTGATATGCTAAGTGACCACTAGCAGTCAGGAAAACCATTTCATATCCAGGTCATATCCAACCCATATCAATAATAACTCATATATTCATTATCATACCTCCTTGTGTGCATACCTAGAACGGGGAAAGCGCACCCTACAAAAAAGAGTACAAACATGGCGGCGCCACTTAACCAGTTTGGAAGGAATTGTGAAGTCTATGAAGTTTAGTCATAAGTAGCAAGTGTGACATATTTATGGACTTCACAATTTACAAGAAATTCATAAATGCACAAATTATGCCTGTGGCAAGCACAGGAGGGACGGTAAAATGAAAATCAGTTATTTGGACTGATTTGTTTCCACCACACAAGGGGGAGGTCACTTATGGTACACCTTCCCTCCTCTTATACCACCTCTGGGCCAGCTTGGAAACTCGAGATAAACTGGGAAAGGGTATAAAATTAATGAGAGAAGATTGGTCAGTGTGCTTACTAGGGGCCAAGATCTCATTTTGAGTAAGTTGCCATCTTTCCTTGCCGGAGCCCTACGGACAAAAAAACTGTTACTTGACCATTCAGTGAGTAGTTAGGTTTTCTGTAATTTTCTCCTTTTTATTTTATCTGTTTGGTGTAAATCTATTTATCAACTTTTTTTTATGCACTGTGATTTTTTTTTTGTTCATAATAAATATTCCTTTATTAAGTTCTGCCTTTGTCTGGTAAAAACTCACGTTACCTGATTAGACCATTTTATTGGTAATTTTAAATCACGTAATTATTGTGTTAAAATATATTGTGTCTTGGTGGTGGCAGCGTTATTTTGATATTTGTTATATCATTATAGTTAATTGCGGGTGGTATTAAGGGTGGATATTTGTATTTTTATCACCATTTTTGGTCTAGGGCAGACAGATTTTTAACCCTTTTACCACCAGAACCAAGTCACGCGCACGCTTGGAGTAGAGTGCGTTCGTGACGATGTATATGGGTGTAATTTTTTGTAACGCCAAGATTTGTCCTTCTGACTCTTATCTTCGACGCAAATGTATCCAGCTCTGACATACATTATATAAAAATAGATTTTTTTTTGCAGGATTCTAGAACAGAAGGAAAAGTATATGCAGTCAGTTGTGTGTACTCCTTTCTTTCCAGTAGAATACAGTGGAAAAATTGAAACTCAAAGCACCTGGATGAGGTTAAGAAGATCAGTTCCTGAAATAGAAATACAAAAATGGTGTTGGTCAGCTGTCGCACTTGTCAACAGTGATGGCTTGCTAGTGTGCCAATTGTCGCAATTAAGGTTTGGTGAATCAAAGACCCAATGATATACATTTCTAAGAGGGAGGTTTTTTTTTGTTTTTTTTTTAATGATGCTGTTGCTGCGACTAGTTCTTTCTAAGCACCCATATTGTGTCCATGTACCTAAGTCACATGTTCCCAGCCTCGTCGATCCTGTTGCATAATACATAATCGTGTGAATAGGTTAATTGATGAATTTTCATAGTTTTAAATGTGCATAACATACTGTTACGGTCAGGTATACTAGGTGGATCCAACAATGCAGGTAAGCACAGCTTAGAGAAAGTCCAATACACAGTCCGAGGTCGAGGGCAACAGCAGGCAGCAAGGTCAAAAACAATCCGAGGTCGGGGCAGGTAGATCAGGTGCAAAATGGTAAACAGGTCCGGGTTCGTAGGCAGGCAGAGAAGATTCGTGGTCGTAAAAACAGGCAAGAGGTCGGTACACAAGGCAGTGATAACAAGAAATAGCACACCCAAAGCTAAAACGCATAGAACGGGCAAAGACATGGCAAACAAATGAGGTTAAAATAGGAAAAAGGCACTCACGTCATAGGCCGCGCCGTTGCGTGCGTCGCGTGCGTCGAATGCCTTCAGGTGCGTCACGGCTGGCATTACCACTAGATGGCGCGTCACTGCCGTGATCCCGGCGTGCGCGCGTGGAGGACGCGGCGACGTGCCCGCAGGGCGAGCGTGCGTGCCGGAGGAGGCAGGACCGCAAACCCCGTGAGTGACAGCAGAGGTGGAGCTGCCGATGTCCGACGAACCGGTGTGAGCGGCCGAGAAGAGAGCCGCGGCAGCGCGCGTGACCCGGCGACACGCGTAAGGAACGGCGGTGAGACTGCTGACGCCCAGAGAGGGAGCCGCGGCCATTGTTGGCTTATAATCATTTGCAATCTCCTTTTTGCAAAACCAAGTTTTTGTAGCATTAGGGTTTTGACTTTCGCATAGCCCTGCAGTTTCTAGAAATTATTAGTCTTTTGACAGGCAGCAGAGGGTGCTGACTTTTTTTTTTTTTGGGTAACTGTCAGTTAACTACCTTACGTACAACCCCCATGGCATTATGTTATTTATGGTGCTCAAGTTGGATGCCTTTGCATGGAAATAGAACAGCTGCTGAAGTAGAACCAGTAAGAAGCAGTGTATGGCTTTTTCTAGACTGATTATTGGAGAGCTGGACTCATCTTTATACACAGAGGGCAAGTATTGTATTAATGCTGCAATTATTTTTTTAAAACAATATTGAATATAGATACGCCATTTTTTTTTCTTAATTCTTCGTCCTGTTACTGTTTTAAATGCTTAGACAGCACCTTGTTTTTTACTGTGAGTGTAGCGCAGCAATGATTATTGTTGAGCCTTGTTGCACTAGGTTGGTCTATCAGAGAGTGGAAGCTTGTAAACCTTTAATATTTGCTTAGTTTATCTTCTATGCAACTTGCACATTTGCATTTGGAATTCTTTATCTTTATAACAAGAAATACACATTTATATTGGCATACTGTTTGATATAGAAGATTGCTTTTATTAGTGTCTAGAATGTGAAGTAACCTATACAGAAAAACCGATTTAAAAAAATTGTCACCCCTTTAGTTATTAAGCTTATGTTTGTTTTCTACTATTTTTACACTGAAAGTTATACCTGTCTGTAAGAAAAAGACAAATTTGGGCCTCATCTCTTATTGGCATACTAAAAATACATTACACTTTGTTAGCAACCTGTCGGCTGTATGTGTTATGTAGACTATATAAAAATATTTGTTAATTTCTGTATGGTATGCTGACAAAAACTTGTTTTGTATATAATGAGCAATCAATTATATCATATATGCTCTTTCGTAAAGAAATGTGCTGGGAATTGAATTGACATAGGATGTTTCTTGTTGTTGGACATTGTAAGCATTGTAAAGCATACATTTTGCCAGAATATAACTAGTGCTATGATATGGTAGTGATCAACACATTTTCCTTACATTAAGCTATTTAATATTTAAACACTTACATTGTAATGTAACGTAAAATACACATGTAAGGTGACGCAGTACATAAACAAAATACCAAGTATTTGCTTTTTCAGTGCAAGACAAGGTTGTCTTGTTTGCTGGCAAATTGTCCTAGCATAAGATAAGTCTTTGATGAGAAAAAATGTTTACCTGAAGATAGAGAGAGAGGTTATATATGTGTGTTATACTGTAACACATGTTACCATAAATGGCTAGCCACTGATAAAATAATTTAAATGCAATTTAAATGCAAAACATGTCAGTCAACATGACATCAATCAGCAGGGGTACATAAAAAGGTCCTTTCAAATTTAGATCTTCAATGTGATGGGAATTTAGTAATTCCCCTGTGCATATGTGGCAGTGTGCAGTATCTTTGAATTTCAGATTTGACCTAATTTCATAATCTGCATTGATCTTTTGTTTTATGCGCTTGAAGATGCACAGTTGTCCGACACTTAAGAGGGTGATCCCCTTCTACAGAGAATGGTGAAATGGCAGAAATCCCTGTGTACTGGCAAAGGTTTCTTCTAAGGTGTCCCCCACTTAATTAGTAGCGACTAATACGCGTATACAACTTACGGTGCCGGCAAGGAAGATTGTTAAAGCGCATCGCGCAGATGTTCACCGGCGAGCGTAAACAACCTCCGCTGCCGGCACGTCTGCATAATGTGCTTTAACAGTCTCCCTAGCTGGGATTCCCCCCCGTGGGAATTCCCGGCAAGGAAGATTGTTAAAGCACATTGAGCAGACGTGCCGGCAGCGGAGGTTGTTTACCTTCTAGAGAGGCTATCGCCACTGTTAAACTGGCCGTGGACTTTCTCTGCAATGCTTCTATTGAGACAATCAGAATGACAGCCAGGGCGTCTGTACTTTCCATCGCGGCTAGACGGGCCTTATAGCTGAAAGCCTGGGCTGCCCATTTCAGACGTCAAGGAATTTCAGTTATTCCTAACCTGGACGACCGGCTTATTCATGATGATGGTGATGGCTAAAAGGTAGGTTTGATTTATATTGGTTTTTGATGACTTCTGTCTAGAAAATTTGGAAAATCCCATCTATTCAGTGATGTGTCCTCCAGTGACCAGCGCCCCTGTCTGAATTGGCAATGTAAGTGAGCTCCCCATCCAGTTTTGGATGAATCTGTGGTAATCATAACCCACTTTGGGGGTTGAACAGGCATGTCCCAGGAAAGATGTTCCAAAACACTCCAACTCAGTTTTGCCAGAATCTCTTCTGGTATATAAAAAAACTGTGTCTAGGTCTCCTCCTTTCCTTGACCAATGAATTTCCCATCAAAGTGGTCTCATATGAGCTCTTGCCCATGCGACTGGGAACCTTTTGAAGAGTCAACACTTCTTTTCTTATCTTTTTTATTTTTGGATTTGGCAGGAAGAACCTGTGAACCTGTGAATCCACCAGAAGACCTAAAACTGTATCTTGGTATTTGGTATCGGATTGGATTTCTCCCAGTTGATTAGCCAACCTTGCTGTTGTAGAAATATGATTGTTCTCTGTAGATGTGCTTGAAGAACTGTGGGCGATTTTGCTTTTATGAAAGTCATCCAAATAAGGCATGATTGAGACCCCTTCTTCTCATAAGGCCGCAACTAAGGGAGTTAGGATTTTCATAGAGACTCTTGGGCTGGGGAACGACCAAAAGGAAGGACTCTCAATTGCAAATGTAGAATTGTTTGATTTGATTTTACTGCAAACCTTAGATACTTCCTGGATGAGTTCACTATGGGAACATGAAGATATGTGTCTCTTTAAATCCAGAGTTGCCATGGAATCCCCCTCTTGTAGAATGTGGGCAACTGACATAAGGCTTTCCATTCTGCAACGTTGATACCTGATGTATTTGTTTATACTTTTTAGGTGCAGAACTGGTCATGCTTCAGGACTAGAAACAGCCTTATTCTGTAGCCTCCTGTGAAGATTCTCCAGATCCATGGATTATCTATAGTGTTCTCCCATGTCTGTCTGAACCATTGAAGCCTTCATCCTATCTTGTCAGAATTTCTTATTTCTGTCTTGTTTAGTGTTTTTATCTTATAACTTATCTCCCAGTTGTCTATGAAAGGAATGGGATCTATTAACTGGTTGATAAGGTCTTGATTTCATTCTCCTATCTTTAGGAAGTGGAGTTTTTGTATCGGACATCTGTTTTATAAGTTCTTCCAGGAGTCAAACAATTTTCTGCTGGATCTGCCATCCAGAACCTAAGCCACGAGCTCTTCTAGCGACTGATGACAGACCCATATTACGAGCAGATAATTTTATGGTTTCTTCTCTTGTATCCGGCAAAAAAATATTAAATAATTTTAATATTCTTTAGAAAATGTAAAACACTTTTATCCGTATCTTCTGGGAGACAATCTTCTAGTTTTTGTATCCAACTGCCTATCCTGCAAGTGAAGCTTTACTCTGGAAACCTGCTGTTTGGAATACACGCCTACTTGATGTCTCAGCTCGTTTGTCCATGGGATCTTTCAGTCTGGCAACCTCTCCAATTGGAATCGTGTTTTATTATTTTTTAATTTTTTTTATTTATTTATTTTTTAGATAGTTGGGCAATTAGAATGTCTGTCTACTTTAGGTAGCTCTTCCCACTTGTCATCTTGTAGCTTAAAAATTAGCTTGAAATGCTTACATACAAAAGCCATCTTGCCTGAACCACGCATGATCAGTAGCATGATCGGATCTTCTGTGGAACGCAGCGCCACCTAGGTGTGCGTTCCACTGCTGGGCGCATGCTCCCACTCACTGCTGGTTAAATTCCACAACGGAGATTGCCTCTGTAACCGGCAGGCTGAACCTTGCTCTGCTCACACCCGGTGAGCACTCGGAGGAAGGAGAACCCCCCCCCCAGGCAGCAACTTGTCTGCCTCACTTCTGCTACCGTCTGTAGGTTTTAACACTTTCTTAAGGTTTGGTTTTTTGGGGGTTTTTTTTAGGCTACTTGTCCCCTTAAGAAGAGTGCACCCTAGTGTACTGCCACTAGATGTAAAGAAAGAGAAAAAAAAAAAAAGGGACTGATATTCTGCAAAACTTCCAGGACTGGACTGCTGAGGACTGGGGTAAAGTCATTTTCTCTGATGAATCCCCTTTTTGATTGTTTGGGGCATAAGCTTTTATCCGGAGAAGTCAAGGTGAATACATAATCAATACTGTGTCATGCTAACAGTAAATCGTCCTGAGACCATTCATATGTGGTGTTGCTTCTCAGCCAAGGGAGTGGGCTCACAATTTTGCCTAAGAACATAGCCATGAATAAAGAATGATACAACACATCCTTCAAGAGCAACTTCTCCCAACCATCCATGAACAGTTTGGTGACGAACAATGCCTTTTCCAGCATAATGGAGCAAGGCATAAGTGGCTCTGGAAACAAAACATCGACATTTTTGGTCCATGGCCAGGGAACTCCCCATACCGTAATCCCATTAAGAATTTGTGGTCAATGCTTGTAATTATACTTCAGTATACCATAGTAACATCTGACACAAATATCTAAGAACACTGAAGCAGCAAACTTTGTGAAGACCAATACTTGTGTCATGTGTATATATAATTACCGTGGGCTCTTACGGTAGGAGGTGTTCTCCTGGTATTTGCTGAACACCAGATTTGTCCATTAGACCATTTTAGACTTGAATTAGATTCATGAATCCAGAGAATGCATTTTCTCCGTTCAAGTTGCAATGTACTTTACGCTCCAGTTGACACTTGGCATTGTAGTAGCTAATGCTACAGAGCACAGGCAGTTTTTATGCACTTAAGCACTCGTCAGCCCTGCTCTTCACAGCTGTGCATTTGTTACTTCTAGAGGCTTCCACTTCCCAGTAAGAGCACTTAAAGTGGACGACGGCAGAGAGTTCACAAACTGACTTGTGGCAAAGGTGTCATCCTATGACGGTGCTATGGTTAACCCCGTGGCTGTTGTAACGCTTCTGCGGTGTTTGTGTAATTTTCATCTTTCTTATTTAGTGTACCCACAAATTATATATTGGGGGTTTTTTTTCGGAACAGTGATGGCCATTTTTTTTTGTTTTGCTTTTTTTGCAAGTTTATAGGACAATAAGCATATAGTACATGGTGTACTATAAGTACAAATAACATATAGCCATTTCAAAACCATTTTTTTCCTGGTCGTCCTGCAGCCATATGATATTTGGAACATCTTTGAAGCTGGCCAATTCAATATATCTCCATGAAATCATATATGTTTAAGAACTACCCCAGGGTATTTCAAATGATTTTTATTTTTAAACACTTTACATGCACTAATCCTACCACCAGCTTTTGGCAGCATTTATAGTAGTAATTTTTTGGTACTTTTTTTCCCACACACATTTGTACTTTAGGTGAGAATATACAGCTCTTGGTGTATGTCGCAGCCATGCACCCCCTATGTGTTTAACTACTCTTGAGTACAGTGATGCTACCTATGCATAGGTATGTCAGGCTGTTTAGGGGCTAAAAGGCCTTATGTGCAATTCAGTTTTTCAACTGGTCTTCCTGCTTCTATTTGGGGCATCTTTTAAAGCTGGCCAATTTAATTTACCGACCGTCAAACCAAATATTTTTGAAACCGACACACCCCAGGGTATTTCAAATTAATTTTGTATGTTTTTTAACAATTTCCATTCTAGGCTTTTTGCAAAGAGACAGATTTTTATACTTTCTTGCATCTTGATGGTTCACCTTACGGTGTCATACTTTTTTTTTGTATGCTTTAGGACCAAGGCAATTTTTTATATTTTTTTTTATTTTTTTTTGTGGTATCGTACATGGTCAAGTTGCAGAGGTGTATGTGGAACATGCTGTTCAATGAACAAAAAAGCATATAAACTTTGAAAAGATACCACAGAAATTTTTTATTTTTTGGTAAAAGGGGGTGGGATGGGAAAGGGACAACAGATACGTCCACAATGGAGAAGAGAAAAGAGAGAGAGAGAGAGAGAGAGAGAGAGAAAAAAAGAAACTTAGGAAGCCAGACCACTCCAGTTATAGAAGAACCAATGGCATCACCTCATCTGCTCTAGAGAAGGCTGCAATCCAGGGACCCCAGATATCCTCGAATTTAAGCGTTTTGTCGTGAAGCTTAGCTGTGATTCTCTCTATTGTGACAACCGACCAAGTGTTTGACTGAATTTCGATAAGGGTAGGTGGTGCACCCTTCGATTTTCTCGCTAGGTCTTGTTTGATAGCAGCACAAACTCTATAAACTAATTTTTGACTGTGAGCTGCTACGTGAGGTGTCTGTATATCCATATTCAGCAGGGCTATCTGAGGAGATGCAGCCAATGGGACATCCAGTGCTGTCGACAGGTCACGGCAGAATGTAACCCAGATAGGGTGAACTAGCGGGCATGTCCACCAGGCGTGCAAATACGTGCCTACTTCACCGAAACCTCAAACAACTGGCGTTACTGAATGCCTCGACATCGAGGCATTACAGCAACGCCGTTTAAGCGAGGAAAGTGATCATTGATCACCTTCTAAGCTTTTTTAATTTAATGACGGTTCAGGACCGTCAAAGGTCGTTAACAGACCGTTTTTGCGTGGCGGCCCTGAACTGTCAAAGGTCGTTAAGGGGTTAAATCTTATTACATTTTTATTTTGATGTCCTGATCACTAATTGGGTTCTATTGACCTGCATGGTTGGCTGCAGTGCCTGGATAGACCCTCTGGGAACTCTGTTTACTTTTTACTGAGCACTGCCATCTTCTGAGAGGCAGGATGCTTCTTACTATGGCACTTTTTTTTTTTTTTTTTTTTTTTTGTGCTGCTCAACGCCTTGCTATTGCCCTGTTTCATTAACATCGACTGAGCTTAGGAGATGATCTTTTTCACTTACTAAGCTTTTTTTTAAGCAGCCTGCTGCCCCCATATTGAATATGGTAAATGTGACTGCTGCCAAGAGTGATTGCACAGGGCCCCTGCAATGTCATTTTAGTGTTGCTGAATGCCTCAGTATGGAGACGTTGCAAAGATTCTACCACCAGTGTTTGTCTATAACAGGCATGTCCAAATTGCGGCCCCACAGGTAAATTGCCCAAATATAGATCTTACAGGACTCCTGGGATCTCTCGCCACGGGACTTGACGTCATCAGCCGGCGCAGGGAGAAGGAAAGCCCAAATCTTGCGAGATCTCAGACGTCGTGAGATTTGGGCTTTCCTTCTCCCTGCGCCTCCACACACAGCCACATTTAAAAAAAACTTCTGCCTACCAAACACCTTGACAAGGAGCATTAACTGCACAGACAACTCAGGATACATGTATAAAGCAGACAAGGGAGCATATAGGAATCTGTGGTAGCAAGCTGTCATACCCTTCATTAACCCCTGACTGTCCGTGACTGTGCTATAATTCCATTATCTGATGACCTAGTCTATGTGCTGCAGTCCAGATCTCAGTTTCACCCTTCACATTAGTGCAGGCAAGTTTTTTTTTCCAATTGAGATGAATACATTGTAAAATCTCAGTTAATGTCAGTTGGTCTAAATCAGTTATAAATATATTTGAACACTTAAAAGTTGACAGACAACCTTTATTACTTTGTGTAATGTACTTTACAATGTTCCTGACATGTTTCAGCTTCCTGTTTTTTTGATATTAAAGGCAGAGTGATTTAACACCTGTTTAGATTTGCCATCCAAGTCACAAAATGAAAAGTATGCCGGTTTCAAGAAACTTTGCATAAAATAGTTAATTTGCATTTAATTTTAATAGTTCAAAGAATGTCAGGCAAAATGGTCGGCCCTCGCACATGTTAACTTCATCAAATCTGGCACTCTTCGAAAAAAGTTTGGACATGCCTGGTCTATAGAGACTGCCTGCCTGTGTGCTTGATTGTATACGCTTGTTAACAATGGGTGTGGTCTGAAGCGCCTAAACTTCATCATTAAGAAAGGTATTCCCATTCTTTTGGTCATATGGTGTTGCGCTCTCTGGGGTTCTATGGAGAATGCCTTTATTTTATCAAGATAAAAAATGTGATTTATCTTTTTAAATGTTACTTCTAAATGAAACTCATGCAGGATAAATAAGTTGTTTATATTTTTCTTTATTTGTCCACAAATGCCTACAGTGATCTTTCCATGATTCTGGTAGGCCAGGGAACTTATTTGAAATTGTATAGCCTAAAATTACATCTCGGGGTAACACTTCTAGGACTGTATTTTTTATCCACATCTTGATTCTGGTCCATAGTATTCTAAAGTTGAAATAGCTTGCAAAAAATGGAATGCTAGATTATTAATAGCTTAGTGGCACTATGACCTTTTGCCTAAATTAAGCTGAGCTAAGACACCTATCGGACCCAATTATATAAACGGCTTTGTAGAATACTACATTCTGCTGTACTACCAAATGCCAGTACTGGGTTATCTTAAATTCAAAATCTTAAGCTATGGCTAATACAATGAATTCCTTTTACCTCTGTGCCTTAATTTTAGTAGGTAAGCCCTCCAGAGAGATTTAACAAGCTTGGCTTTGTTCCCATTTGGGTTATCCCCAAGGTTTCGGTAAGGAAAGCTAACTTTTAAATTAAGCCCAGTGTTCTGCTGTTACTTAGTCAGCCATGCAGGGCAGTAAGAAAGTGTACAGACTTTTGAAAATACATACACATAACAATGTTATTGTATAATTGCATGTGTGTGTGAACATGTAACTTTTAAATTAATTTATTAAAAAAAAATCATGGTTCTTTAGTATAGCTGCTATTCAACCATGAGGAAAAAATAAGCCAAACCATTATTGTTACTTGTATTTATTTTGTTAAGTCAGTTTTGCTTCTATACCCCTATTTTAGCGACAATTCCTTTATGTAGTTTAATGTAGTGCAATAATGGCTACACAGACAATTTTTTTGTATGTAAAATAGTTACTGTTAAAATATGGACCCTGATTGAAATGCACCTAATTGGAAGAACTGTGTGCAGCCTTACAGAGCTCCCTCATTTGTCCTTTTGCACATCTGTAATATATAATAGCCTTGCCACCACGGAAAATGTCACACTGAAAGTGGCTTAAAGTAAGGGCTAGACTGGAGTGTGGTGAGTGTTAATGTATGGTGTTGGTGTTGGTGTGACTATGTGTGCCCGCATAAATTGTTTGAGTTGGTGTATGTTGGTGCATGTTATTAATGTATGGCGTTAAGTGTCAGGGATAAGCTTAGATTTAGCCAAAAAAAATACAGCACCCAGGTTCCACTAACCCTAGGCTCACCCCTCTTTCTGACATATCTTGCTGAAAATTTGTACCAGGTTTTATAAGATGTGACGGATCATAGTTACGAGAGAACGAGTCCGAGACAAGAAGGAAGAAAGAGTGAAAAGAGAGCGAGATGAAAGATGGTAAAGTCAGAGAGAGAAACAAATGAGAAGAAAAAAAGGAGTGAAAGATTGGGAAAAAAAAAGAAAGGAAGAAAAATGTGTAAATTTTAATGACTAGTATATACTTGTATAAATCAAACATTTTCCATTAAAAGCTGTGCAACACGAACAGACTTTCAGGATGTACATTGGCTAATACATAGTATCACACCTCAGCATGAGGAAATAAACATGAGAAAGCGCATCAAACAATGGCCGCATCATGATACATAGTCAGCGAGATGAGGATAGTAATGATATAAAGTGCATATCAATAAGAGTTGTTAAATAGCACATAGTATCATGATAACATAAAAGCGATGACAGTAGTTATGAATGAAGATCGTTTCGTTAACAGCCTGAAAGCCACAGAAAAAGTTCCATTAAGAAGCAAACCAGGACAACGGGATGCCTGGAAGTACTTATAAACAAAAATAGAAACCAACACTTGACTCTGGGAACGAAGCACCTTGGACGTAGTGACCTGAGTGTAATGTAGATCTGTATAGGTGATAGGGAATAATGATCATTATCGTGTACAAAAAATAAAAAAATGAAAAAATAAAAAAATAACATGACATAGGTAGGTCCTCCGGGATGGGGTGTGATACAACCCATAAACCACAGCCCTAGGCAGGAAATATTAACATAAAGAAAACTGATAAAAAACGCTAATAACACCTGGACGCGGCCCGTCAATACCTGGGATTAGTCGCCCTCCCAAAACGTGGCATCACGCATGACTAGCCAAGGAGCCCAAACTTTTTCGTATTGAATCATTTGATGGTCATTTCTGAAAGAAAGTTTTTCTAATACATGGATACGATCTAAATGTTGTCGAATAGATGATATACGGGGTACCTCTATTGACTTCCAGTGGTGGGCGATGAGTAATTTAACAGCCAGAAAAAAATGTATAATCAATTTCCTATTGGGGGGGGGGTGGTCGGGGAACATGTGTAGAAGCGCGAGTTGTGGCGAAAAAGGGAGGCGAACCTCTAGGGAGGACTCAAGAAAATGAAACACCTTCTTCCATACTGCTAATATAGGTGGGCAAGACCACCAGACATGCAACATCGTACCCTCAGCGTGGCACCCCTTCCAACATAGGGAGGAACAAGAGGGAAACATGTGTGAGAGATGTTTTGGTGTCAAATACCATCTACATGCTAGCTTTTTTTGTAATTCAACATGGTTGGTACAGTGCGTCACACCCCTCATCGCCTCCTCAGGCTCGAGCCGCATCTCAAGCCGAAATGTAGTGTCCAACTCCTTTTCCCACGCCAACATATGAGGGAGTTTATTCTCCCAGAGATCAGAGAGGAGCGAGGCATAACACACTGAAATTGCATCTTTACGGGGAGCAGAAGCTTAGCACAAAAGAACGATTGGGTGCAAGGAAGAAATATTAATCGGCAGAGAAGGGTTGCTAGACTGAAGTAAATATTTGTAAAAGTCTCGTGGTGGAACCAAAAATGTGGCGCACGAATCAGAGAACGGGCGTAAAGAACAGCAATGGAAAAGGTCACCTAAACGGAGGGGGGAGGTAGACTCCCAAGCATGTAATTGTAAGTGTGGGATTAACAATTCCAGGGAGCTTAGCGGCGTAGCCCTAGTGAGGTGTCGTAGTGGAGGAAGTCGTTTAGCGACCTGAGACCATGTCCGAAATGTACAAAGTGTAGTGGGAGGGAGAGGAGGAATGTAGCGAGGTGGAAGCCACAGGAGCTGCGATACTGAATAAGGGCGCAAATAGGAATTTTCCAACAATACCCAACGGGGGATGTAATTGCGGTAATGAAAAGCAGCCGCTTGTGAGAGGATCGCGGCCTTGTAGTATGCCACAATGTCTGGTGCACCCATACCCCCCTTGAAATCCTTGAACGACCACTCAGATTAATAAAGTCAGTAAGCGAGGTTTGTATGCGCGATAGGAACCTAGAAGGGATAGCAACCGGGACTGCTCTGAAAACGTACAACAGTTTTGGAAGGACCATCATTTTGACTGACGCAATGCGTCCAAGCCAGGAAAAGTGGAATGACCGCCACCCTTGCATTGTGTTGAGTATATGCTTCCATAGAGGAATGATATTAAAATCATTCAATTTGGATAGGGACTTAGGTAGCTTAATTCCCAAATAAGAGAGGTAATCACGTCGCCACTTAAAATTATATGTGGCCCGAAGCGAGGTGGATAAGTGAGCCGGGAGGTGTATGTGCATAGCCTGTGTTTTGTGTATGTTAAGTTTATGGTAAGACACCGCTGAGTATTTTGTGAATTGGGCCAATAATGCAGGTAATGAAACAGAGGGGTTCGTGATAGCTGCTAAGATGTCGTCGGCAAAGAGACCAAGAATAGATTTGTGTCCACCAGCATGCTGAAAACCATGTATCAACGGGTCAGAACGGATAGACTGGGCCAGTGGTTCTAGAGCCAATGTGTACAACAGAGGGGATAGCGGGCAACCCTGACGCGTCCCATTAGAAATCGAAAACGGAGGCGAGAGAAAACCCGAAAAAAGGACAGATGCAGAAGGAGAAGAGTAGAGGGCCATAATGGAGCGAATCGTGGAAGGTGAAAAAGCAAATTTCTTGAGGACAGATGAAAGAAAATGCCAATGCAGCCTGTCAAACGCCTTTTCCACATCGAACGAGATGAAGAGACATGGGGTTTTGTGTCGCGAGGCTTCCCAGGAAAGGTCAATAAACCGTGTATTATCATTCCCTTGTCTGTGTCTAACAAAACCCACCTGGTCAGAATTGAGAAGGAGAGGGAGAATTGCGGAGAGCCTATTTGCTAAAAGCTTGGCATATATCTTAATATCGTTGTTCAACAATGAGATAGGACTAAAATTCTCACATCTATCTGGAGTTTTGCCTGGCTTAGGGGGGGTAACTATATGTGCACGAAGGTTGTCAGTCGGGATGCACTCCTTGGACATGAAAGATTGGAAGAGAGAAAGAAGGTGAGGACCAAGAATTGGGAAGAAAGTTTTGTAGTATAGACCTGTCAGTCCATCCGGGCCAGGGGCAGAATTGTTTTTAAGTTGGCGTGTGATGATTTGTATTTCATCTAAATCTATGGGAGTGTCAAGACTAAGCCTCATATCATCTGTGAGAGAGGGTAAGGAAACAGTTAAGATAAGCATTAATAGAGTCGGCCGCAGGCTGAGGAGTAGAGGTGTCAGTAGAAAGATTATATAGAGAGGAATAGTAATTAGCAAACTCGCTAGCAATATGGGACGGATCTTGTAAAACCATTCCCTGTGAGGAGCGAAGAGAGGAGGGACGCGCCAGGGCTGAAAAATGTCGAAGTATCTGCCTTATTCCCTTTGGAATAAAAACGTTGTCGGATTTTTAACATCATTAAAGCTGTGTGGCGAGATTGAATTTCAGCTAATTTGAGTCTAATGCGCCGAATCTCAGCAGCATGATGGGAAGACGGAGAACATTTATTCAGGGCCTCTAGGTCATATAGTTGGAGAATTAAAGAGTCTGTATCATCCTCCTTCTCCCTTTGCTTTTTGAGATGTGAAGCCATACTAATAAATCGACCCCGAATCACAGCCTTATGGGCATTCCACAAGGTTTCAACCGGGTTCACAGAATCTATGTTCTCCTGAAAAAACATATCTAAGTGCGAGTGAATTTGTGATGTGAAGGAATCGTCAGAAAGAAGAGAATCATTAAGGCGCCAGGAGCCTTTGCCTTGGAAAGGATGCGTGACCTGTAACTTGTAAGTGTAAGGGAGCATGATCAGACCAGTTAATGACGCCAATAGAGCAGTCCCGGATTGCCCGAAGTGTAATTTTATCAATTAAAATGCAGTCTATTCTGGTGTAAGAATTGTGTGGTGCAGAAAAGAAAGAATAGTCCCGTTCAGAAGGGTGATGAAGGCGCCAAACATCATACAGTTGAAACAAATGTAAAGTAGTGGATAGGGTGTTAGCAAGAGATCTCATTTGTCTGCCGTATGTGCCAGTTAGGGCAGAGGAGGTATCCAAGAGGGGGTTAAAAAATGCATTGAGATCACCGCACAGAATAAGATGACCTTTTTTAAGGGAATCTACTTTGGATAACAATTTCTTAAAAAAATGTGTTTGCGAGGTGTTAGGTGCATAAAAGGAGACCAAGGTATAATCAATAGAATTAATGACACAAGTAAGGATCAGATATATCAGTTTTTTAATTAACTGAAAAGAAAGGTGTTAAATAAAAATAGAAACTCCCGCTTTACACGTTTTTGCCATGGAATGAAAGTGCCACGGGAAATCTTTTAAAAAGAAATTTGGAGGAGAAGGTTGCTTAAAATGAGTTTCCTGCACACAGAGAATGTGAGCGTGGTGTTTCTTGGCTTCAGAATGGAGCAGTCTCCGTTTATGGGGAGTATTCAGGCCATTAACATTTAATGATAAAAGGTTAAGGGACGCCATAGTGGTAAAAATTAAAGGGTAAGGGACCAAATGCGGTAGTGGAGAAGAAATTCACCAGAGACCCCCAAGGAAGAAAATCCCAAAGTACACAGTGGGACGAGCCGCGTCCAGAACAAAAGAAAAAATATGTTGACGTGAGGTGCATTTAAAAGGAAATAAAACATAATTGACAGGTCAATAGTCATATGGAAACAAACATCCAAGATGTAGCAATGTAATGTAAACGCTCCCAGAGTAAAAAGAAAAATAAAGGAAAACACAAAACTGGTATGAAACTCAAAACTTAATCGGCCCATATAGCTTTGGGCCGTCAGGGGGGGTGATAACCCGTACCGTGTAGAGAGACCACACAGAGAGGTAAAGGTCGTTCCCAAATAGGGCGGGGAGACCTCCAACATAGGTAAAAATGAGAACACAAAAAAAAGACCCCAATAAGCAACTAAAGAAAAATGTCGCGACCTATGTGAAAATACGTGTGTGTGCAGGCAAAGGAGACGTGATGGAACAAAAGAGTAGATATAAAATGTGCCATCACTACCCCGTACAAGTAGAGAGAATATATTATGATACATTGGGGTAGTGGAGGGGCTGTTATGAAGTACGGAATATATATGTGTAGCATCAGGCCAAATAGTTCCAAAGCACCAGATCAAATACTTACTGACATAAAGCTGCACGTAAATGGAACAGCGCAAGGTGTATGAGGGAAAAATGAGAATGTCGTGTAGGGTGGTATGTAAGCCCGGTAGGGCAATATAAGGTCAGAGCCATAGGCCTCCGGGAAAACGCATGTAAAGTCGTGTCTAGTGTGGTGTAAAAAGCAGATAATTATACAGTTGAAAAATTAAAGGACAAAAATAAATAATTACAAAACGAAAAAAAAATCACAAAGGGTTAAAGTATAACAGAAAGCAGCGGGTCTCACCACTGCAGCCCAGGAAAAAAACAGTCCTCCAAAACCGTGGAAAGACCCGATTGAGGTACACGTGGAGACAGAAATCCAAACAGAGGAAAAAGCGAGAGTCTAACCGGTCTGATGATATGAAAGGACCAACAGTCGAGACCTGGAGCAGTCCACAGATGTCAACGGATGATGGAGAACGTCCAGGACACAAGGGTACAGCATCAGCAGGTGCGGTGTAGAGCAGAAGGGATGAGACATCGGAAAGAACGCTCCAGATGGGGTGAGGCGTCGACAACAAAATCACGATGACAGCATATCGGAGCCAGGAGAAGCTGAAAATAAATTAAAAAAACAAAAAACTATATATAATAGAATAAAAATAAAAAGTGTTCCATGGTGAACATAGCGTCCCGGGCGACTCTAGACCATAGCCTGCGTATAGGCATGAGATGTATCCGAGCAGTTCACGTGTGTGTAGGAGAGCGTTTGGAATGTACTACATCCCATTCTCGGGCGAGCCTTTTGGGGGGAGACCTGATGGGTGGAAGCGGGTCCCGCGTAGAGGAGAATTTCGTAGGTGCTTCAAGCAGGCCCCAATCAGAGAGCAATTGAGAGCCTGTGGCCGGTGTTTTAACCAGGTGCGTGGTGCCATCTCTGTTGATGAGTAGACGAGTGGGATACCCCCATCGGTAGGGAATTTTGTGAGCCCTGAGCGCAGCAGTAACGGCCAGAAAAGCCTTACGTTGTTGCAGAGTGTACTGGGAGAGGTCTTGAAAAAACTGAAGATCCCGATAATGCTCCGGGAGAGCATTCTTGTGTCTTGCCTTCTGCATAAACTTGTCTTTGAGCTCGTAGAAATGAATCCGAAGGATGACATCTCGTGGGGGTGATCCTTGCAGCGTTTTAGGACGAGGCAATCTATGGATACGGTCAATTTTGACCTCCTCAGACGCGGGAAGCTTTAACACCGAGCGGAACAACGTGGTGGCATAGGTAAGTAAATCTTCCGAGACAACATCCTCGGGTATACCGCGGATTCGCAAATTATTCCGACGAGAGCGATCCTCCAAATCGCTAAGCTTTAGACGCAGAGAGTCCACTTCATCTTGTAGAGAATTACACGTGTCGACCACAGAGTTGTGTGCCGACGTGAACTCCTCCATCTTGTCTTCAAGATGCGCAGTGTGGCCTCCAAGCTCTCGGATGTCTTTCTGAATCTCAAAGAGAGCGTCTGTCCTATCACTCTTGAATTTTAGGCGCATCTCGTCGAGTAGCAATTTCCTAGCGGAGATGGTTAGAGCTTGATGTTCCGAATCTTCCGCTAAGGGTGAAGGAGATCGCTGAGCAGGAACAACATCAAGGCCTTGTGAGGCGTCTGAGTCCTCCTCTCCATCTTGGATAACTGGCAAAGCGCGGGAAGATGTCTTCCTCCTCGATTTGGACTCGAAAAAGGTAGGTATATTATGAGCAGACGATTTAGCCTTGCCCGCAGTCATCTTGGAAGCAATTATTGTCGAGAAATCATAAGTCGCAACGAAAAAAAGAAAGAAAAAGGGCCGTTGTATGAAATTGTTGGAGGAGCTCCACCACCATGCGTCCTACTCCATTGACAGCCAGGCCACGCCCCGAGGGGTATTAATGTTTCATCCTCTTCTCCTTAATGAAGAACTGGCACTTCAACAAATTTTAGTTATTTAGAAAGTGTTGGGGAATATAATGTACAAAATATTTACATTTTTTTGTATAGTCGTACACCAGCATGCCTTGAAAGTTTTACAAAGATAAAGGATTGTTATTGGCCCCAAATTCAGACGACAACCTTTCTGAAATTTACACCATAAACTTTAAGCATGTGACCATGACTTGTGAATGGCAACTGGTCCCCTATTAAGATTTGGATAACAAATTGGGTCGAGGGCCCTGGGTCCCCTGTGCTAATCTTGGTGCAGTATGTTCTTGTGTTGAATATTCGCTGTGCTTTGTATGCTAGCCATTCTTCTATACTATAGTGCTTTGTATGTTAAGGGCGAGCTGTTTTTTAGAAGCTTCTATTGTTTAGAATACACTGCTCAAGCCGTAACATTATACCTGGATAGGTAGCCATCTGGTTTACAAAGTCCGGGATGTATGCTTTATATTTACTTGTCTTCCTTTTTACTGTTTCATTTTTTTTGTTTTCTACGTTGTCTTTTTTTTTTTTTTTTTACTTCTGGTACAATACAAAAAAAAAAAAAAAAAGATTTGGATAACACTGCTCTACTCTGTTTGAAGGTGTTTCTCTGAAGCATGGGTAGAGAGTCTAACAGAACCACTGATCACATGTCTGTCAGCACATGATTCTTTTACTGAGCGATATGTATTCATGTGAAGCAGAGTTTGTTTATGTAAACAGTGACCTAGGAACAGGACTTGGCTGTGTACGCACTTATTAGAAGGGCAGGTTTAAGGTCAGTTTATTTTAATCTTTTGTACCAGTGAGTTGTTTTTTTTTATATATTTATTACATGATTTTATGTATTTGAGTCATACTTCATATGAGGGTGAAATAATTGTATAAGGTGAAGCAGCAGCCAATTCAATTTGTGCTAGGAAAACATCAGTGCGTGTGATTGGCTGCTTCTACTTCTGTTGATTTTTTATGGCAGCTCACTTCCTACAGAACATATGCAAACCGCACACTTTTATATGCATTTTTTATAGCTTCAGTAGTTTTAGTAGCTTGTTGAGGTTATGGCTTGTGCACCACTATTTAGTGCCCCAGGTCCTTTATGATGTTGAGATCAGGACTTTGACCGGTACTCCTTTTTCTACCAAACCAAAACAATATTGATTTGGCCTTGTGCTTGGGGTCATTGTTCTTTTATTATGAATTTCCTACCTGTTTTTTGCAGCATTTCATTGGATTTTGCTGAATGCAGTGATTAACATGATGCCCACAGATTCACTTGGAGGCATGATGTGGTTTTATGTATGAAAGTACATACAGAGCACATTGTGTTTTGACCAAAAGCTCTATCTTGTTGTCTTATAACTACCTCTCTCAAATTGCTAAGGCACTGTCATGCTTTCTAACAAACGTCCATATTAATGAGCAAACTGTACTAATTCAGACACCCAAACATTGTGGTTATTGGATATTATTTTGTAACCTTTTTTATATTTGTATTACATTGTATAAATATATTATCACATAGAATATCTTTCATCTTTATAGTTTTGTTACAGCTACAGTTATTGAAGTTCATATATAACTTCTAAGAAAATACAAATTAATTACCCACAGGTTTAGCAACAGCAGATAACATTAACCATCCTCTTTTCTTTTAAGTAATCATGTTCATTTGCCTTAAGTATTACATTTCAAACGCACTTGTGTAACAAACACTTGCTCAAACAGTAATCTTATTTTTGCCTCTAAGACTGAAATGTCACATGCTGAAAATCTCATTCATGGATTTGGTTTTTTTTCTCCTTTCTAAAGAAATATTGTTTTGCCCTTTCTGAACAGATTCCTCTGATTTCTATTATTTTAGGATAGAAGAATTAGAAGAATCTTGGGATCAATCTATTGGAGAGAAATATGGAAAGCAGTTTACTGTTGACTGAGCACACCCAAAAGAACTTAGTCGACACTACATTGATAATCCTCAATTAGCAGTTTTTTTCTGTCTCTTGAACACTGAACGGCTGTTTCCAGATCACATAACTGTTTATGTGGTTCCACTGAGTAGTATTTCAGTCCTAGAGTCCAGTCCATTCTTTTTCTTTATTTTGTGAGGAGAAAGAAAAAGAAATTGTCAAGATGGTTCTGGATGAGTATTTGTGGATGGTTATTGTGGGGTTCATCATTGCTTTCATCTTGGCGTTCTCAGTAGGTGCAAATGATGTGGCCAACTCGTTTGGCACTGCTGTTGGATCTGGTGTGGTGACATTACGGCAAGCTTGCATATTGGCTTCCATTTTTGAAACGGCTGGATCAGTGTTATTGGGTGCAAAAGTTGGAGAAACTATCCGGAAGGGTATTATTGATGTTAATCTCTACAACAACACAGTCGACTTGTTGATGGCAGGAGAAGTCAGCGCAATGGTTGGTAAGTAATGTTTTCAATTCACATTGTGAGTAAAGAATATGAGTTAATATTTAACATTTATGTATATGTGCTGCGTAATGCCACACTGTTGATGCTATTTTATTCTAAATTACAGCAACATTGCAGACTAATGCTACAATGGAAAACCTTTTTAAAATCTATCTTTGTACCATATTAGAGTACATGTGTACGATAGTGTGAAAAAGTATTTGTCCCCTTCCCAATTTTTTTCTGTTTATGCATATTTGTCATACTTAAACTAATTTTTGCTGATTTCACATTTCAATATTTCAAATCATCAAAGTAATTTAATATAAGGCAAATACAACATGAGTAAACAAAAATTTTGTTTTTAAATAACCATTTTATATATAAATGCTATCCAACCCTACCTGGCCCTATGCGGGGAAAAAGTAATTGCTCCTTAGTTACATAGTTACATAGGCTGGAAAAAGACATGCGTCCATCAAGTTCAGCCTTTCCCCATATCTGTTAATGTCTTGCTTTTGATCCAAAAGAAAGCAAAAAACCCAGTTGTAGCTCTTTCCAATTTTGCACAAACTAGGAGAAAAATCCTTCTTTACCCCAGAATGGAATCAAGAATCTGTTTCCCTATAATTTAAAAATTATATCCCTGTTACTTAGTCAACCACATGCGTGATAAAGGGTTTTGATTAACTCTTTACCTATAATAAATAATGATCTTTTAATAGCTAAATTTTGGAAAATATAAACATATAGTTTCCACAGTGTTTTTTGCACGTTTAATAAGCTTACAGCTCATGAAACCTTCTGGTCTTGTGACGTTAAGAACAATAAGGTACGTGTCCTTGGTAAACAGTCGAAACCCTTACTTAATATTTGAGAACAAATAGTAACAGCAGTAGTTGACTATATAGTAGTAATTTTTCAAATTTTCCACCTCAGTTGTATAACACTCAAATGTATTTAAAGGGTATCTGAGGGATGGCTCAATTTTTCCATTATATCAAATAAGCAAAAATGTTGGCAAGAATACCAGGTCCACGTGAGACCTCTAAATAAAATAACGCTAATGTGTTTTCGAACATGGATAGCATACTTCTAGTTAAGGGTTGTAATCCTAGCATAGTTTTAAGATTTCCCTGTTAAAAAGTGGGAGAATTGTGTATCAGAGTAATTTTATTACCGACTATTTTTATAGCTGTAGCCTTCTTGATGAAATCATTAGTCTTACAAAACATTTTGTTAAACATGTCACTTCTTTTTGCAGGTTCTGCTGCTTGGCAGCTGATTGCATCTTTCTTAAAACTCCCTATTTCCGGAACACATTGCATTGTCGGCTCCACTATTGGTTTCTCCCTTGTGGCCATTGGTACACATGGTGTTCAGTGGATGCAGCTTATCAAGATTGGTAATTGACATTTCCTTTTATGAGTGAGGGTATGTGGAATAATGTTTAAAGATATATCTGGCCTGCATAGAGTTTTTAATATAATTTTCTGTTTGACAGATATGAGCAGTTCCAGGTTGTCAGTTCTATCTGCCAGTTTTACTTTGACATAATGAAGCTAAATATATAAAAATATTTGGAACATATACTTTATTTTATCAGTGTACACTTTTGTCCTGTTCCACAATTTTTTTTGTAAAGAAAAAATGCTTTACATTAGAGCATTTTTGTAGCAGGTTGCCTGATTGTTCATGGTTGTTCCTAATTGTCTTTGCAATGTAAATGTGCTCTAAACATTTTTAAGTAACACTATGATATGACTGCAGGTTATTACAAAGACCCATGTTTAAAAACTAGCAACTGTCACTTTTATAGCCTGTAGCAGTCCTTTTAAATGTTTGCCACCCTGTATTTTGCATTGTTAACCGTATATAATAATCCATCCAGGTAGGAGCTCAAAGAACAGCCAGTTCATTCTCTTAGAATGGTTTTGGACCAATTATTAAATGTTAAACCTGCTCGCTTATACGTTTTGGAGAAAATCTGTTGATTGAAATCCATTTTTTCCGTTTCAAAGATGATCTCCCTCAACAGTGTTAACCTAAATTAGGTTATTTGGTGAAACTGGCATCAATAATGGTAAATGTTACATAAGGGATTATGAATTCTGATTTTCTTACTGGGGTATATTTTTACATCATCACCTCAAGGCCTAAAAGAGTAGTCTTTTTTTTTGTTTTCCCTCTTTTATTTTTGGAAAACTAGGTTTGGTTTTTGGGTTTTTTTTTTTTTTCTTTCTTTCTGTACATGGTTAAACATCTTTACATTCTCTACTACAGTGGCCTCTTGGTTCATCTCACCATTGCTGTCTGGACTGATGTCTGGGGGTTTGTTTTTGCTGATCAAGATTTTCATACTGAATAAGGTTAGTTATCAGACTATGTAAAACTAATTTACAGATACATTTGTAGATTACAAATGGCACGTGTATCTATAATTTTTAGTACACTTAATGAACTCATGTTATGATGTTTACAGATGAACTTATGGTGTGTATATATTAGAAACCCACCTTGAATCTACACTATGGGAGAAACCTTCTTAATTTAGTGTTTTCTTGATTTACATGGTTTTCTCCCTTGGTCTGAGTTTCCGTTTGGAAATATAAATGTACCCAGGATATTGAGCTATTGTAAAATTTACAGTGAAGGAAAAAAATATTTGATCCCCCACTGACAGACATGATCAGTCTATAATTTTTATTTATTTATTTATTTCATTTCTATATTATTTATTGTTTTCAGAATTTTATGACATTACAACACATATGACAAACATATCAAGCACATAGGATTAAGTCGTAGTATTCAAGATAGTTGCAGTCTTATCAGTATTATATTTTGTCAAAATCCTAACATTCATACATTGTACGGCAGAATGAACTGTGGGCAGATGTATTAGCCCTAATATAACAGGGATTAGGAAAGAAGAGAAGGTATATATATTTGCCAAGTCTTAATTGTCAAGGATTGCAATATCTGAAGTTGAAAGGACGATTTCTCGCCACGGTGTCCAAATTTCGTCATGTTTTTTTATGTTCTTATATAGGTTATAAAAATGTTTCTCCATTTTGTGTTGGTATTCAATTTGGTTAATTATTTGCGACCAGGTTGGAATAACCTCCGACTTCCAATTGCGTGCTAAACAAATTTTTGCAGCCGCAAAAATGTTGATTACTAAATTTAAATTAGATTTGTTATTCATAGGTATATCGATATGGAATAAAAAGGATTGAGAAGATAAACTCCATTGTTGTGCAAACAACCTATTGTAGAGATTTGGAATTTCAGATTTTATTAACTTTAATCTTTCACATTGCCACCATATATGGGCTGCTGTACCTGGCAATTGTTTACACCTCCAGCATATATTGGAGTTAGTAATAGAGATTTTGTGTAAAGTTGTAGGTACATAATACAATCTATGTATTAACTTAAAATATTGTTCATGTAAATTAATACAATGAATTGCCTTCCTTAAACTGTTCCAAGCAGAGTGCCATACTTCTGCCGCGTATGAGATATCTAAATCCATTTCCCATTTTTGAATAGTAGTAGGTTTATCTATAGTAGTTGAGTATTGTAACAAAGTCCCCATTTTAGAAATTATTTTTTGTTTAGGATGTTTCTCTAAAAATTTGTCTAGAACGGTTGGTAAGTGCCAGGTCTTAGTTTTAATAAAGTTTACTATTTTTAAATATGAAAGAAACTCTTTATTTGGGAGGAAAAATTTGGTTTGAAGTTCTACAAAGGATTTTAATCCTAAAGGAGACCAAATGTCTTCAATTTTATAGATTCCCTGTAAATGCCAAGTTGTAAAGTCAATATCTTTAATAAAAAATTTCAGCGAGGCAATAGGTGTGTGAGATGAACATGAATCATTAGAAATAAATTTTTTTTTAATCTTGAGTATGTTGTTCAGAACATTTATTATTAATAGAATTAAACCAATAATATTGAAATAAATCCTGATTACCACATCTCCAACTTTCATATTTATGCCAAGGAAGGTCAGAATCACGTTTTGAGTCCCAAGCTATGAAATGACCAAACATACAAATTTCATATAAAGATCGTAGATTAGGAAATTTAAATCCGGTCTGTGATAGATTTCTATTTAAAATGGAACGTGGTACTCTTGGTTTTTTATTTAACCACACAAAAGAAAGAAACTATTTTTCAAACTGATTTAAAGTTCTTAAAGGAACTGAAAGTGGAATGGATCTAAACAAATAAATTATTCTAGGTATAACATAAGATTTTAATATATTTAATCTTCCAAACCAGGATATTTCTAATTTTTGCCATAACGATAATTGAATTTTCAATTCCTCTAGGAGATTGTTATAGTTATTTTCTATTAAATCAGAAAGATTATTATAGATTTTAATTCCTAGATAATTTATGTATGGGCATACTTCGAAGAATGGAATCTCATTTTTCAAATTTTGTATTTGAGAGGTGTTCATATTGAAGTTAATAATTTGTGTCTTATGTATATTGAGGCTGTAATTAGAATATAGACTATATTCTTTTATACATTTTATCAATTCTGGGATTGAAGTTTCAGGTGACGTGAGACTAAGAAGAATATCGTCCGCATATAGTGCGATTTTATGGTCTAATGGACCAGTTGTTATTCCTCTAATTTTTTTTTAATTACTGCTAGAGGTTCGATAGATAAAATATAAAGCAAAGGGGCTAATGGGCATCCTTGCCTCGTGCCATTCTTAATGTAAAAATAGTTAGAGTCCAAATTAGCTCCTGAGATTTTAGCTTGGGGGTTTGTGTATAAAGCTAATATATTAAGAAGAAAGTTCCCATCCAGACCAAAGGCTTTTAAAGTTCCTTGTAGAAAAGACCAATTAACCCGGTCAAAAGCCTTTTCGGCGTCAAGAGCTATAAATGTGGCAGTTGATTTAGAGTTTTGGAGTTCATAAATAAGGTTCAAAATTCTTCGCGTATATTAAGTTTAACCCCTCCAGAAAAGTATTTATCTGTAAATTATTTTTAGTTATATATATGGGAGATTATATAAAGATAAATAATAAGACCTAAATGCTTCTCCAATTTGTTTAGGAGTCGAATATAATTTGTTTAGCACAATTTTACTAATTCTATTCCTTTGTGTTCGGTTTTTAAGCTTATTAGACAAATTTTTACTAGTTTTATTACTACTATAGTACCATTCTTGTTTGAGTCTAAGTAGAGATCTACTAGTTTTCTCAATTAAGTTTTTTTTTAATCTTATCTTGGACTGCACTAATCTCTTCAAAAAGCAAATTAGATGTATTTAGTTTGTTATTAGTTTCTAATTTTGCCAAATCAATATACAGGTCTGAGAGGTTTAATCCCTTAGATTTTTTCACCTGTGCACCTTGTTTTATAAAGAGACCTCTCATGAACACCATAAAGTTAAATCAGAGGTTTCTCCGTTATCTTTAATTTCTATATATTCCTTGGCTGTGGTAATGCACTTTTCTTTAAAAATTGGGGATAGTAATAATGATTCATTCAGTCTCCAGTTTGATCTTATTCTTGGTTGTTCTATATTTTTAATTTCTATAATGACTGGAGCGTGGTCCGACCAGGTTTGACATCCAATAGACGCGCGGCTACAATATTCTATTGATTTACTGTCCGTGAAAAAGGTGTCAATTCTGGAGTATGAATGGTGGACCAGTGAATAAAAGGTATAATCTTTCACGAAAGGATTATTTGTTCTCCAAATATCATATAAATTATTACGAGCTAAACATGTTGAAAAAGATTTAGCTAGGGATTTCAATTTTAAATCGGGATGTAGACCCTGTCTCAGACCTTTATCTAACTTGGCATCTTGGATGCAATTCATGTCACCACCTATTATAAGGAAACCTTTTGTTATTTCATGAGCTTGATCAAAGAGTTTATCTAAATAGTTGACTGTGGACGTGTTTGGTGCGTATACGTTTACTAAGGTGTATGTCACGTCATTCAATTTGCATATTAGTATACCATATCGACCTTCTCGGTCGGATTCATAATGTAATTTTTCAAACTTAATATTGTCTTTTATAAAAATTGCGATCCCTCTTTTTTTCTTATGTTTTAAACTAGATACAAAAAAAAGTAGGTATTTTTTATAGAACCATCGAGTCAGAGAACCTAATTTCCAGTGAGTTTCCTGTGCAAAGCATATATCAATGCGTTCTCGATTAATGGTTTCATATAAAAACGCTCTTTTATGTGGAGAGTTTAAGCCTTGACAATTAATAGACATCAGCCTAAGTGTCATTTAAATAACATGATATCCTGTTCTTTCCTTCCCTGATTATCGATATATTGCCGTTTAAACAGATTTTAACAAACAAAAAAAGCACAATCATCCTAACTATGCATGAAAATAAAACATGCAACATTTGCCTTAATAATAATCAAGGCGAAATCGAGCGTAGGTGCCGAGTTAAAACATCAATCCTCTTCAGAAGAGAAAAAAAAAAAAAAAGGACTTAAAGAAATTATATATATGTGTTTTTGTTTTGTGTATTGTGTTATCCTCGTAATGTGTGTATAAATAAAGCCCAGCTAAATTAATGAGCGTGTCTGGTGTCGTAAATATAAAAAAAAAAAAAAAAAAAAAGGAAAATCATTAAGTTAAATTATTTCAGCATCCTCTAATGGTGATACTCATCATCGAGGCAGCATCAAATATAGATGCGATCGTGTTATAGCTTGTGGTGTGTGAAGAAGTGAGGGGAAAAAAAAAATTTGAGTGATCAAGATTAAAAAGGTGATTGTTGTGTGAATTATCTACTGTGTTATAAGTATTTGTAAATTAAATATATGTGTCTTAAATTTAGTTGTTATGTGTATTGTCCACTGTGTTATATGGTTTCTCGTAAATTGTGTATGGTCAAGTAAGTCGACCTATGTCTTATAAAAAGAATAAGAATCTAAAAAATCAGTGATCGTGTGAAAAAAAAAAAAAATTTGAAGAATTTTACATTTTTTAAAGTCTGATACCACCAATTCATTGAGCGTTATTCTTGAGCCAAAAAAAAAAAAAAGAAAAATATACATAGTTGCCATGTTCTTTTTTCTATTTCTTTCGTACAATTGTAGGTTGAGATAATGAATTTAAAAATTCTTCGACTTGCTTTTCTTGATTCATAAGAAATAATAATCTTAGAGGGAGAGCCCCATTTGTATTTAATGTTTGCTTCCCTGAGCTTCTGGGTGCAATCTCGGAATTTTCTTCTAAAGATCCTTGTTGCAAGCGAAAGGTCAGGAAGAAGTTTTAAATCCTTATATCTGGTGTCTTGAGAATGTTTTTTATAAAATTCAGATAAAAATTGATTTTTAATGTAAAAATTGTGGAAACGAGCCATAACATCTCTTGGTACGTCCGAATTTATTAAGTTCTTTGGTTTGGGCAATCTATGTAAGCTTTCAATCGGTGTGCTCCCTGTACGGTCTTTTTGAAGATAGGTTCAGGGCCGGCCCGACAACGGAGCCAAGTGGGGCAACCGCTCCAGGCGGCACTTTTGAAGGGGCGGCACTTTGCCGCCCCAAGCCCCTTTTTTTTTTTTTAAAGCGAAAGAGAGAGAAAGGGGCGCCGAGTGGTTTTCGCTTACCAAGCTGTCAGTACCCGCTCGGCGCCCCTCTCTCTCTCTCTCCTCTGCGGCGAGTCTCCCTGTTCGGTCTCGGTGCCGGCATGTAATGCTGAGCGCCGGAAGATTTCCGGCGCTCAGCATTACAAGCCGGCACCGAGACCGAACAGGGAGACTCTCCGCAGGACTGCTGAAAGGTAAGCACAAGGGGGGGGGCAGGGACGGAGGGAGAGGAAGGGTAGATAATGGGGGGGGCGGCAGGGACGGAGGGAGAGGAAGGGTAGATAATGGGGGGGCGGCATTTAAAAATTCGCCCCAGGCGGCATTTTGCCTTGGGCCGGCCCTGGATAGGTTGCTAGTAGATCGTTTAGATAAGTTTCTAAATGTGCGTTTGAGATCTCCTCAGAGATTCCCCTTATTCTTACGTTTTTACTTCTGGATCTGTCTTCTAATTGAATTAGTTTCAGATCCATGTTTTGCATATTCAGTTTAAGCTCCTTATTTTCTTTTTTAAGAGATTCAATTTCCAGCTGTAGACTCTGTATCATATTTGATTGCGATGAAAGTTTATCTGAAATATGAGTCATTTCTTGTTTAAGGGAGTCAGTGTCATATGGAGTCATATGGCATGAATGCCTTCGTCATATACAGCATTGTCAGATAATCCTCGTTTAGATGATCATATGGAGTAATTGCATTCAATTTATACAACGTTATCAGATAATCATCGTTTGGATATTCATATGGAGTAATTGCGTTCAACATATACAGCGTTATCAGATAATCCTCATTTAGGTGATCATGTGAAATAGTTGCACTCAGCAATGCAACGTTATCAGATAATCATCATTTAGGTGGTCATATGAAATAGTTGCACTCAATAATTCAACGTTGTCAGATAATCATCGTTTGAATGGTCAGCCATATGAAATAAGTATAAAGTAGTGTTAAAAAAAAAAAATACAAAAAAAATAAATAAAAAAAAAATTTTTTTTTATTAATATATAGCCGTCCGGAAAGACTAAAATGTATAGATGTATTGCAATTGTCACTTAGCTTTGGGAGAGGAATTCATTCTTTCAAATGTTGAGAGAGGAAGAGGTACTGTTTTAAATAGGAGTAGTCTTCTGCTGTTTGTTTTATGAGCAGTATATACCGAGGAGTTGAGCGTGGTCACAGCCAATCCACGCGGCACCTCCTTTCTCTATGTTCCATGCCTCATGAGGGCCATACATGTGCCCAAAGGCATATGAGACAGACTCCCCTCAAACGAACTACACGTGGGATAGTAGTGGAAAGGCCTCTATCTTCGAGGTCAAGCACCGCTCTCCTTAGACGCACTCCGCCTACCGTCCTTCGTCCTTCTACCGGTTTAGTTGTCGACCGGAATTAGGGAGCACATCGCGGCAGGTATCAGACTCCCAAGTGGTTCATGTTCGGCACCAGCCGCCGGCGTCTCACGCGATACGTTCGCGTGCTACGTCATCACGCATCCCCCGATCAGTCTATAATTTTAATGGAGGTTTATTTGAACAGTGAAAGACAGAGTAACAACAAAAATATCCAATTTGCATTTGATTTGATTTGCATTTTACTTGGTGAAATAAGTATTTGACCCCTTCGCAAAACATGATTTAGTACTTGGTGGCAAAACCCTTGTTGGCAATCGGAGGTCAGACGTGTCTTGTAGTTGGCTAGGTCACTCCATGACCTTAATGTGCTTCTTGATCTACTCCCGTGGCCGTGTGTTTTCGGTCACTGTCATGTTGGAATACTCATCCACAACCTATTTTCAATGCCCGGGCTGAGGGAAGGAGGTTCTCACCCGAGATTTGACGGTACATGGCCCCATTCATCGTCCCTTTGATGCGGTGAAGTTGTACTGGTCCCTTAGCAGAAAAACACCCACAAAGCATAATGTTTCCTCCTCCATATTTGACAATGAGGATGCGGTTCTTGGGGTCGTAGGCAGCATTCCTCCTCCAAACACGGCGAGTTGAGTTGATTCAAGATAGCTTGATTTTGGTCTCATCTGACCACAACACTTTCACTTAGTTCTCCTCTGTATCATTCAGATGCTAATTGGCAAACTTCAGACGGGCCATGTACATGTGCTTTCTTGAGCAGAGGGGTCCTTCTGGGCGCTGCAGGATTTCAGTCCTTCATGGCGTAGTGAGTTACCAATTGTTTTCTTGGTGACTATGGTGCCAGTTGCCTTGAGATCATTGACAAGATCCTCCCTTGTAGTTCTGGGCTGATTCCTCACTGTTCTCATGATCATTGAAACTCAATGAGGGGAGATCTTCCATGGAACCCCAGACCGAGGGAGATTGACAGTTATCTTGTGTTTCTTCCATTTGCGAATAATCGCACCAACTGTTGTCACCTTCTCACCAAGCTGCTTGGTGATAGTCTTGTAGCGCATTCCAGCCTTGTGTGGGTGTCCCTGACATCCTTGGACAGCTATTTGGTCTTGGCCATGTTGGAGAGTTTGGAATCTGATTGATTGCTTCTGTGGACAGGTGTCATTTATACATGTAACAAACGGAGGTTAGGAGCACTCCCTTTAACCCCTTAATGACAATTGCCGGTTCTGGCACGGCACGGAAAAACAAGTCGTTTACGACAAATGACGTGCCAGGACCGGCATGTCTTTAAACGGGTGCAGAAAGCGATCTACGTTCACTTTCTGCACCCAAACGGCGTTGCTGTAATGGCTCGACCTCGAGGCATTCAGCAACGCCACGATCAGCACCAGGGGCCATAGCTGGCCCCTCCCCTCCCCCTCCCATGTATGGAGGCGGACGCCCGTTTTAAAAGCGTTTAGGAGGCGATCAACGATCACCTCCTAAACTTAAATGGTGTCGCTGGAATGCCTCGATCAGGAGGCATCCAGTGATACCAAACACTTACCCCAGGATGGACTGTGACCGCTCCGGAGAGCGGTCACAGCCGCCGCTGCCGGTGATCTTCACCATCAGCAAGATGGCGACCGTCCTGAAAAAAAAAAAATAAAGATGAAAAAGTTCGCTAGATGGTCTCCAGACCCTCTAGAGAACTCTGGCTCCACTTGCAGGTTGAATACAGGTACTGCATTCAACCATGCAAGTCAATGGAGCCCAGCTTTCTAATCACAGTGTGATTAGTAAAAATAAATAAAAAAATAAAATTAATAATAATTAGAAAAAAATAGTAAAAAAAACAGTAAAATGTAAAAATAATTTCCCACTGATGTCAGGGGAACCTTCAAGTTGAAAATTTTTTTATTTTTTTTTTTTAAAAAAGGCAAAAAAACAAACAAAATAAATATATATATATATATATATAAAAAAAATATATTTTTGTGAGCAAGTCCTAAAATTAGCACATTAGCTTAAAACAATTCTCGCATGGAAAGAGTTAAAATACTGGCATATTAAATGCCCATGGGGTGTCTACTTTAAAAAAATGTATGATTTGATGGGGTAAATTGAATTGGCCGGGTTCAACAATGTCCCAATAACATGGGGGGGAAGGATAGCCACACATCTAATTTCCAATTAGAAAAACGCACACGTACCAAATGTGGCCTTTTAGTTCCCCCAAAAAATGACAAACCCATGCATGTGGGGTATCACTGTGCTCAGGAGATGTTGCTGAACACATATTGGGGTGTCGTGTGACAGCGGCATATACCAGGAGCTGTAAATTCATACATAACATAGGTGTGTGGGGGGAAAATACACACAAAAGAATACTACTGCAAACTTTGAAAAAATTCTGGTGGTAAAATGTGTGCATGCAAAGAGTTAAAATACCAGCATTTAAAATACCCTGGGGTGTCTAGTTTTCAAAAATATATGGGTTTATTGAGCACACTGAAATGGCCCGGCTCAAAGATGTACCAAATAGGGCATGGGCAGTGGATCTCCAAATGCCAAAGTTCAACATTGAAAAATGTGCATGCCCCAAATGTGGCCCTTTTGCCCCCAAACAGCCAGGCAAAACCATTCATAACCATTCATGTGAGGTATCGCTGTACTCAGGAGATGTTGCTGAACACATATTGGGCTGTTTTATGATAGTGACATATACCAGAACCTTTTAATTCATACCTGAAGTAAAATGTGTGTGACAAAACAAATGCAAAAAAATTACTACCATAAAGTTTGACAAAGGCTGATGGTAGAATTAGTGCTTGGAAAGGGTTAAAATACTAGCATTTGGAATACCCTGGGCTGTCTAGTTTTCAAAAATATATGACTTGATGGGGTAAATTGCATTGGCCGGCTTCAAAGATACCCAAAATCGCACATGGGGGGGGGGGGAGAATTACCAGATTTGGAAAAAATGGCTTGGAAATAGCAAAACGCTACCTGTACTTATTGCCCCATAATGTGTAGAAAAAAGCAAATAAAACATAAAAACATTGGGTATTTCTAAACTCAGGACAAATAGTAGAATCTATTTAGCAGGTTTTTTCATTACCTTTTATAGATGAGTAAAAGATTTTTCAACTAAAAGTTAGAAACAGTCATTTTTTTTTCTAAATTTTTCACCATATTTTATACTTTTTTTAATAGTAAATAATATGATACAATCAAAACAATGTCATCTAAAGAAAGCCCTTCTTGTCCTGAAAAAAACAATATCTAATGTGTGTGGGTTCAGTAAACGGGAAAGAAGAAAATTACAGCTAAACACGAGCAGCGCAGAAATGTTAAAACGGCCATTGTCACGAAGGGTACAAAACGTAAAATCAGCCTGTCACGAAGGGGTTCAGCGAGTGCTCCTAATCTCAGCTTGTTACCTGTATAAAAGACACCTGGGAGCCACACATCTTGCTGATTGTTAGTGAATCAAATACTTATTTCATTGAGCAACATGCAAATCAGTTTATAATTTATTTGAAATGCATTATTCTGGATGTTTTTGTTGTTCTGTCTCTCACTGTTCAAATAAACCTGCCATTAAAATTATAGACTGATCATGTCTTTGTCAGTGGGCAAACATACAAAATCAGCAGGGGATCAAATAATATTTTCCTTCACTGTAGGCATGTGTGTGTGTGTATGTATGTATTTATATATAATATATAGTGTATGTATATAGATATTTTACACATATTTAGGGTTTGTGTTATGGGAAAAAAAAATATTTTTTTTCCTTCTGCTGTACAGGAGGATCCAGTACCGAATGGACTTCGCGCTCTTCCAGTATTTTATGCTGCTACCATAGGAATTAATGTTTTCTCCATATTATTCACAGGGGCCCCATGTAAGTAAAAGATCTAAAATTAGCACATTAGTATCTTCAATTTTATGAGTGAATAGTAGAGGTTATGGATGCTACCAACACTTCCCTTTATGTGTAATGTTCATGCACATGAGAGACTTTCCACCCTGTAAAAATTGTTAAAATAAAAAACATATATGTATATTTATTTATTCCTTACACACATATACATAAAATTCAAGTTATAAATTGCCTTTACCAGAGCTCTGACTTCCAGAAGACTATAACTGAATTGCGTGTATGTGTATGGTATATACATACATTAATATAACTAAGCAAAAAGGCGATATACTGATGCATGAATATGTGTCTTTTAGGGCTGCAACTAAGTTGGCCGATTATCTTTTTCAATTAATCGGATAAAAAACAATATGCAAATTTTCAGTTTATTTCAAATAATTTAATTGAACAAACTGAGCATTAAAAACAAAGCAGAATAAAAAGCTTAAAATTTACTTTAACGTGTCATTGTACTCTGCACACAACACTTTTATCTCTTATCTCTTTATCACAAAGGCATTTCTCTAATCTTCTTATTTTACTATGACATAATAAACTATATTTTAAAGGTACAAGAACCCAAACACAATATTTCTCAAACTTGGTTTTAATACCTAAAAAGTTTTGCTAGTAAATATTAATTTATATGTAACCCATGTAAACTATTTTTTTATATTTTAATAAAAACTGATCGAGAAAAATGCATTTTTTTATTTCCTTTTATTTGCCCACCAGATAAGCGCATCTGACCCCAGGCTTGCCAGCCTGCCCCCCCCCTCAGATATGCCTTATACCCCCCTGGCTTACCAGTGCCTTCCCCTGGCTTACCAGTGCCTTCCCCTGGTTTACCAGTGCCTTCCCCTGGCTTACCAGTGCCTTCCCCTGGCTTGCACATCTGCGTGTAGACAACCTTTGCTGCTGCCCACCACTTCTGCTGGGGCTTTTATGACTGAGCATCAGAAGGTGATGTTGCACCGGCACTCCGTCATAGAAGCCCCAGTGGAAATTTTCTACGTGCATCTCGCAGACATCCACCGACTGACTCCACTAGACACTAGGGAGTCTGGAGCACGGGGGCAAGTCTGGGGATGCATTGGTTTTAAAAAAAATAAAAATAAATAAATAAAAAAGAATCAAAGTCCCCTGCAGAGCTGCAAGGCAAGACTGAGATCTTATAGTCAGACCTCTATTTGAGGTTGGATCAGGGGTATTTTTCAGAGCATCTGAAATTATCATTAATCGATAATGAAAATCATTGAGAACAATTTTCATTATTGATTTTATCAATTAGTTGTTGCAGCCCTAGTGCCTTTCTTTGTCTATGATGCATAGCAGGGTGAACTTGCTGGACCTGGAGCCAAACACAAATCTAAATCTATGTATTGTACATGTATGTGCATGTGTAGCATTGTGCTGTGTAAAAACTTATTTTTTCTTCACAGTATTAGGGTTGCATACTTTTCCAGTGTGGGGCACCGCACTCCTGTCAACTGGCATTGCCATTGTATTTGGATTAGTAGTGTGGTTTCTTGTGTGTCCCTGGATGAGGAAGAAGATTGCAAGTATGCTTTTATCTTGCCTTTTAAAAAAACCAAAAAACATTAATCATGTTGTATTGTACTAAGATGGCCAAAAACTTCTGAAATATAATAATTATAGCTATAATTACCTTTAGTAGTAGTAGCCAGGCATGAATTAAACACTGAGGGATTGCTACGTATAAGGGTTTATACTTGGCATATTTATATTTTATATTCGACAAGACTAGACTCCTATTTTAATGTGTCTATGTAATGTGACACAAAACATGCATTTGATATTCTTTTTTTTATAACTTTTTATTTATGACTTTTCTTACTATTTTAATATGTATAATGTGTTTTTGCTGCTCCAACATTGTGGTTGCAGCATATGTTTCTAGGTTTTTCTTCATTCATTTTAGGCAATTAAAGAGCATTATCAAAGTAAAGGAAATTAAAGATATTGCTACACTTTCTTTCTCTCTCACTCTCTCTCACTCTCTCATTTTATCCTGCCTAAAGATTTGCACCAGCACACAGATCATTTTGTATGCATTCAATAAGGATTATTTGTTTCTTAGTATTTAGCATATTTGTGTTGTCATGTGAAGTGCTCTTCTTTCTTTTTTATGTTTGTGCAGGTCGATTGAAGAAGGAAGGAGCATTGTCGGGCATATCAGAGGAAAGCCTTGATAAAATTCAGGAGGATGATGCTCCTGTCTTCAAAGAACTGCCTGGTGCAAAGGGGAATGATGAAAGTGCAGTGCCTCTCACTAGTTCTAATACAGAGGCTGCTATTGAGTCTGATCTTGTAGCAAATAGAAATACTAGAATATCTTATGGTATATCTTTTTTTTGTTTTTCGTTCCTTTTGATTCCAGATCTTCTCATTAGTGGCCTACAAACCAATTTTATTAGGAAAAAAAATCTAGTATTTAACCCCTTCTGTCCCCTATGGACGTACCGGGAGGTCCGGTACAGTGATTGCTGGCTCTCTGCTGCACGATGATCTGTAGCAGCTTTCTGGCCAAAACCATGCATGTGGGGTATCACTGCGCTCAGGAGATGTTGCTGGACACATATTGTGTTGTTTGGCAGTGACATATACCAGGAGCGGTAAATTCACACCTGAAGTACATGTGTGGTGAAAAAAATACAAAATGTTTTACTATCATAAAGTTTGACAAAGGCTGGTAGTAGAATAAGTGCATGAAAAGGGTTAAAATACCAGCTTTTGAAATACCTTGGGGTGTGTAGTTTTCAAAAATATATGGTTTGATGGGGTAGAATGACCAGTTTGGGGAGAAAAGGGTTTTGAAATAGCAAAACGCTATTGGTACTTATTGCCCCATAACGTGCAGAAAAACATTGGGTGTTTCTAAATTCAGGACAAATAGTAGAATCTATTTAGCAGGTTTTTTCATTAGTTTTTTCAAATGAGTAAGGTTTTTTTTCAAAGACAACAGAGTCCTTTTTTAACAGATTACCATGTTTTATAATTTTTTAATAGTAAATTAGGTGAAATGATATCTAAAGAAAGCCCTGTTTGTCCTGAATAAACCATATATAATGTGTGTGGGTGCACAAAACGAGAGAGAAGAAAATTACAGCTAAACAGCAACACTGAAAAATGTTAGTCCCAAAATATACTACGAGTAAGAAACGGTCTTGTAATTAAGGGGTTAAAGCTTGTATGCCACTTATGTTTATTAACATACAATGACCATTTGCAATTGGATATTAAGAGCTACATTGATTACTTACTCTGCTATTCCTTAACATTTAGGAACATCATGACATCCTTTGGGACAGGATGTCATGATGTTGCTAAATGTTAAGGAATAGCAGAGTAAGTAATCAATGTAGCTCTTAATATCCAATTGCACATGCTGTTGCCATTTTAATCATACATGAGTCTTAATGAAATTGGGTTGGAAAGTAATTAGGGCCTATTTTGTCCCTTTTCAGTAATGTTTATTATGAGACACAAATGGCTAATGTGAATAAACTCTTTTAAATAGGTATATATTTGCTTTTGCCTTTACTAGAGGCATGTTTGTTTTTGATTCTCCCAAGAAAAGTTAGACCTGTATAGCCTATTTAGTATGCAGAGAACATTCAGTGATCTCTAAGCCCAGCCAAAGGACATCTTAATTTAGACTTCCCTTTGCTTTTTTTTGTTTTTTACTAGGAAGAGCCGCTTCTATGACAAATGGATCGATTAGATCTCCTGTTTCAAATGGTACATTTAGTTTTGATGGCCATTGCATGAAAAGTGATGCTCACGTGTATCACACTGTGCACAAGGACTCTGGACTTTACAAGGACCTGTTGCACAAAATACATCTCGACAGAGTAACAGACGACCGCCCTTCACATGAAAATAATTATCGAGTCCTAAGGCGTAACAACAGTTACACATGCTACACTGCTGCTATTTGTGGCATGCCGGTACACTCTACCTTCAAAGCATCAGATCCTGCCACACCTGAGGATAGCGAAAAGCTAGTGGGAGACACTGTGTCTTACTCTAAAAAACGCATACGTTACGATAGCTACTCAAGCTACTGCAATGCAGTGGCAGAAGCAGAAATAGAGGCAGAGGAAGGTGGTGTGGAGATGAAGCTTGCTACAGAAATGTGTGATCCAAACCAACTACCCGATGATTTATTAGAGGAAGACAAAGAAGAAAAGGACAAGTCGGAAGTCCACCTCCTCTTCCACTTCCTACAGATTCTCACAGCCTGCTTTGGGTCCTTTGCACATGGCGGAAATGATGTCAGGTAGGATTACTCTCACACTTGTTTTTATTTTACTGTAGGGCTGAAACAACTAATCGATAAAATACATAATCGATAATGAAAATCGTTAACAAATTTCATTATCGATTAGTTGAATCGATTTTAGCAACTATAAGATGAGGCTTTTTTCAGCGTATTTGAAAAATACCTTTCGTCTTATAATCTGACCTCAAATAGAGATTGCATAATAACACTAAGATCCAGATCCCCCGCATCTCTGCAGGACACCTGGATCATCCTCTCTGGCAGCCAGCGGGCGTCTGTACTATGCACGCAGACAACCTCTGCTTCCGTTGGGGCTTCTATGATGGAGCACTGGCGTCACATGACCTTCCGGTGCTCAGTCATAGAAGCTCTAGCGAAAATGCCGGCCAGCAGGGGAGTATAGGGGGGGGCATAAGGAATATCTGGGGGGTGTAAGGCATACCGGGGGGCATAGTGGCTTATAGGGAGGTATAATGCATATCTGAGGGGTGGCGTGGCATATAGGGGGATATAAGGCATATCAGGGGGCACAGTGACATATGGGGATATGACATATTGGTATAAGGCATATCTGTGGGGCAAAGTGGCATATAGGGAGGTATAAGGCATATCTGTGGGGCAGAGTGGCATATAGGAAGGTAAAAGGCATATCGGGGCACAGTGGCGTATAGGAAGGTAAAAGGCATATCGGTATAAGGCATATAAGGGGTTCAAGTGGCATATAGGGAGGTAAAAGGCATATATGGGGGTGGAGTGGAATATCAAGGGGCACAGTGGCATAAAGGGTAAGCTATAGATTGTAAGCTTTTTTAAGCAGGGCCCTCCTCACCTGTTGTCTCTAACAATTTGTTATGTTACATACTACTTGTTATGTCCTGTCTACTCATTGTACAGTGCTACGGAATTTGATGGCGCTATATAAAACAAATATAATAGGGGTATAAGGCATATCAGGGGCTATTAGGCATATCGGGGGCACATCAGGGAGGCAGAGTAGCATATAGGAGGTATAAGGCATATCTTGGGGCAGAGTGGCACGTCTGGGGTCAGATGTGCATAATTGGGGGGGGCAGGTTGGCAAATAAAAGGAAATAAAAACAAGAAATGCATTTTTCTCTATTAGTTTTTTATTAAATATGAAAAAATAGTTTACATATGAATTAATATTTACTAATAAAACATTTTTAGGTATTAAAACCTAGTTTGAGAAATACTGTGTTTGCGTTCTTTTATTTTTAAAATATAGCTTTTATTATTATGTCCGGAAAATAAGAAGGCAATTAGAGAAATGCAATTTTGATAGAGATAAAGGGTTAATGACACATTAATGTAAATTAAGTTTTTTTTATTCTTGTGTTTGTTTTTAACACCTAGTTTGTTCATTACATTTTAAATGAACGAAAAATTTGCTTATTTTTTTTAAATCCGATTAACCCCTTGATGACAATTGCCGGTCCGGGCACGTCACGGAAATTCATGTCGATAACGACAAATGACGTGCCAGGACCGGCACGTCATTAAACGGGTGCAGAAAGCGATCTATTTTCGCTTTCTGCACCGAAACGGCGTTGCTGTAATGCCTCGACCTCGAGGCATTCAGCAACGCCATTATCGGCACAAAGGGGCCATCTCTGGCCCCTCCCCGGGGCGTCAACATCCGCCATACTTTGTATGGCGGCGGACGCCCGTTTTAAAAGCGTTTAGGAGGCGATCAACGATCGCCTCCTAAACTTAAATGGTGTCGCTGGAATGCCTCGATCAGGAGGCATCCAGCGACACCAAACACTTACCTTTGGATGGGCTGTGACCGCTCCGGAGAGCGGTCACAGCCGCAGCTGCCGGTGATCTTCGCCATCTGCAAGATGGCGGCGGTCCGGGAAAATTCAATAAAGAAACAATAAAGTCTAAAAAGTTCGCTAGACGGTCTCCAGACCCTCTAGAGAACTCTGGCTCCACTTGCAGGTTGAATATAGGTACTGCATTCAACCATGCAAGTCAATGGAGCTCAGCTTTCTAATCACAGTGTGATTAGAAAAAATAAATTAAAAATAAAATAAAATTAATAATAATTAGAAAAAAAATAGTAAAAAAACAGTAAAATGTAAAAATAATTTCCCACTGATGTCACTATCAGGGGAACCTTCAAGTTGAAAAAAAATGTTAAAAAAATAAAAAAAAAAGGCAAAAAAAAAAATATATATATAAAAAATATATTTTTGTGAGCAAGTCCTAAAATTAGCATATTAGCTTAAAACAATTCTCGCATGGAAAGAGTTAAAATACTGGCATATTAAATGCCCATGGGGTGTCTACTTTTAAAAAATGTATGATTTGATGGGGTAAATTGAATTGGCCGGGTTCAACAAGGTCCCAATTAACACGGGGGGAAGGATGGCCACACATCTAATTTCCAATTAGAAAAATGCACATGTACCAAATGTGGCCTTTTAGTTCCCCCCAAAAATGACAAACCCATGCATGTGGGGTATCACTGTACTCAGGAGATGTTGCTGAACACATATTGGGGTGTCGTGTGACAGCGGCATATACCAGGAGCTGTAAATTCATACATAAAGTAGGTGTGTGTGGGAAAAATACACACACAAAAATACTACTGCAAACTTTAAAAAAATGCTGGTGGTAAAATGTGTGCATGCAAAGAGTTAAAATACCAGCATTTAAAATACCCTGGGGTGTCTAGTTTTCAAAAATATATGGTTTTGTTGGGCATACTGAAATGGCCCGGCTCAAAGATGTACCAAATAGGACACGGGCAGTGGATCCCCAAATGCCAAAGTTCAACATTGAAAAATGTGCATGCCCCAAATGTGGCTCTTTTGCCCCCGAACAGCCAGGCAAAATCATTCATGTGGGGTATCACTGCGCTCAGGAGATGTTGCTGAACACATATTGGGGTGTTTTGTGATAGTGACATATACGAGAACTTTTTAATTCATACCTGAAGTAAAATGTGTGTGACAAAACAAATGGAAAAAAATGACTATCACAAAGTTTGACAAAGACTGGTGGTAGATATGGTGCATGGAAAGAGTTAAAATACTAGCATTTGAAATACCCTGGGGTGTCTAGTTTTCAAAAATATATAGCTTTATTGGGCACACTGAAATGGCCCGGCTCAAAGATGTACCAAATAGGGCATGGGCAGTGGATCCCCAAATGCCAAAGTGCAACATTGAAAAATGTGCATGCCCCAAATGTGGCCCTTTTGCCCCCAAACAGCCAGGCAAAATCATTCATGTGAGGTATCGCTGTACTCAGGAGATGTTGCTAAACACATATTGGGGTGTTTTTTGATAGTGACATATACCAGAACCTGTTTATTTATACCTAAAGTAAAATGTGTGTGAAAAAACAAATGCAAAAAAATTACTACCATAAAGTTTGACAAAGGCTGATGGTAGAATAAGTGCTTGGAAAGGGTTAAAATACCAGCATTTGGAATACCCTGGGCTGTCTAGTTTTCAAAAATATATGACTTGATGGGGTAAATTGCATTGGCCGGCTTCAAAGATACCCGAAATAGTACATGGGGGGAAGAATTACCAGATTTGGAAAAAATGGCTTTGAAATAGCAAAACGGTACCTGTACTTATTGCTCCATAACGTGCAGAAAAAAGCAAAAAAACATAAAAACATTGGGTATTTCTAAATTCAGGACAAATAGTAGAATCTATTTATCAGGTTTTTTTATTACCTTTTATAGATGAGTAAAAGATTTTTCAACTAAAAGTTAGAAACAGTCATTTTTTTCAAAATTTTTCACCATATTTTATACTTTTTTTAATAGTAAATAATACGATACAATCAAAACAATGTCATCTAAAGAAAGCCCTTCTTGTCCTGAAAAAAACAATATCTAATGTGTGTGGGTTCAGTAAACGGGAAAGAAGAAAATTACAGCTAAACACGAGCAGCGCAGAAATGTTAAAACGGCCATTGTCACGAAGGGTACAAAAAGTAAAATCAGCCTTTGTCACGAAGGGGTTAATCGAAAAAATAATCGGCCAACTAATCGATTTTATGAAAATTTTACTCATTTAATGTTTAGATGAGGCAAGTCACAGGAGGAGGAGTTGTTGCATATGAATGAAGTCTCCACTTAAGGTTTACTGCACCTAGTGCCTAGAGTGATGTTCCCTAAAAAGATATTATAACTGAATATTAAAAAAATAATTTAAGATAGGGCTGAAACAACTAATCGATAATAACAATCGTTGACAATGATTTTCATTATCGATTAGTCTAATCGATTTTTATCGATTATAAAAAGAGGTTTTTTTCAGAGCAAATGCTCTGGAAAAACTCCTCTCCTTATATAATCCGACCTCAAACAGAGATCGGATTATAACACTAGAATCCAGATCCCCTGCAACGCTGCAGGGGACCTGGATTCCCCTCACTGTCAGCCGGTGGGTGTCCGTGCGATGCGCACAGACAACTTCCGCCTCTCTCCTCCACTTCCGCTCCTACGATGCAGTGGCAGCATCACATGATGTAGAAGCCCCAGTGGAAGTTAAGATGAGTAACGGAGGCTGTCTGCGCACATCGTGCAGACCCCCACCGGCTGACAGAGAATCGAGGTCTCCTGCAGAGGATCATCCTCTCTGTGAGCTGGTGGCGATGCGCACAGACAGCCTCCATTACTGCCCTTCACTTACGCTGAGGCTTCTATGAAGCTGCAGTGAAAGTGCCTGTCAGCAACGGAGGTTCACAAGACACCAGGGAGTCGGGAGAGAGGCAGAGCGGTGTATGGGAGGGGGGGAGGAGGCAGAGTTGTGTATGGGAGCCACCCTCCCATACACCACTCTGGCTCCTCCCCCTCCCATACACCACTCTGCCTCTCTACCCTGCTCCCTGGTGTCTTGTGAACCTCCGTTGGGGGGGCAGAGTGGTGTATGGGAGGGGGGGGAGGCAGAGTGGTGTATGGGAGGGGGGGGAGGCAGAGTGGTGTATGGGAGGGGGGGGAGGCAGAGTGGTGTATGGGAGGGGGGGAGAGAGGCAGAGTGGTGTATGGGGGGGAGGCAGAGTGGTGTATGGGAGGGGGGGGCAGAGTGGTGTATGGGAGGGGGGAGAGAGGCAGAGTGGTGTATGGGAGGGGGGAGAGAGGCAGAGTGGTGTATGGGAGGGGGGAGAGAGGCAGAGTGGTGTATGGGAGGGGAGAGAGGCAGAGTGGTGTATGGGAGGGGGGAGAGGCAGAGTGGTGTATGGGAGGGGGAGAGAGGCAGAGTGGTGTATGGGAGGGGGGAGAGGGGCAGAGTGGTGGATGGGAGGGGGGAGGAGGCAGAGTGGTGGATGGGAGGGGGGAGGAGGCAGAGTGGTGGATGGGAGGGGGGAGGAGGCAGAGTGGTGGATGGGAGGGGGGAGGAGGAAGAGTGGTGGATGGGAGGGGGGAGGAGGAAGAGTGGTGTATGGGAGAGTTATAGTGGTGTATGGGGGGTATAAGGAATTTCAGGGTAGCAGAGTGGTGTATGGGGATGTAATGAATTTCAGGGAGGCAGAATGGCATATCTGGGGTGTATAGGGTGAGGTAGAGTGGTGTATGGGGGGTATAATAAATTTCAGAGTAGCATATCTGGGGGGGCAGAGTGGTGAATCAGGGAGTATAATGAATTTCAGGGTGGTGCAGGGCATTTATGGGAGGCGGAGTGGCATATCAGGGTACACAGTGGCATATAGGGTGGTATAAGGCATAAATGGGGACGAGTGGCATATTGGAAGTTATAAGGCATATCAGGGGGCACAGTGGCATATAGGGGCTATAGGGCATATCAGGGGGGCATAAGACATATCTGGGGGTAAAAGGTATCAGGGGGCTCAGTTGCATATCACTGGCATAGAAGGAGTATAAGGCATATCGGGGGCACAGTGGAATCTCTGGCATATAGGAGGTATAGGGCAGAGTGGCAAGCTGGGGGTCAGATGTGCATAACTGGGGGCAGTTTGGTAAATAAAAGAAAATATAAACAAGGCTTTTTTCGCATAGTTTTTATTAACTATGAAAAATAGTTAACATATGAATTAATATTTACTAATAACTTTGTATTAAAACCTAGTTCGAGAAACACTGTTTGGTTTCTTGTAGCTTTTATTATTATGTCAGTAAAATATGAAGGTGAATAGAGAGAGGCCATTGCGATAAAGAGATGAAAGTGTAAATTGTAAGTTTTTTATTACATTATTTTAAATTAAAAACAATTTGCATTTTTTTATCCGATTAATCGAAAAAATAATAGGCCAACTAATCGATTATTAAAATAATCGTTAGTTGCAGCCCTAATTTAAGATGTTGTCATCTATCACAATTCATTTGCTGCTGTTGTGATTTTGTTGGTTACTTTTCTTAGTGCATTGAATAAATCCTATTTTCTCACAGCAATGCTATTGGTCCACTGGTTGCTCTGTGGCTGATTTACCAGCAAGGTGGGGTGATGCAGGAGGCCTCAACACCTGTGTGGTTGCTGTTATATGGAGGAGTGGGCATCTGTGCTGGTTTGTGGGTGTGGGGTCGGCGTGTAATCCAGACAATGGGAAAAGATCTTACCCCTATTACACCATCCAGGTAAGCAAATGATGTTCATGGAAGGGACTTACTAATTTAGTTGTTCAGTGACAGCTGATGGCATCTCTATAGAGAACTTCCTTTAAGAATAATGTGAAGCATCCATTGGGCAATGTTTCCAATTGTCACCTGACACTTTTTAAAGTCTGGTGAAGCAGTCTTGCCATAATCTTGTCTAAAGAGCACAAAGGCCTAAATTGCCAAATACAAAGCTTGGTTTCCCATTTTATACATGGTAAACACATGGCCTGCATCACCTCAAAGTCATGCTAGGTGATCGTCAACTACTAGATGCGTGAATATTGCAGGGTATTAAATCTAGCGACCTATTGTTTTATTGATGATTTTACCGGTGGTCAAAGTGACCACAGTTTTATCTGTAAAGTCTTCAATAACGACATGCATGTATTTAAGGCAAATATTGTAGACCCTGTTATACAAGAGCATGAATGAATATCTTCAATCTGGGCTTGAATAATCAAGTTTACCCTTGTAAAGATTACAGTTTACATATGAGTTCAACTTACCAACATCTCTGGATCACCTAATTGTATGCTTTATATCTTATCTTTGAGGGGGCACAATAAGCCTTTGTACTACAAAAATTATATGGGCCCAAAAAGTCAATGTATTTGTGATTTTTGGGTAATAATGCCGTATTTCTCTGTGTCAGTTGCTGAAGCAAGAATTTAAAAGGATTTAATGGTAAGAATTTTATCATGCTGTTCAGCAGGAGTACGCCGATGCATAAACGTGTGACTGTAAAGTGTTTTTTATGCTCCCTGCAGTGGATTCACTATTGAGTTGGCTTCGGCGTTCACAGTTGTGGTAGCTTCCAATATTGGACTTCCTATCAGTACCACACACTGCAAGGTATGCCTTTGCCATGAGACTGCAGCTTGGGGTAGCATGGACTATCCACTTTCTTTTTCTGCAGTTCCTGATCAATGATTAGAGGCATGAGAGCACCTAGCAGAGAGATCTCTGGGAAAACCTTTGCTACTGTAGCAAATATCAATCTTATTTGAATGCTGGTATTACTTGGGTTTGGGCATATTCAGTTACCAGCATCCTGGGAAGCCCCCAGTTGTCCTCATGAACATTTCATACAACCGATCTCCAAAATCTGGATATATAATGTCTTCACATCTGTAGTAATTGTGTTAAATCCAAGTTCTCTCTGCGGGCCATTTTTGGTTTAATGCTGCTTATACCACTAAAATTGATCTGAAGCAATTTACCTTGGACTACGTGCTGTCCTATTATCCACCATCCACCATCCACCTCACTTGATGCATGATTGCATGGCATATGGTTTCCTTCCTGTAACCTTCACTCCTCAAAGGTTCTCTTCTTTTTCATTTTTTCTTCACAGTGGATTTTGCATTGAAGTTATGTGTGCGCTAACTGTACTAGTAGCATCTAATGTGGGTATTCCAATAAGCTCCACTCATTGCAAGGTATTGGGGTTTCTAATGTCATCATACACAATCCATTATTTTTGTGTGCTAGGCTGGCAATAATAGAGTGATCTTATTTCTGCAATTGCCTTCAATAAATGTTCAGGGCATTTGAAGTCCATTGTGAATTAGTAACTAGCAACTTAAGGGAGCATACCTCCCCTCTGCCCAGTGTGCACAATTTAACTGATTTAAGGCATATTTTTGGTGGCAGATATACTACCATGAAAACATTTTTTCCATCCTACACAGATGTTTTCAATATTGCATATTAGATTGCATATTATTTTAGTACATTATTTGGTATATATAGGCTTCATTTTTGAAGGCAAAATGCATACATTGTTAGTTTACCACAAACTACTGCTGCTTACCAATTATATCTAACAAGCTTTCATTTAACTGCTTCATTGCTTTTCATTACTAATACTTAATAAGAAACATCAATATATTTAAAACATGCATCTTAAATCATTGTTTAATCTATTGTTACCTTTTTGTACATTCAGGTCAGTAGAACATTTGTCTTTACTTTTAACATTTAAATTCAATAACCTTAGTTATAGCAAAACTAACTACAGTTCTCTGTTGTAAGCCAAATTACTTTAGGAATAATACATTTCCATGTCATAGCAAAAATGACAGTTTGTCCTACATGAAGAATTTTATTGTTGATATTCACAAAATACTAAAAAAAATACCGTTAGCTAGGTTAAGGCTTTTTTTTTTTATCTCTGTGAAACTGATGCAATGTTTGAGAGTTTTAGTTTTTTCATCACCATAGCAATTAATGGAATATGAACCAATTTGACCATTCCATTGTTTACTATGTTGATAAGACCACTTCTCGATCTTTATTAACTCCTAGATTGCTGCTCAAAAAGTGCAGAGCTTAAAAAATGTTGCTGAAGACTGCTTGTGTGAACAAATTTGTTCTAGAGGAACTAATGTTCTTGTCTTTTTGACAAGTAGAAGTTTTCAAAAGCAGCAGCGCATCTGAATTTCAGTCAGTATATGTAAATATACAGCTTTTATTTTAGTTACAGTTTCACTGTGGTCCTTTTATGGTGTTTAACGTAGACCAACAATGTGTCCTTGTTACCATTTTTTTTACTTTGCGTGTTCTTTTGTTGCTGAATACCATTTTTGTTTTCATCGTTTCACTTGCTCACTTAAGGTTGGATCAGTGGTGGCTGTCGGTTGGATTCGATCACGTAAAGCTGTCGACTGGCATTTATTCCGCAACATCTTCCTAGCATGGTTTGTGACGGTCCCTGTTGCCGGACTGTTCAGCGCAGGAGTCATGGCCATTTTCCAATATGGCATTCTCCCCTATGTGTGACTGTTCCTCCTCTAACTGCAAAGTAATAATAATAAAAAAAGCCTATTTTAATGTTAATGCAAATTGGAAACCATCTTATGCTACAGCAACATACCAGGCTGCCTGCTTAATCATCTCAGAAGGAAAAAGACAGATCTTTCTGCTTGTATCAAAGCATCATATTGTTGGTGTTGTAACTGCTGCATATAATGTATGTCAAACTGGTGAGATGTGTCTCAAGACAAATATTTAAACAAATATATATAATGTAATGTACGTATAGTAGATAACACTACAAGAATATAATTTGGGATGGGAGTAGTTGCATATACTTTTGGGGTTTTTTTACCTAGAAAAGATTTGTATATAATGTATTTTTTGAGGTTTTTAATCCATAAAACTAATATGAATTTGAATATATGCATTTTACCTGGTATAGATGATGAGCATGGTACAGAACATATAAATTAGTTCATCAAATTTTCTACAGAAAGTTTAGCTCTATGATAAATAGTTAAATAGAATACTGGAACAAACAGATTTAAACAAGAAATACTGTGCATAATTCATTTTTATGAAAACGTGCACAACCTTACTTGATTTATATTGTATAATACTTTATTTCTAATTGTAAATTTGTACAAGCAAATTTTTAGTTACATTTCCTTGGATAGTTTTCGATAAGACAGTAAAGGAAGTACCAAAGACAATGTCAGGTTGGCTTGTCAGTATTAAAATTAATTTTCATTTTGGTTGTATGTCACGAGTTAACCAATTTGATATTGGTCAGGGCAACCAATGTATGGCTGACCCAACGGCATTTTGCCATCCAAAACCAAACAATTTGCATAAAGCTGTCATGTTTCAGGAAAAGCAGAAAATTGAGTCTCACTACTAACTCACATCACTGTAGTCTGCACATTTATCATAAAGAATGTTCTGATTTTTTTACAGGTATGAAGGCAGTTTTGTTACATAATCACTGGAAAGCTTATAGCAATACACTTTATAATTTATTAAGGGGTTAGTTGTTGAAGGATGTATTTAGAACAAAACCAGGCATGTCCGGTCAGCTGGTTTATACCACCCCCCCACATGGTACTTAGATCTTACTGTTGCTAACAATAAACTGTATTTATGTTCAGTAATTCGTTTTAGGTTTCCTTAAGTGTAATATATCAATATTTAATGGGATTAAATGCTATATGCAGATCTTATATGACAAAAGCTATGGTAGACCCCTGCCAATATGTGTGCGTGTGTAATATATTACAGATCGGCAAAGAGTATGGTAAAAAAAAAATTTTTGATGCTGCCATTTTACTTATTTGTCACAAGGGTGTCTACCACTTTGTGTTTGTTTGGGCATCCTAAATTAAAATGCTGCGATTTTCAAATTAGTGATAACACTTTCTATGTGTTTTTTTTTTTATTTTTTTTTTTTAGCACAAGATACTTGCCTTTATGGTGTTACTTTTTATTGTTTCGTGTTCCATTAGTGTGACTTTTGTCTATAGGATGCCTTGTGTTAACCTGCTGATTGCAAAACTAGTATGGAAAAGGAATTTGGTTAACATTAGCATACAATGTAAACACACAATGTGCAAAAAGTGGGAAAAGCAAAGCAATCAACAGGGACATTCTGCCAATTGCTGTGATGAGTGTACCATTATTACTATTTTACAAAGTTTGTATAAAAGAATTCTGGTGCAAAGTGCTATGTGAAACAATACAATTGCACCACGTTTGGCACATCGTCTCTGAATTTCTCTTATGAATAAGCCCAATATTGGACTGGATTCAATTGTCAGAGATAAATATATTAAAAACTTCTTGAATACCAATCCTCCCATACACTGTAATTAGAAAAATTAGATTTTCAGTTAATGAATCTGGAACAATTTATTTATCCTTTCCTACTGCAGTATATGAAGGACATTAAGTCAGTTACATAGTATATATTTATCTAATTAAATCTACTTCATAGTCTGTTGCTTTTTGCAAATTATGATGTGTTATAATGATAGCAGCAGTCTATCAAATTGAAAATTATAGAAAACAAACTCATATACAAAAGGAATTTTAGTGTGAGTGATTTTCCTTGTTAAAATAGTTACTGGATGTTACTCTAGACCAGGGGTGGGCAATTAATTTTCCCATGGGGCCACATGAGAAATTGGAATGGTTTTAGAGGGCCAGACCTCTACAAACTACAAACTCCGAAGCCTTGTCCATTTTGTTAACTTATGTGCTGTTTAATAAAGTTATTCAAGCCTACGTCATTGGTAGAGGTGCTTGAATAAGTAAGGCCTGAATAACTATTAGCACAGCACAGAAGTGAACAAAATGAACAAGGCTTCGGAGTGCATACCGTATTTTTCGCTCTATAAGACGCACCTGCTGATAAGACGCACCTAGATTTTAGAGGAGAAAAAAAAGGAAAAAATATTTTGAGCTAAAAAATGGGCTAAAATATTTATTACAATAACTGAATAAGCTATGAACACAGTAAGACACACGCAGTAAGACACACACAGACACAGTAAGACACACACAGACACAGTGAGACACACACAGACACAGTGAGACACACACAGACACAGTGAGACACACAGACACAGTAAGACACACACAGACACAGTGAGACACACACAGACACAGTAAGATACACACAGACACAGTGAGACACACACAGACACAGTAAGACACACACAGACACAGTGAGACACACTAAGACACACACAGACACAGTAAGACACACACAGACACAGTAAGACACACACAGACACAGTGAGACACACACAGACACAGTAAGACACACACAGACACAGTGAGACACACACAGACACAGTAAGACACACACAGACACAGTGAGACACACACAGACACAGTAAGACACACACAGACACAGTAAGACACACACAGACACAGTGAGACACACACAGACACAGTAAGACACACACAGACACAGTGAGACACACACAGACACAGTAAGACACACACAGACACAGTAAGACACACACAGACACAGTGAGACACACACAGACACAGTAAGATACACACACACAGACACAGTAAGATACACACACACAAACACAGTAAGACACACACACACAGTAAGACCTCCCTCCCTAACCCCCCTTCTCAGTATCTCCCCTCTAACTCCCTAACCCCCCCTTCTCAGTATCTCCCCTCTAACTCCCTAACCCCCCCTTCTCAGGATCTCCCCCCCCGCCCCGGTCACTTACCTTAAACTCCTGTGTTGGAAGCGTGAGGCGTTTGTCTCGGGTGCCGGCGCTTCACTGCTGATCGCCGGCGTCTGACGTCATATGCCGGCGCCCAGCGTAAAGCGCCGGCACCCGAGACAAACGCTTCCAACACAGGAGTTTAAGGTAAGTGACCGGGGCGGGGGGGGACACCGGACTCATTGGTGAGTCACCAGGACACTCTTTGCGGGCCGGTCCGAGCTATTCAGCGGGCCGGATGTGGCCCGCGGGCCGTGCTTTGCCCAGGTCTGCTCTAGACAGACTGCAGGGAACTTGTAGGCTTAAATCTATTTCTGTCTGTGCTTTGCATTCTCTGTAGTGTTGGTCATGTGAGTTGTACTCGATCCAGTGAGTTGTTGACCTTTTGTGGGTTGAATTGTGCCATAAACCAGACAGCACTGCATTTAAACCAGTTGAGATTTAAATTATAATACAGAGTGAATCATGTGTGTACTTCGATATTATTAGAAAGGTTTATGCATGTAGAAAATTATAATCTGCAATTTCCAGCGTAAATGTATACTATATTTGCTGTATTTATAAGACAACCCTGAATAGATGACGCTCCCTAAACTCTGGATCTTAATGAAAGAAAAAACAAAGGCCCTGAATATAAGATGACCCTATGGGGGGGGGGAACCAACACAATTCACTTGTATGCACACTTACATGCTGCTGTACACTCATACTGTATGTACACTTGCACACTGCCACAAATTAATGCACACATTTATGTAAGAGTGGGGTGATAAAGTGAGGTTTTTTAAGAGTGGGGTGATAAAGTGAGGTTTTTTTTTTGTTTTGTTTTTTATGGACAGATAGCTTTTTTGAGACCATTTAAGAGGCTTAACCTTTTATTTACTGTTTTAAAATGCAATAAAGGATGTAAAAATGAAAAAAGGCTTTTTATTGCTTTTATTTTACTTTCACGGAAATCGAGCCCCTCTCTCTCTCCTCTCTTCTCTCATATATTGCATGTGTTCACCAATGATCACTAAACTTGTTTTGGATACACACAAATATGAACATATGCTAATTTGCCCAACAAAACAAACAAACCCATAGCACAGAGTTCCGAATTCCCATTTGCATTTAGTTTCTCACAATGTCTCACTACCTTCTGCATTCCACTTCTTCTCTTGCCTCTTCTTGTTCTTGTCCTCTTTCTTTGTCCACTTCTCCCCAGTTATCCAGGTACTTATAAGAAAGAGAATCGTTCTTGCACACAGTCTCCCACAATTGGAAAGGGACTTGGGAGATGCTGTCCTCATGGAGAGCGCTGTGGCTGTGCCCATTTGCAGAAGTACTTGATGTAAGAATATTGCACACTGATTTGTGGAGAAGGATTTCTGCGCCTCTCAGCAAATCTGTAATGTTCTAGCCTCTTGGAGTACTTTAGCAAAAGTGCTGACAAGAGGTCTTAAAACCCCCCCCCCCCCAAAAAAAACCATAAAGACAAGATTGTTTTTCCAGATATGTATTTTTTTTTCTGGAAAAAAAAAAACTTATCAAGCAAATGTGGCAAATATCTGCAGAACTGAAAGGCTACCTAGTTTGTGTGTTGGTTTTTGGTTTGTTTAGCTGTTTAACCCCTTGATGACTATTACTGTACAAGTCCAAAAAAAAGATTATATTATTTGATATATATATACATATATGTATCCTGGCACGGAAAGAATAAAAATACTGGTATTTGAAATACCAATTGGGTGTCTAGTTGTTCATCTATGATTTGATGGGCTAAATTAAATTGGCAAGGTTCAAAGATGTGCCAGATAGGACATGGGGCAGTATGACCAGATGTCAAAATTCCAAAAACTGAATTGTTCATGTCCCAAATGCGGCCTTTTAGCCCCCAAACAACCTACAGTATGCATTGGTGGTATCACCGTACTAGGGAGAATGCTGAATACATGTTGGAGTGTTTTTGGCCGTGGCATATACCAGGAGCTGTAAATTCATACCTTAAGTAGGCAGCGTCTTGTTTTCAAAAATATATAGTTTGAAGGGGTAAATTAAATTGGCAGGCTTCAAAGATCTCCCAAATAGCACATGGGAGCAGAATGACCCGATTTGGGAAAAAAGGGTCTTGAAATAGCAATATGCTAATTGTACTTATTGTCCTATAGTTTGCAAAAAAATTAAATCTGGGTATTTCTTAACGTAGGACATTAGAATCTATTTAGCAGGTGTTTTTCATTGGCTCTTGTAAATAAGTGAAAGGTTTTTCAAATAAAAGCCAGTTTTTTTTATTCTCAATAAATGGCAAAAAAAAGGCATTTAAGCTACTAAAACAGGAAGGCAGTGAGGAAGCACTAAAAAGCTATCGGGGAAAAAATAAAATATGTAAAAATCAGATAAAAGCAGCAAAATTGGAGACAGAAAGACTCATTGCCAAAGAGAGTAAAACAAACCCCAAAATGTTCTTTAACTATATAAATAGTAAAAAGGTTAACAATGAAAGCATTGGCCCCTTAAAAAGTAATGAGGGAGAAGTTATAGACGGGGATCAGGAAAAAGCTAATCTATTAAATATATTCTTCTCTGCTGTATTCACAGAGGAAAATGAAATGCCAGGTAATATACAGCAGGATGAGATAAATGCCCCAGTACATGTCGCCTGTCTAACCCAGGAAGAAGTGCAGTGCCGCCTAAAAAAAATCAAAATAGACAAATCACCAGGTCCAGATGGCATTCACCCCCGCGTTCTAAGGGAGTTAAGTAATGTAATAGACAGACCCCTATTTCTAATATTCAAGGACTCTATAGTGACAGGGTCTGTTCCCCAGGACTGGCGCATAGCAAATGTTGTGCCAATATTCAAAAAGGGGACAAAAAGTGACCCGGGGAATTATAGGCCTGTTAGTTTAACTTCTGTTGTGTGTAAACTGTTTGAGGGTTTCCTAAGAGATGCTATTTTGGAGTATCTCAATGAAAATAAGTGTATGACTCCATATCAGCATGGGTTTACAAGGGATCGGTCCTGTCAAACTAACCTGATCAGCTTTTATGAGGAGGTGAGCTCAAGACTGGATCGGGGTGAATCGCTGGATGTCGTATATCTTGATTTTTCCAAAGCATTTGATACGGTGCCACATAAAAGGCTCGTACATAAAATGAGAATGCTTGGGCTGGGGGAGAATGTGTGTATGTGGGTAAGTAACTGGCTCAGTGATAGGAAACAGAGGGTGGTTATTAATGGTACATACTCTGAGTGGGTGACTGTTGCTAGTGGGGTACCACAGGGGTCAGTTTTGGGTCCTATTCTTTTTAATATATTTATTAATGACCTTGTAGAGGGATTGCATAGTAAAGTATCAATCTTTGCAGACGATACTAAGCTCTGTAACGTGGTTAACACAATAGAGGACAGCGCACGATTACAAATGGATCTGCATAGGTTGGAGGCTTGGGCTGGGATGTGGCAGATGAGGTTCAACACAGATAAATGTAAGGTTATGCACATGGGGAAGAAAAATCCAGGCTGGGAATATGTATTAAATGGGAAAACACTGGGGACGACTGACATGGAAAAGGACTTAGGAGTTTTAGTTAACAGTAAATTTACCTGTAGCGACCAGTGTCAGGCAGCTGCTGCTAAGGCAAATAAAATCATGGGGTGCATCAAAAGGGGCACGTGTCAGACCACACATGGAATACTGTGTACAGTACTGGGCACCAGTGTACAAGAAAGATATAGTGGAGCTGGAGAGGGTTCAAAGACGGGCAACCAGAGTAATAAGGGGAATGGGAGGACTACAGTACCCAGAAAGATTATCAGAATTGGGGTTATTTAGTTTGGAAAAAAGACGGCTTGGGGGGACTTAATAACTATGTATAGATATATAAGGGGACAGTACAGAGATCACTCCCAGGACCTATTTATACCCAGGACTGTATCTATAACAAGGGGACATCCTCTACGGCTGGAGGAAAGAAGGTTTCTACACCAGCACAGACGGGGGTTCTTTACAGTAAGAGCGGTGAGATTATGGAACTCTCTGCCAGAGGAAGTGGTGATGGTAAACTCAATAAAAGAGTTCAAAAGGAGCCTGGACATGTTTCTTGAAAGCAATAATATTACAAGTTATGGATATTAGATTAATAGGGACAGAACGTTGATCCAGGGATTTATTCTGATTGCCATATTTGGAGTCGGGAAGGAATTTTCCCCCTGGTATGGGGCAATTGGCATCTGCTTCATAAGGGTTTTTTGCCTTCCTCTGGATCAACACAGTAGGGACACAATATGTATATAGGTTGAACTTGATGGACTTTGGTCTTTTTTCAACCTTATGAACTATGTTACTATGTTACTATGTTTGAAGACTAGACACCCCAGGGTATTTCAAATACTAGTATTTTAACTCTTTCCATGCACTAATTCTACCACCAGTCTTTGTCAAACTTTGTGGTGGTAATTTTTTGCCTTTTTCACATTTTACTTCATATATGAATTAATCCTGGTATGTCACTTTCACACAACACCCTAATATTTGTTCAGTAACATCTCCTGAGTACGGTGATACCACCCATGCATGGGTTTGCCTGGCTATTTGGGGGCAAAAGGGTCACATTTGGGGCATGCACATTTTTCAAATTGGAAATTTAGACATGTGCTCATCCTTCCCCCAGTGTTAATTGGGACATTGTTGAACCTGGCCAATGCAATTTACCCCATCAAATTATATATTTTTTTAATAGTAGACACCTCATGGGCATTTAACATGCCAGTATTTTAACTGTTGTTTTAAGATAAAGAGCTAATTTTAGGACTTGCTCATCCTTTGAAACGGGTGTCCGCTGCCATACACTGTATGGCGGATGTTGACGCCCCCGGGGAGAGGCCAGACATGGCCCCTGATGCCTATCTCAGTGTTGCTGAATGCCTTGACGTCGAGGAATTACAGCAACACCGTTTGGGTGCAGAAAGCAAACGTAGATCACTTTCTGCACCCGTTTAAAGCCATGACGGTCCTGGCACCTCAGTTGTCACTAACTGGATGTTAGTGCATGACGTGCCCGGACCGTCAATTGTCATCAAGGGGTTAAAGATTGTATACAATCTTAATAAATACAGATTAATAGTGAGAGCACTTTAATTTTGTGGGGTTTTTTAATACCTTATTTACCCTTTTGTATGCAATTTGTGATTGTAATTTGTCACATATACGTTGCTCATGCTCATTTATTTATAAATCTGTTCTAATATTTTGAACCCCTTAACGACAATCCACGTACATGTACGGCGACCTTCCGATCGCCGAGCTCGGCGGTTTAAATAACAGACCAGTGATGCAAATCACCGGTCTGTTAAACACGCCCCCGAGCCCAATGCAAATTGGGTTAGTGTCATTCCAAATCGGGTTACTGTCATAGTGTCATTCCAGAGAGGGCTTCACAATCTCCGATCCCCGTGATTCACAGTGAATCACGGAGATCGGTGGGTTAAACTACAGACCAGTGACTGAAATCACTGGTCTGTCAATCACGCCACCCCCCAATCACGGTGATCGGTGTGTTAAAAGACAGACCATTGAGTGAAGTCACTGGTCTGTCAATCATGCCCCCCCGCCAGATGCAAATCTGGTGAGGGGCATTCCAGGATGCCTCTTCATTGAGGCAAGCCTGCAATGCCCCAGAGGGGGCTACACAACCTCAGTGTATAATAATAAAAAAAAAACATATATATGGTAACATGTAAAAATAATTGCCCACCGTCACCAAAAAAGGTGCAAATATATATATATATATATATATATATATATATATATATATGTGTGTGTTTTTTTACGAGCAAGTCCTACAATTAGTGCTATAGCTTCCCAAAAAATTTCCACACAGAAAGTTAAAATATATTGGCATTATAAAAGCCCATAGGGTGCCTAGTTTTAAAAAATGTATGATTTGAAGGGGTAAATTGAATTGGCCGGCTTCAAAGATGTCCCAAATATGGGAAGTGGGCACAGACTGTCCAGATGTCTAACCGGCAAAAAAATACACACCTCACAAAGGTCGTCTTTTACCTCCCAAATAACCCAACAAACCCATGCATGTGCGGTATCGCTACACTCAGGAGATGTTGCTTAACACAAATGGTTTTGAAATAGCAAAACGCTAGTGGTACTTCTAAATTGGGTATTTCTAAACTCAGGACAAATAGTAGAATCTATTTAGCATGTTTTTTTCATTCGTTTTTGCAGATGGGTAAAAGATTTCTCAAAGAAAAGTGAGAAAAAGTCATTTTTTTACAAAAAAACCCACCATATTTTATCTCTTTTTTTTATATAGTAAATTAGATGATATGGTAAAAATTATGGTATCTAAAGAAAGCCCTGTTTGTCCTGAAAAAAAAAACTATATATAATATGTGTGGGAGCACAATATGAGAAAGATGAGAATTATAGCTAAACAGCAACGCTGAAAAAAGTTAAGAGCCATTGTCCCAAAATGTACTACGAGAAAGAAACAGTCTTGTCGTTAAGGTGTTAATGTCCCTATTTCTTTTTTCTTTTGAACATAGAATTTTTATTGAGATTTGCAACGGTTAGATAACTGTAACAATGTGATTTGGTAGTGTGAAGAACCATGTCTGATCTTCACTGTTATTATTATTATATTTATGTGTACCCTGTTTGAATGTGGCTGCAGCTCCGGCCTTCAAAGAGACGATCCTGTAATCCGGCTGGGGCTCTTAATCAGCCAGCACAGCCCTGTCTGCCCAGACGGCACCCGCACTACAGGGGGGATAACACAGGTGGGGGAACCCATTGTATCCCTTAATCCTCTCACTTGATACACCCCCTGTATACCGATGGGATTTGTGAGGGGATGTGGCTGATGGGATTTGTGATGGGATGTGGCTGATAGGATTGGGGGTTGGGTTCGGTGCACAGTGAATGGAGATTGAATATAAATTCTGTGTGTTTGTAATAAAGAGAGTTCTGTTTTTAACCTCAAAGCATTAAGTCCTGTCTCATGATTGAGGGAAGTGCTGGTCTGTGACTGCTTTCTTCGGACAGCCACAGCGTGTCCGCTTACTGGGAGAGGGAAGGAGCTGACGGGCGGATGTGTCCAGTCTGGGGCACAGGACGATCCGTCACAGGTAGATATACAATTGTCCATCAAATAGTCAAGGGAACATTGCAACCAGATCATGCAGAGTACTGGCAGAATTAGATCAACATCCACAAGAAAAATAAGAAACTAGTAGTCCGCCAGAGAAATCTCATTTAACATTTTTCTAGATATATCTGTGTAAATAAGCTGATATAGTAATAATTCACAAACTGCAAGGGAAAAAACAGAAGGGAAGAGAGGGGGAGAGAGAGAGAAAGAAAGAAAGAAGAAAAAGGGGGGGAGGGGTTATGCAGAGAAATATCCTTCAATTCTCACTAACTGCTTTCATATACCAAGGGGTGCGCATGCTTCCTAAAATACAACCACTAGACACTGGAATGAACGTGTGAGTGTAGTACTTGTCCCAATTTTCCCAAGTAGAGTGGAAGAGGCCGAATGTGCCAACCGCTCATATATACACGTGTCGTGGTGACAGAGTACAAAACCTCCTGAATCGTTGGGGGGCGGTAATGTTATTGACGTCGAGGAATTACAGCAACACCGTTTGGGTGCAGAAAGCAAACGTAGATCACTTTCTGCACCCGTTTAAAGCCATGACGGTCCTGGCACCTCAGTTGTCCTTATTTTTTTATTGACTTTTGTCAAAATAACCTGAGGAGGGACACAATTTTCTGTTCCTGCCTTGGGCGAAAAAAGAACTAGTTAAGACTTTGATTGGGGCATGTCCATTTCAGTTTCAAACTTACTTTACTGGACATTGTCTCATTTAAGACAGTAGAGGTCCCACATTTCAATTTAACCCCATAAAACTATTTCCTAAAAGACTCTACTTGCCTTTCTAGGTGGTCCACTGCATCCACAAATCTAAATGGAACACAGAATTTATTTTTGTTCTACGTTTTCACATGGCAGGCACGTTTTGGGATAGATGGTTTAAATTAGACTACCTGAAACAAAGAATAAAAACACAAAAAAAATATCCTGCTTCTGCTGAGGATGTTGAAACCACACGTGTGGAATGTCCTCATTACATAACACCCCAAATCATGAGAGTGCAAAGAGGTTTGACCAGCTGAACCAGGAAGGGAAACCTTGTGCACGGGGGGCAAAACTACCGGGGGAGGGCTGGCAGCCTAAGGAATGGGGCAAGTCTAATCAAGTGGCCCATTGCACAACCAAATCAGCTCACCCTCCATGCCCATCTTTTCCAGACACTTAAAAAAAAAAAAAAAAAAGACGCCTGAAGCCACAATTTAATGCCACTAATTATTTTTTCATGAGATATGCAGATTGAAATAGAGTAAATAACACAATACCTTAACTTTTCTTCTCACCGATTTCTAGGCCTAGAAAGTTTTGTCCTCTGAAGTGACTACAAATTCAGGAGGGCACTTTATCTCTGGATAAGTAAAAAAAAATAGTTCAATTTATTCCTACAGTAAGTAAAGTACTGGGAAACAGATGGCCAAATGCACACATACCAGGACAGGCTCTGCAACACTGACAACCAGACACGCACTAGGACAGGCTCTGCCACACCGACACCCAAACACACACCAGGACAGGCTCTGCCACACCGACACCCACATCCGAATGGGCTTAGCTACAACAATAAAAAATTAAAAGTATTTTCCACACTGCTTTGTCGTTGACCCCCTTGTTTTGTGTTTTTGCCCCTTGTGTATCTCCCCTAGCCAGCACTATGTGTATATTTATGCCCCAGCCTGACCCTTGCTTTAGTACTAATTTATGAAATGGCTGCCCTCCTTGTGTATTGATGCTGCCAGCCCAGATAAAATGTTATCTCAAAAATCTGCTATCTCCTTCTTAAAAACATTGCCTGGATTCATCCTTTCCTAACATAAGATGGCACTAAGGCTTTTGTCCGTTCCCTCATTTTCTCTGTCCTTATTGTAACATTGTGTCTTAGTTGGTCTCCCTCTTACCCTGCTCAGCCTCTACAATGCATTATGAATGCTGCTGCCAAACTTACCTTCACCCATCGCTTTTTTATCACCTCTCCTCTCTGTCAGTCTATTTACTGTCTGTACATTTCCGGATTCATTTTAAAATCCTGAGTCTGGCATTCAAAACTCTTCATAGTAGTTCCTTTACTTACATCTCCTCACTTAAATCTAAATACACTTTATTTCCATCTATCCTGTGCTCTGATTTCTAGTTCTCATGCATGCTTGCATGATTTCTCAATGGCTGGCCCTACCCTCTGAAATATCCTCCCCACCCTATCAGTCTTTCCTCCTGCCTTTAATCCTTAAAAAAATCCCTCAAGACCCACTTCTTTAGGGACGCCTAGAAACTAACCTTGACGCCCTTCATCCAATCTTCCTTAGCCCACTTTGGTTCCTCTCCTGCCTTCGGACAATACTTATGTGGCTGGTTTATCATTAACAGTGGCACTTTAACCTCTTGTGTAATAACATTCTAACCAAATTTGAAAATATTTCAGTTTGGAAAAAATAATATGCATACTCAATATTCACCCTCTAACTGCAAAAATAAATGAAAGTCCTTGGTGTATCCAACCTCATGAGAGGTATATGAATATGTTTTGGGCTTTTATTTCTTATTTGTGTACAAAGGTAAAACTGTAAGAAATTTTTTTTTCAAAAATGTTTTATATTTTTCCCCCATACTAAATGATGAATTATATAGATGAATATGGTTAGAAAAGAAAGCCGTATGAAACTACGTGTCATATTTTTTTGATTATAAGACGACCCCCAAAATTTCAATATTTACGGGGAAAAAAAGCCTGAATATGACTACCCTATAGGAAAAAAGTGTTAGTAGTAAATATTCATTCACATGTAAACTATTTTTTCATATATGCATTTTTGTTTTTATCTGCCATCCTGCCCCCATTTATGTACATCTGCCCATAGCTATGCACATCTGCCCCCAGGCTTGTCACTCTGCCCCCAGAAATGCCTTATACCCCCTATATGCCACTATGCACCCCAGATATGTCTTATCCCCAGATATGCCACTGTGCCTCCCAGACATGCCTTTATATGCCACAGAGTTCCCGTGCAGTCCCGCAAGTCCCTCAGTGTCTCTTCTCTAGCTCCGCCCAGGAACAAGGCAGAGTCACAGGAAGTGACATCACATCACGTGACTCCGTTTTGTTCCTGGGCGGAGCAAGAGAGGAGACACTGTAAGGAAGCAGTGAGAAGGTAGCCTTGCGGAACTGCGAGGGATTACCGGGACCCACAGGCACAGTGCCTGACCGCCTGCGCCGGCAAGTTTTTTGGCGAGTCCCGCCTCCCAATGCAGTTCTCTAAATCCAGGTCCCCTGCAGTGCTTTGTCCTGCTAGGATTAAGTAAAACAGAAGAATGCCAATAACCAAAGGATGATCGCACCAATTTGCATGCTTCTTTAATATAATTATAGCCAAATATTTTTTTAAACAAAATACTAATCTGTGAAGGATTGCAGACCTAGATCTCAATATGTGCACAAAGGAAATGTTGGGCTCGGTACAGCCAGGTCCCCACAAAAACATGTGCAGCAGTCAAATGCCATATAGCCATCCTTGCAAACGTGGGAACTCTCAGGGATTTGCCTAGTGGCTCCGGGTGAAGAGTTGTTGTTCTGGGTCAAGACGCTAAATCTGCGTCATGGGATCACTGTTTAGGCACAGCTGCACTCTGTCACTCCTACCCCATATAATTTAAGATGTTAAGAGGTATCCTAGCCCATATATACAGTACATATCACAAGTTCCACTGTGCACTACGTTGCTCCCCTAAAGAGGAAGGGCTCTGTGTAGCTAGAGCACATGAGGCCTGGTCCTCTGATTGCTAAAATTGATGAAATCCACTGCTGAGACAGACAGAGGGAAGAAAAGATGCAGAATCACAGATTTGACTGGATATTATCTAACTGGAAATATAAATTCATCTAGATATAATATATGCTCATACATTAAAGAAAGTCACAATAAGGTTTAATATTGCATACCTTGTTTTTATCCCATACTTAATCAGCAGCTGAGAAAATACAGATCACATCACCTTACACATTTTTGTCACCAAAGCACTAATGAAAAAGAGTGCATCTGCATTCTTCCTTTAAATGCTTACTTGTTATCTTGCTGACTGGAGTACTAGTCCTATTGGGCTGTTTGCTGTTTTGCCTTTGTGTGACAACCACACAATAAAGTCCTGTAAACATAACAAACCAGGATGCCCAAAACAGAGTCTCAGTGACTTTTTCCTGAAACATTTTTTACTCATCTACAAAAGCAATTAAAACACCTGATAAATAGATTCTAATATATGTCCTGGATTTAGAAATACCCAATGTTTGCATGTTTTTTTGCAAGTTAAAGGAGAATAAGTACAAGTAGCAAAACATTTTTCTAAAATATGGTCATACTGCACCCATGTCCCATTCTGGACATCTTTGAAGCCAGTCAGTTGAATTTACCCCCCATCAAACCAAATAGGTTTGAAAACTAGACACCCCAGCATGTTTCATATGTAAGTATTTTGGTATTTCCATGTGCTGATTCTATTACCAGCCTTTGCCAAACTTTGTGGTAGTAATTTTTTAGCACACACCCCCCCCACACACACACAAATTGTTACTCGGTTGTGAACTTTATAGCTCCTGGTATGTGTCACTGTCCAACAACACCCAATGTGAGTTCATACACCTGAGTACAGTGATACCACCCTTGCATGGGTTTGTTGAGTTGTTTGGGTGGTAAGAGGCCACATTTGGGAGGTGTGCATAAATTTTGACATTTGACCAAGATGCTCGATTGTTGTCACATACATACTTGACTTTCCCATTTGATTATAAATTATATACACTGATAAAACATACTGCATGATAACAAATAAACATATATATATGAGCAATTACTTCAAAGGGGCATACCGAGTGGAGTAACCCGTTGAAAAGGGATAGAACAGAGGAGTTGTCTAGCGTTCCAACAATTTATATATATATATATATATATATATATATATATATATATATATATATATATATATATATATATACACAAACCAAAGGGAGCGGCTGCACACTCAAAAATACTGTTAGTATACACAGGTTTTTATTTGCCTAGGTGCTCCAAAAATAGCTGGATATATGTAACCAAAGAAAAATGGGCACTCATGGGTCTTTGTAGTTAAGTGCGTTTAAAACCAATTTACTTGAATCAGCACAGCCAACGTTTCGGACCACCAAACAATTTATGCAGTGATTAATGTGAAACAACAGGAGTGACTTACCCCACCTCTCAAACGATCATCATGTGGGAATGAAGACTGGAATCACCACAACAACATGTGCATATCTCCAGTTAAACATAGCGTCTACCTAGTAAATCATCCCCCATGCAACAAGCGGAACCTAAAACCGTTCCGTTCAATATAATGGGTTCCCTTGGACATATAAGTCCTATGGGGAATAATCATGTGAGATGATACAAGTACAAGAGAAAAATATCTCAGTGAAATAGCAACTAAATAGTGCAAGTAAAAGAAAAATGTGTAAGTTTAAAAAATACATACTGTTTTGGATGCTTTCAATAAAAGCTTTCTTCAGTTGTTGAACTGCTCCAAATTATATGAATATAAATGTACGTGCACGGAGAGAGCAATAAGACACACGACACAGTCTGGGTCTGGTCCGAAATCACTCTGGTTTATTACGTTTAGGGTATAGGTTATATAGTGTACAAAAAGAGGGACGTCTTAACACATAAATCATACTAATTGGTTATTCCTTAAAACTATGCGGATATAGGCAGAAAACCGTTAGCACAAGATGCTATCTTGTGGCTAGCGCGACAAACGGTACATTTCCTGTAGCTAGAACAAACTGCTATCTTTGTGGTTAGTAAGACAAACATGAACATTTAGAATACTGCTACTTGCGTCTCTCACATATTCATGTGAGGTTTAACTCTTTATACTAGTCAAAGCCAGCTTATATTCACTAAAACCATAAGCGTTTCTTGCTGATATATATATATAGTTATAAAACTGGGTTCCATAACAGTCCCCCCTTGAATATATGATGGCTTACTGTCCCTAATCCTAACAGATCCTACCGGACATAGTCCCGCATCCTCTTCACCTGCAGTGGCGACAAATTATCCCTACTGGATAAAATCCCGGTTTCAGGTCTTGGACATGTCCCTCGGATCTATATATCCCTAAATCGGGCGGGAATTACCATTTGGGGTGACTGCCGCATCAAAAGCAGTTTCATAAGAGGGTATGAGCCTGCTTGGCTCACTATCACCGTATATCAGCATCAATGGGGTTGTTTTGCTTACAGCAAACATCTTAGCACACAACTGCCGAAAACATGGAACCACACACAGGAGTATGAAAGCAACAATAATCACAATGATCAACAAAATAATTCCAAGCTGAACTAGGCCTTGTTTCCATCCTTTGAGCCATCCGAACCATTCAGCCCAAGGATGATCGATTCCGGAATTACGCTCCAATTCGTCTCCTAGTGCAGTTAGCTTTTTAATAGCTACAGTTACTTTCCCATCAGGACCGGTATTATCTGGAATGAAAGTACAGCAAGTTTCTCCGATTATTTTACAGACCCCGCCCTTTTCTGCCAGGATCATGTCCAATGCCATACGATTCTGGAAAGTCATCTGGGTCGCAGCCTCCAATTGTTCAGAAAGTCCTTGGAGCGCGTCTCGGGTGTAATTAACAAATCTCTGTTGGTTATAATAGATGTAGTTAATCCAATCAACATTTTTATTTACTGTAATACTGGAAAAATAGATTCAAAACCAGCGGCTACTTGATCTCGGGCTTTATATTCATTTGGGACCCCCCTTGGGACTCCTATGGCATCTATATACACATGGGGGTCAAAGCTTCCCTCAGGGGTCTTTGAGTGACTACGTTTCTTACGGGATAAAGTAGACTGGGCCTCAATGGGGACTTCTGACCCTTCCGACATTATAAGTAGTGGCATGATAACCTTGGCCAATGCACATTCACCGGTCCAACTACATTCTAATCTGGAGCGCAGTTTCATATCCCCACATAGCCAATAGACATCTCCCAGTGCATAGACCTGATTTTGCGTAAGGGCTCCCGTCAGATTGCTATATTTAGCACAATTACCATTAGAGAAATTCCCAAGAAATTTACCAGTACCTTGGGTATTTGAAATGCAAACATAAGCTCCAGAATATATTGTTATTCCGTCACTAAATCTGGGAGCTTCAGTTAATAGGGGATATTCTTTTTTCCATTTCTCACATTTGGGGAATTTGTTGCTGGTATTGGTATATAAACCCAATACACATAACAGTGACTCATAGGGTAACTGTAATGGTACTGTTCCGAGATGTGGGCGAGCTCGGCCACATACATAACAATTAGACTTATTGTGCTTAGTAGCGGAATATTGCATCCACTCCAGCCATAGATTAATATCATTATATCCGGTTTCTATGGCTACCGTATCATCATAAGTGGGATTTGCAATAGCTGTCATCCGTTGGATAGCATGGATTACCTCATATGGTATTTCTGCTGAGTGTGGCACTGATGGGTTTGTGTTTGCAGATTTACTTGGTGGCTCCTTCCATTCTACATTATTATACATATCTTGAAGATAAAAGGGAGCCTTGCTATTTATTTTCTCATATTTCCTAATCCCAAAAATATATCTTCTAGCGTCAGTTGGTTGTGGATTTTCTATAGTAAGAACATACCGTTGGTTCTCACCAGTTCCAGTGGATATGAGAGTCATTCGTGAGAGCAATGGTTTACCATTTTTATCTTTAAGAGCTAGGGCTTCAGGGGGCTTAGATCCCCAACTGGTGCCTGAATTAGTTATGACAGATTCCCAAGATGTGCAAAAGTAGCCCCATTGCCCTCCAGAATAACAAATATATCCAACACATGTACCTACTTTAGCATCACAAAATCCGGGATCGTAATTTTCAGTGATATACCCGTCCTGGGTTTTTACAGTGTCATCAGTAACATAGCGTTTGGAGACACAGTCCAGAATGTGACATGGTTGGAATGAGTATGTGGCTACCGTGGTACTACTAGAGTTATACCATAAGGTGGGTGTACCTGATTGGTCTTCTCTTGTAATGGCTACTCGACCCCCTTTATGACTGATAGCCAGGGGTGATTTCCCCTGCGTGTTTTGGAAAATGCCCTGCGTGTGTTGGAAAATGAATAATAAGAACAATAGTGGGATGCCCACTCTTTGGCAAAGGATATACATTCTAGGCATCACCGACTGGAGGATCGTATCCTTTGATTCTCTTGCAATGCGAGGCGTGTATCCAGGTGGGCTTCCCTTCGACCTTTATTGAGGTAGGTGTTGTTAGCAGCACTTGAAATGGATATTGCATCTAGTTGGGCCACCGATAAAGGATATTGGGCTTTGTACGGCAGAACGTTGGGGTCCTTAAGCACAACTTGCACCGGCGGGACTTTAAGACGTCCAATGTCCATGGGTCCAGTGGCCCACAGAGTTTCTGGGAGGTGATCAAGCAGAGCATTCAAGGAAGTAGATAGGTTGTCCAAAGTGTCAGTACCATGATCGTGTACCACTGCCATCAACATGCAGGTTTCTTCAGGGGCAAGAGCAGTGCTGAGAGTAACGTCTCCATGTTCGGTGAAGACAATACTAGCTTGGATTTTGCTGAGAAAATCTGCTCCCAACAGATTGAAAGGACAGGTGGCACTGACTACAAATTGTGCTAAAGTAGATGATGGTAAATGTATTGAAGAACTAGTGACAGGTAAGGGGCGTGTGAGTGGGTTATGTTGCACCACGCCCTCTAACCCTTTACATGGAAGCTGTATATCGGACAGCCAAGACGGTAGTGCATCTGACTCACAGAGCACGCTGCGAGCAGCGCCAGTGTCTACAAGAAATGAGCAGGGTTTTCCGGCTACATCGAGAGTGATCATAGGGGAGGGGCCGGAAGGAGGGGCAGAGACGGCCATGCAAATAGAGTCCTCCTCCTCCATTCGCTCGCCTATTTCCTATTGCGAAGGAGGAGGTGGAGGGGGATAAGAAGTAAGACTCGAGTTGTTGCCCTGATTCTGATTCTGGGCTTGATAAGCAGCCCACAAATGGGGACTGCGACACGCTCTTTTTATGTGCCCAATTTTCCCACATCCGTAGCATTTACGAGGTTGACGTTGTCCATCAGGAACCCCATTTGAGGCATCAGCCATAACTGCCACGGTGGCGGGCTTCTTTCTGCCTCCGCCGGCGTCTATCCCTCTTGCAACCTGTACCATACCGTCAAAATCCATTGTTCTCCATTCTGGTCGACAGGCAATGAATGCTCTATTAATATCAAGACGGAGACCGTCTACAAAAGCACGACCTAACATACGAATATGTGCCGTTTCTTTTAAAGAAAATCCTAAATCTTGAAAATGCTGTTTAATCCTATGGGCATACTTCTCCACTGTCTCCCCTTTTTCCTGGCTGATATCTTGTAAGGATACCGTCTGCTCGGTCAATTTATTCTTTGCCCAGATTTCCAATTGTTTAATGAATTGTTGACCCGATTCAATGGATCTAGGATCAGCAGGTACATAGGATGGGTCTAATATAATTTGATTAAGTATGAGATCTGCGTAATCACCAGTTTTGGCTTGAATGATACTGACAAGGTCGGACCAGGTGCATCCATAGGTGGTCCAGGCCTGTGAGACTTGTCGATAAAATGGCATGGGATGAGTGTCGGGGTCTGGAAGGGCTTTGATAATGGTAAACAATTGTTGTGGATTGAATGCCACGTACTTAGACCGTGGGTCGGTGGAGGCGAGCCCATCTCGTGTACTGTCAGGGATTCTGGTCACTATATTATTCATTAATTCGACAAATTGTGTCATAACTGGGTCCCGACCCATATAAGTGGATTGTCTAGGCCTATCTTCTGTCTCCTCAGCAAAAGAAACGGACGGGTGTTGGACCTGGGGAGACAGCGTGTGTTTGGGCCGAGCTCCTTTCTGGGGTGTAGTGACTGGCCGTCTGGGTAACCTTTTGCCCGTTTTAAGAACCATAACCGTGTCGGCATCGGATTGGGTAGGGGCGGCGGTTTCCCCGTCAGTGTCGTCTATATCAGAACTCGCAGTTCTCTCGCCAGTCGCCCCTTCAGCCCCGTCATCTGGACTCATCATCATTATCGGGGCTTCGGCCTGGTCTCGTTTTGAAATAATTTGGGCGTTCTGGATATGAAAAATTGTGGTCCCCGTCCCCGGTTTATCACTGTTCACAAGAATTGGGGTTATATGGTCAGGTGTTTCAGCCGGGGTAGGCAATATATATGTACCATCCGGGTTGATTACTGGGTACAGGGACACCGTAGGAACGGTCGTAGTGGGTAGCGAAACCGGGTGTAGGCCTTGAACTGGGGCGCGGTCAGGCGTTAAAGATGGCGCCGAAGGTAGGCCTGAGTCTTGGGCGTTGTCGGAAGATAAAGATGGCGCCGTTGCCTGTGCAGGATACTGCACAGAGGGTTGGGTAGGAAGTGAGCTAAGACCTCCCCCTGTCAGTGACTGATAACTTTACACTATAACTGGTTGGCCGGGTGGGTCACAAAATGGCGCCGACGCCTGTGTCTGGCATGACATGGTGGCTAGACCAGGAAGGGGGCGAGGCGCCTTACAATTTTGACAAAAGGGACCTGATGTCACTTCAATACAGGCGGGACAGCTCCACCCCTTATTCGCCAACTCGGCGCCATTATAGGGCGGTGGCGAACATGACACTGGAATTTTACACCAATATCTTAACAGTTTGTCATCATACATTTCCTCACCATTGAGTGATCTAAATTCTTTGCTACAATCTAACCAAATTTTGACAGTATCTTTCAACCCTTCATCACCCAATTGTCCAGCCATATTAGTCAGGAGGTTTTGCCAGACAGCAATTGATAATGTACCTCCTTTCGGTATTTGATATCGCTTTACCAACTTGGGCAATTGTTTGATGTACTTTTTCCCACGTCTCACCGCAACCACTTGGGAGGGCGTACAATACCCTTTTGGAACACTGTTATCGTTCCCCATTTCGCAACAATATCGTAACCTTGTCCGCAACTGTTCCGAAACCTTCAGATACAAGGCACACACACACACTGTAGTAATACAATATACTGGGGACAGGCAACTGGGCTGTCCAAATTAGTGTCAGTCTCGCGACACCGTCCGGGGATCAGGACAACTGGGCTGATCCGGTGGAGACCGTGAACACTTTACTGGCTGGCTAGTCTGACGTCACCGTCTGGGGATCAAGGCAACTGGGTTGATCCGGTGCAGACTCACAGCACTTTACCGATTCCTTCCTACTACAGTGTGCTTGCCAGAAAAGGGAGGCACCACAGTTCAACAAGTACTACAACAGTATATTTACATGGGGTTCTTTTATTGCCTCTCGAGGGTGCGTCAACCACCTGAGTTCCCTCCTCCGAATACACACGTGAGTAACGAGTGACACACAAGGTAGATAAGAAACGATCTTACCTTGTAACTGGGCTGCAGTCCCAGGGTCTAATCGTCAGCTCACGGCGTGAACTCTCCCCGGGAGGGACCTCCGACGGGTACGGCTTCCTTCCTTGGGCGCCAACTGTTTTGGATGCTTTCAATAAAAGCTTTCTTCAGTTGTTGAACTGCTCCAAATTATATGAATATAAATGTACGTGCACGGAGAGAGAAATAAGACACACGACACAGTCTGGGTCTGGTCCGAAATCACTCTGGTTTATTACGTTTAGGGTATAGGTTATATAGTGTACAAAAAGAGGGACGTCTTAACACATAAATCATACTAATTGGTTATTCCTTAAAACTATGCGGATATAGGCAGAAAACCGTTAGCACAAGATGCTATCTTGTGGCTAGCGCGACAAACGGTACATTTCCTGTAGCTAGAACAAACTGCTATCTTTGTGGTTAGTAAGACAAACATGAACATTTAGAATACTGCTACTTGCGTCTCTCACATATTCATGTGAGGTTTAACTCTTTATACTAGTCAAAGCCAGCTTATATTCACTAAAACCATAAGCGTTTCTTGCTGATATATATATATAGTTATAAAACTGGGTTCCATAACAATACCACAAGAACCTATAATAAACAAAATTTGGTGAAGGCAGAGAATTCGTCAGACTGCAAAGAAATATCATGCATGCAATGAATAGAAAACAGGACATATTGAGATTTCATAAATGCAACAATCATAAGTCTATAGAAAAAAACATTATGCTCGATTTCATTGAGTGTCCAAAAATGGGGAAAAAGAAACATTCATTTAGTCCCATTGGTGTGAGGGTATTAAGAGTCTTAATCCAAAAAGTCTTGCGTTGGAGCAATAACTTGGCTCTTTCACCTCCTCTTGGCAAGAGGGGGACCATATCGATGGCTACAAAGCGTAAAGAGTTCAAGTGGTGTTTCTCGCTCAAAAAATGTTTAGCCACTGGCTTATCAGTTGTTCTATCACGGAACGATGTATTGATAGCTGACTGGTGTCCCGGATCCTGTCCCGTATTGTCAAGTCCGTTTTTCCAATTTAACAGACGCCACACGGGCATGTGCTTTTATATACGAAAAAATCAGATTTACAGGTGATATGATGATTAATGTCAAACTGCTTATTTGTATGTGGATGTTGAAATGATTTAGTTTGAATCATGTGGCTGCAGGTAACGCAGCTACCACATTTATAGCATTCTTTTCGAGTCGGAAGTTTAGCCAACCAGGTAGTGTTGTGTTGTAACAGTGAATAGGAACCTCGCCTAGGTTTCCGTCTGGAGGTTCTCCTAGAACTGACTACTTTATCCACCGATCCGGAGATTGTGATTCACCCCGCCGACAAGGGTGCCATTGATATGCCTCCCCCCTTGCGAAGAGGAGGTGACAGAGCCAAATTATTGCTCGTAATACCCTCACACCAATGGGACTAAATAAATATGTTTCTTTTTCCCCATTTTTTCTATGAAATCGAGCATAATAATTTTTCTATGGACTTCAATATGTCCTGTTTTCTATTCATTGCATGCGTGATATTTCTTTGCAGTCTGCAGAATTCTCTGCCTTCACCAAAGTTTGTCTATTATAGGTTCTTGTGGTATGGTACCATGTATTTCTTAAACTTACACATTTTTTTTACTTGCACTATTTAGTTGCTATTTCACTGAGATATTTTCCTCTTTTACTTGTATCATCTCACATGATTATTCCCCATAGGGCTTATAGGCTTATATGTCCAAGGGAACTCATTATATTGAACGGAACGTTTTTAGGTTCCGCTTGTTGCATGGGGGATGTTTTACTAGGTACACACTATGTTTAACTGGGGATATGCACATGTTGTTCTGGTGATTCCAGTCTTCATTCCCACATGATGGTTGTTTGAGAGGTGGGGTAAGTCACTCCTGTTGTTTATCACATTAATCACTGCACTGCATAAATTGTTTCACTTTGCCATACAGCACTTGTCTTGAGAAAGGATCGGAGGTGGTCCGAAACATTGGCTGTGCTGAATCAAATAAATTGGTGTTAAACGCACTTTACTACAAAGACCCGTGAGTGCCTATTTTTCTTTGGTTACATATATATATATTTTTTTTTTCCAAGTGTGGATTAGCATACGCACCCTGATATTTTACAAAAATACGTAAGGTTGAGGTAATCAGAAAAATGGGCAAGGGGTGTATACCAAAAACAGATATTATTATTATCTTTTATTTATATTACGCCAACAATTTACGCAGCGCTTAATACAATACATATATTCAAGGGGTATGACAAGGCAAGAATTGACAGACTAATACAAACTGATACATTAGGTGAAGAGAGCCCTGCTTGCAAGCTTAAAATCTTGAGGTAGGTATGTTTACAATGGGCAATATAGAAGGTTAAACATATGTAGCAAAATCATGTATGTAATCAAAATGATTCTTTATATAAATAAAACACAAGAAATGTGTAACGTATTATGGCCAGAATACAAGGGACTCACTGATTCACATTTGACATACCAATCTCTATTGGAGACATACATAAATTATATAAGTGAGACTTTACTTACTGTTGAAGACTAGTAATGGGAAAGAGAGAGCATATGTGCCGAAACGTTTTGCACAATGTATGTTATAATGGATGGGCTTCCTGTAAAGGATTGAGCCCGTCTGGATGCCGAGGCAAATGTGTAAAACTTGAGAAGAGGAGTGTAGACAGCTTTATTGAACAGCGCTTGTTCAGTGAAGAAAAGCAGTATGGGAGGGGAACCTTCTTTTAAGCGCCTGATGTGGAGGGGGCATGGTTACTATTCTACTAGGTGTGTTGCTACTGGAACCCAAATATTTGGGTATGTGTAATGGGGGAAGTGCTTTATTATGTGTCAGTGCTCATAATGTTATGTTATACATTTTGTTGGAACTGGATGGTCCCCCCCCCGCTTTTTTAAATTTTATAAATTTATTTTACTAATCACTGTGATAAGTTAGCTGGGCTCCATTGACCTGCATGGTTTAATGCAGTATCTGGAAAGACCTTCCTGAGAACTTGTTTATTTTTTAGTGTGAGCGCAGCCGTCTTGCGAGAAGTAAAGTCTCTTACTTTGGTGCTTGTGACTTCTGTCCGATGCGGTGTGCCTCAGCATCAGTGTCTGTGTAATTGTTGTCATTTGTTTTTATTCTTCAAATATGTCACTATTATTGTAAATTGTTCTTATACCTTATTTGTTGAATTTACTGACGTTCTGATAACCACACAATCACATGCCCTGTGGGTTAAATGGGTTCATCGTGACGCAATAAATCACAATATTTATGCCAAGGTGCCCCTCCTCCTCCTCCAGAGACAGCACCTCTCCTCCCTTGTCCCCCATTTCCCTCCCTCCACTGTTCCTCCTCTCCTCCCTAGACCCTTTTTCCCATCTTCCATCCACTGCAGGTACCTCCCTGGAAAAGCTGCCAAAAGGAGCTAGAGCAAATCATACCAAAAGTGTGTTAAAAGAAAGCACACCAAAAACAACAACACACTTTAAAAAATGGTGGTGGTAGAATTAGGTTCCTTTTTGAAAAAACGTGGCAAGAGTTATTGTTGACTAACAATATAACCATTTTGACCCATAAGTAGATATAGTTGATATCTTTTATTCGGCCAACTTTATAAAGATGTAAAGTTACATAAGCTTTCAGGACCTTAGAGTTTTCTTTCTTAGATTGGATAAGGACAGCAAACAAACTAGAACTTCATGTGTGCTCTCAGCATCAATTCCTTTAGTCGATGGGACACGAGTGAGCAAGAGGAGTTTCTAAGATGAAACGGTGAATTAACTAGGTGATCTGGTACCTTTTTGATTTAGAAAAAATCCACAATATGATGTGTAATTAAATTAGCAATTTCTTGAAAGCCATCATGGAGGACCATCTCTGTCAACTTAAGTGAAACTTGTCATGGATACATTTTCATAATGATGAATAAAGTTGGTGAGTTACGTTTGCATTGCTTCTGCACCCTCCTACTTAGTGAGCTAAAGGGAGTTTTTTTAAAATTTTTTACTCTTAATTCATTATTTTATTCTTATCTGACTCTTATTTGCCCTCTTTTTTTCTTTCCATCTTTTCATTCCTAGTGTCCTTTGAGTTGCATTTTACAGCTACAGAATGTATAATTCAATTAGCAACCTATGTTTGACCAGAGTAGATATATTGGGGGTAAATAATCAAATTACTTTGGGGAGGCCACTGGATATTGCATCTAGAAGATATTAACTTTTATATCCACTTGGTCACAATATATGTTCCAAGGACCTGTTAGGCTGTAAAATATGTAAAACAATGAAAACCCTGTAAGCAGTGGCGGAACTACCGGGGTCGCAGGGGTCGCGACTGCGACCGGGCCCCGGCGGCAGAGGGGCCCAAGCCAAGGGGCCGTCCGAAATCTTTTTTCCGTTTTTTTTATTTTTTAAATAAGGCAGGGGCGTCCAAGGCAACCGATCTTACGCGAGCCGCACCTCAAGCCCTGCTACTTACTTGTGGTAGGGTCTTCTGGACTGCACAGAGGAAGCGGAGTTCACGTGACATCCTACTTCCTCTGTGCTTTAGCAGAGAAGGCAGAAGGAGGCCGCGCCCCTTGCTGAAGTCTGTGAGCGGCATCGAGGAGCTGCAGTGCAGGTAAGGGGGTGGGGAGGGTGTTTGAATGAATGAATGAATGTGTGTGATTGAGGGAATGAATCTGTGAATGAATGATTATATGAATAAATGAGTGTGTGTGTGTGTGTGTGTGTGATGGCATGGATGTGTAAGTGCTGGAACCTAGGCATGATGGGACTGTGATTGCTGTTAGCAATCACACTCCTATCATGCCAAGTCAGCCAGTACATGCTGAAACCTGGCCAGCTGCCCCCCTTGTGTAGTGATGTTGCCAGCAGTATGGGTCTAGTTACGCCCCTGCCTGTAAGAGTCTGTAACTACTGGTGAGATTTGTACACTTGGACTTACATTTAATGGAATTCATTTTGCAATGTGTCCAATGTACCAAAACCTCATTATGACTTGACTTATGTAATGTTCATGAACAATGACAATAATTGTTAATGTTTGCAACGGGTTCACCAAGAGAGCTGTAGTAACTCCCAGAGATCACCCAGTATCCTCCTGTTGTCCCTGGAATAACTTCCAGCACCAGCCAGCATGCACACCTTGGAATCCTGCTATGTGTACCCAATAAGTAGACACAACTATCTTGAATTGAGTACAGCAGGAATGAACAGTTTATTGTTGTAAAACATTCTCATATATCCACAGAACTTCATTAACATAAATTAACATTGATAAACAGGTACATGTAGACAACCCAACCTTTAATCCCCTTTAGCTACTGAATCTCCCCCTGGCAGCAATCCTGTTAATGGGATTAGTTTACACAATGGAGTTCCTGCCTGTGCAATCTTTGTTTGGCAGCCAGGCTGGAGCCTTCTCTGATTGCCTTGGGGCCTTGTATGAAAGGTCATTCTGTCACATATCTCCCCTTTTAAAAAGACGTCTGAACTGGGGCCAGACCCCAACCAGGTCTGCAACCAGTTCAGTCGGGGAGCACAGTTTGGGTCCCAGGTGAGGACAACAGTCCCACTCGCCAGGGCAGGGAGATAGGGTCCATAATCTGTGGGTAGCAGGCTTGCTTTCAGTCCTCTCCAGGGGCCCCAGTGATGGACAGTTCCATCACACAGTCCATCACATATCTCCTTTTTTCTGGGGGAGACTGATAAGACCCCAGACTGTTTGACTCCGAAGTCAGTTTGTAGACCACCACTGCGAGCCACAAGTTGGTACTCCCCAAACAATTTTTTAACAAAAGAGCATTACTCACCCAGCCACACTCTGCTTCTCCCAAATAACGTAACTGCCGCTGGGAAGAAGGGCTAAATGTGCCTTCTCCCTGGAGTCCTCTCAGCCGCTGGGGAGAAGACAGAAATGCTGGGGTCCCTTCCATATGGGGTTCTGGGCTCACTGTCCGGCACCTCTGGGGACTGCAGATGGCGACCGTAGTCCAATCCACCTGCATGGTACAAATGTTTGTATGATCCACTGCGAGGGGAGGGATGCCACATGCATCCCCTCCTGTATACTCCATCTGCTGGAGAGAGATGTCGATCTGCCTCTCTCCAATTGCCAACACTTCTGCTGGGGTTACAGGATCCATAGAAATCACCACCCCTGGGTAACATTGCGGGGGTAAAGCCAATGGAGCTGGGGTCACAGAGGGGAGCGGGCAGAGGCCAGCGGCACTCTGCCCCGAGGGCAGCGCTTCAGATGCATTTGTAAAATCCAGGGGCACCACCAACTCTGTGGCTGCCTGACCGGACCCTTCTTGGTTGCTGCGGTCAGGCTTGAGAACAAGGGGAAGGGGTGGGCAGAGGCCAGCAGTGCTCTGCCTCAATGCCAGCAGTTGAGCTGGGGGATCTAGCTGGGACATGCAGGGGGGGTCTCGGTCAGTTTCTGGGCCATATTGCGCGGGGATAAGGCAAAGTTTCTGGAGTGAGGGAAGGGAGCGGGCAGAGGCCAGCTACGCTCTGCATGGCTATTTGTGCTTCAGGTGAGGGCACGCGTTTCGCCAAGTTGGCTTCCTCAAGAGAAGTAAATTCGATCGGTATATGCTCTTGTTCAATATCGCTGCCCTTTTATAGTCCTCGTGTGCTGGTGTCATCGCGTTTCAGATGTTTCCGGATATCTCCGGTTATCTTCGGTGTTTTGTTTCTGATTAATAAAGTTGCGGCTCAGAACGTCAGTAGACTTGTCCAGCAGATGATGTTCCCACCTCGACGGGCGGAGCCAAAAGATACAGTTCAGAGCCGCCGCCGATATAAAGTCCCGGGATCTGCTATGTTATTTGCTCAGTGTGAGTGAATAATAGAAGAAAGGAAAGGAAGAAGAGACTATCTTTAGACCTTTCTAGCTGTTTATAAAAGCTATCAATATATAAAATTTTCATCTATAGAAAGGGATAATGAATATAAGATCTATGGTTTACTCAAATGTATGTATAGGTGTAAATACTATCTATATCAACTACAGAAAGGAATTTTAATAAAAATATGTATATAAGATTATGTATGTGTTAAAACTGCAAATAAAAATGCCTTATTTATGCAAATTAATTGTGTTCAGAAATCTTTAATTGAGTGTGAATGAGTTATGTATGAAAACCTTGTGTTTATGCAAATCAATTATGTGTTCTAAATCATTGAGTGTGAATGAGTTATATATGAATGCTGTGTTTATCAATGGAGAGAATTAGAATTGGTGAATAATTAGTTATAAATAAATGAGTAAGTGAATGTATTCAAAAATCAAAATTAATATGAATAAAATGTGTACAAATTCCCTGTAAATGCCAAGGGGGATTTTTAATCAATAAAAGATTTCTATAAATACCAAAAAATTGAATAAATAAATAAAATAATTTATAAAATGTAAATACATTTCTGTAGTTGCCCATGGAGAGAATTTAGAGTAAATAAATTATTTTAAATAGATATGTGTTACGTACCTGGCTGCTGGTCCCTCCGGGTCCTCGGATCGGCAGCCGCTGCGGAGAAGGGGGAGACTCCCTGCCTCGTCACAGCAGCCACAACCGCCACGGAGAAGAGGGAGACCCCCCACCTCGGCACAGCAGCTGCAGCTGCCGCGGAGAAGGAGGAGACCCCCCGCCTTGGCACAGCAGCCTCAGCCACCGCGGAGAAGAGGGAGACCTCCCACCTCTGCAAGACTGCTTCCGCCACCGCGAGGACGGGGAAGACCCCGCACCTCCACGCGGCAGCCACCGCCTACTGGAGTCACACGATCTTCTGCACGCCACCTAGTGGCTCCAGCCGGTACTACCGCTCCTTTTAGAAATTTGCGATCTTGCCAATCACAAGATGGCCGCAGACCGGAAGTGACGTAACGGACTAGTTGAAACTTGGCGGGAGACTCTATTTTGGCGCCAAATTGATCTTCCTATTTAAGGGACTCAGAAACCTTCCAGCTTTGCCTTCTGATGGTCGTACCTATCTTGATAGTGTCTATTCCTCAGTAAGCGTTCCTGTTTGATTCCTGTTACCGACTCGGCTTGTTCCTGTTCCTGTTTTCCTGGCGTTTGACTCTGGCTTCCTCCACGACGATCCTGACTTCTGGCTTCCTGACCTCGGCTTATTCCACGACGATCCTGACTTCCGGCTTCCTGACCTTGGCTTGTTTTTCGACCATTCTGTGCTGGTTACCTCTGATATCTGTCTATTGGACTTTGCCCGTGCGGTTCTACCTGACTACAGGTTCTATTGTACGCTGTGCGTGACGGAATCAGAAGGCCAACATGAGACCTGCATCGGTAGGACAACAAGGGATCGTTTTGGCCAAGCTCTCCAGACATTACTTCAACGCACCGATCCAGCGCTACAAAATCCTCAAGCGATGGCGGTTCATCCACCCCCGCCTGTGCCTGAAAATTCTGTACCAGCTCATCTACCTCCTCCTCAACGTTATGGTGGCGAGCCAGCAGCATGCAGAGGGTTTCTGAACCAGTGTGAAATCCACTTCGAACTTTCTCCTTACGCCTTTCCCACTGAACGGGCTAAGGTGGGTTATGTAATTTCTCTGCTCACTGACAAGGCATTGGCTTGGGCCTCTCCACTCTGGGAGAGAAATGCCCCTACGGTCCGGTCATAATCAGGATTTGTCTCAAGTCTGCGTTCTGTGTTTGACGTTCCTGGGAGGAGGAGCACGGCATCTACTGTTTTCTATCCGCCAAGGTTCTCGTTCTCTCCAAGAGTATTCTATTGAATGCCGTACCCTGATGGCAGAGGTCAACTGGACCAAAGAAGCACTAGTCGCTGCTTTCCTTAATGGACTATCTGAGACTCTCAAGGATGAAATTGCGGCTAGAGATCTACCCACTGAACTGGACGCTGTAATTCAGTACGTTTCCCAGGTTGACTTACGTCTTCGGGAGAGACAAGCACAACGAGAGAGCCTGAGACGACGGGAGAGAGGACTGAGGGACACTGTACGTCATTTTGCCCAAATTCCGCCCTCATCCACCTTGCCGGAGTCTACGGAGGAACCCATGCAGCTGGGGGCAGCTAGACTCACAGAACATGAAAAGAGCAGGAGGAGAAGAGAGGGATTATGCCTGTATTGTGGCCTTTCGGGGGAATTTCCTCAGGAACTGTTCTAAGAGGTCGGGAAACGCTGGCACCTAGGTAGGCTGAGGGGACCTACTATAAGTGTAATTAGACCTTCCCCTGAGACCAAGATCACCCGCATGACGGTTCCGGTTTGACTAGTCTGATCTAGGGGTTCCGTTGACACCGAGGCCTTTTTGGATTCCGGCGCCGCCGGCAACTTTATTGACTCTGAATTTTGTACCCAGCATCTGATTCCCACCCTTCCCTTACCCAATCCGTTATCGGTGGAGGCTATCGACGGGAGACCTCTTCTTCCGGAGCACATAACTCTTCACACGTCGCCACTTACTCTCTCCGTGGGAGTGGTTCACAGCGAATCGGTACAATTGTTGGTCATCCGTTCTCCCTCTGTTCCGATCATATTGGGGTTTCCATGGCTGCGTAGTCACAACCCTACAATTGATTGGTTTACAAATCAGATTACGGCTTGGAGCATCTCCTGTACGGATCATTGCCTCACACCCTTGAGGACTGCTTCGGTGACGCTGAACTCCATTGGGACCTCACTTCTGCCAGAGCCGTATCGTTTCTTTCGCGGACGTGTTCAACAAGAGGAAGGCGGAGAAGCTACCTCCGCACAGACCTTATGACTGTCCCATTGACCTACTTCCTGGTACCATGCCACCCAGAGGTCGGGTTTACCCGCTCTCCGTTCTACGTCACCCATTGGAGCAGGATTTTTTTTTTTTAAAAGAAGGATGGGGAGCTTCGCCCATGCATCGATTATAGGGGTTTGAACAAGATCACTAGACGCAACACTTACCCCATTCTGCTGATTTCCGAACTCTTCGACCGATTGCGCGGAGCCACCGTCTATACTAAGCTGGATCTTCGGGGTGCCTACAACCTTGTTCGAATTCGCGCGGACGATGAATGGAAGACTGCGTTTAATACACGATCAGGACATTATGAATATACAGTTATGCCGTTCGGGTTATGCAATGCCCCAGCCGTCTTCCAGGAGTTCATCAACGATTGCCTCAGAGATTTTCTTCAACAATTCGTTGTAGTATACCTAGATGACATCTTGATCTATTCCTCTGACCTTTCGACTCATCGCACACAGGTAGCTCAGGTGCTACAACGATTATGGCAATATGGGCTCTACGCCAAGCTGGAGAAGTGCACGTTCCAGGTTTGCAAGGTTTTGTTCTTGGGTTACGTCATCACCCCGGAGGGGTTTGAGATGGACCCTTCCAAAGTACGTGCTATCAGGGACTGGCCGCAACCCGTGGGTCTGAAACCACTACAGCGTTTTTTGGGGTTTGCCAACTATTACAGATGTTTTATCAGAGACCATTCTAAGATTGCTGCTCCTTTGACAGCCCTCACTAAGAAGGGGGCCGACACTATTGTATGGCCGCCTGCTGCCGTCTCCGCTTTCGACCGGTTGAGGGAGAGGTTTATCACAGCTCCTGTGCTCCGACATCCGGATCCCCTACTACCATTTGTCCTGGAGGTGGACGCATCTGAGACTGGGGTGGGGGCCGTTCTCTCTCAACGAGTCTCTTACAGTGTGCCACTACACCCGTGTGGCTATTTCTCCAGATTTTCGTCTGCGGAGAGGAATTATGATATCGGCAACAAAGAACTTTTGGTTATACTGGCTCTAGAAGAGTGGCGACATCTTCTGGAGGGTGTACAGGTTCCAACCTTGATCCTGACGGATCATAAGAACTTGCAATATATGGAGACCGTGAAATGTCTCAATCCTCGACAAGCCAGGTGGTCCTTGTTCTCTCATGAATGCACTCCTTTCCAGATGAGGAGAATCATGAACCTGAGGTGATTGTACCGGCGGCCAAGGTCCTAGCTGCAATCCACCTACCTGTCATACCCCTCTCCTGGATCGTATCGTCAGGGTGCAGTCGCAAGCTCCGGTGTCTCTACCTGCTGGCAAGCTGTTCATTCCGGTTCGTTTCAGGTCTCGAGTCCTCCGCATATCCCATGGTTCCAGGACGGCAGGACACCCGGGGGTCACATGCACTAAGGATCTCGTTTCCAGAACTTTTTGGTGGCCAGGTTGGTCCTAGGACGTTGCTTCATTTGTTCAGTCCTGTACGAAGTGCGCGGCCAACAAGTCCTCCAGTAGACTGCCCGCCGGACTGCTTCACCCTCTGCCACTTCCCTCAACACCATGGACACACATAGCAATGGACTTTATCGTTGACTTACCCAACTCCAGAGGTCATACCGTTATACTCATGGTGGTTGATCGCTTTTCTAAAATGGCTCACATGATTCCATTGAAGAAGTTACCCTCTGCTGCTACGCGTTTTCGTACGCGAGATCGTCCGTCTCCACCGATTACCGACCGAGATTGTCTCCGACCGAGGCTCACAATTCATAGCACGCTTCTGGCGTGAATTCACTAAAGCCTTGGGTATTACTCTGGCCTTCTCGTCCGCGTATCATCCCCAATCTAACGGGGCAGCTGAAAGGGCCAACCAACATCTGGAGCAATATCTACGCCTTTTCATCAACAACCACCAGGACAACTGGGTTGATCTACTACCCTTTGCTGAACAATTCCGTGCAGGAGTCTACGGGAGTATCCTCCTTCTACTGCCTTTACGGTCTACATTCTCAGCCTTTTCCTGGCGTTTCCCGTCTCTGCGGTTCCGGCACTACAGGAGAGGCTGGTTACCATACAGGCTACGTGGTCATCAGTGCAGGATGCACTGCGAATGGCGGGCAGGCGACAAGAACGTCAGGCTAATAAGAAACGTTCCTGTGCCCCTGCTTATTTGCCGGGAGAGAGGGTTTGGTTATCCACCAGGTATCTCAAACTGAGGGTACCATCCATGAAATTGGCTCCACGTTTTATTGGTCTTTTCCCTATCGTTCGCCGGGTCAATCCGGTAGCTTACGAACTCCTGTTACCCTGAAGCCTCCGGATTCCTCGAGTTTTTCATGTCTCTCTTCTGAAACCTCTGGTGTGAAACCTCTTCTGAAACCTCTTGGACCGGAGAATTGCTGCTCATCTCAACGCCCCTCGTCTGGTACGTGTCTTCCTTGCCAGGAGACGTGTTGGTCTTTCCAGGGGTCGCCCCTTCGAGGCGGGGTACTGTTACTTACCTGGCTCCTGGTCCCTCCGGGTCCTCGGATAGGCAGCCCCCGCGGAGAAGGAGGAGACCCCCCCTGCCTCGTCACAGCAGCCACAACCGCCGCGGAGAAAAGGGAGACCCCCCGCCTCGGCACAGCAGCTGCAGCCGCCGCAGAGAAGGGGGAGACCCCCCGCCTCGGCACAGTAGCCTCAGCCACCGCAGAGAAGAGGGAGACCTCCCGCCTCCACAAGACAGCTTCCGCTGCCGCGGAAACACCTGGGTACCACAAATGTGGAAAATTTAAATTATGCAAAACATGCAATTTACAAGAGAAAAAAAACACAACCTTTAGATGTACAAATACTGGTAAAGAATTTAAAATTAAACATTTCATCCACTGTGACACTATTAATGTAATATATCTCTTACAGTGCAAATGTGGTGCTCAATTTATAGGACGCACCTCAAGAAAACTTAAAACAAGGGCTTTAGAACATATAGGAGGTATTAAAAATCAAAACCCCAAACATAGTGTCTCTAGACATGGTAACAGTATTCTCCCTTAACAACTTTAAAATTATAAGGATAGATACAGTTACTCCTCATTGGCGTGGAGGATATATAAAGGAACAGCTGGCCAAACGTGAGACAGAATGGATCTATAGATTTCAGACACATAAAAAAGGGGGATTAATGGAGCTTGACATTTTAGCTTTTATGGACTAACTAGCCACTTTTTAGTATTAACTTTTAAAATCCAAACTTTACATATTTTTATAATAAAAATTTTTCTTTATATATAACCATTTTTATATATATTTATATATATATTTTTAGACATATATCTTTATATATATTTTTATAATATATTAAGCAATATTTATTAATCTAAATCCTTTCTATGGATAATTATTAGGCACTGATATATAATCTATTTATATTTAATACATTTTTAGCTGAATATATTTATATACATATCTATTTAAAATCATTTATTGGGGGCGTGTCTGGCCGCCGAGTAAGATGGCCGCATGAGCTAGTTGCTCCGCCGCCGCTCGCACAATTTTATAGCTACCTTACAGCTTTTTCGCCATGAGACGCTCCAAGAAGACGGTTACCGACCCCTCCACACCAGGGGATCGTTCCAGGTCGTCCTCTTCCTCCCCCCCGGGAGTATTTTCGTACGCCAGCAGATCTGGCCTCACAGGCCTCAGATGACCACGAGGACGCCTCTCCTGCCAGCACGTCCTCTGCGGAGGATCCTGCGGCTTTAACGCACTTGCCCTCGGTGCCCCATCCACCTGAGGTTTTGCAACTTTTCTCCTCGGCTCCCTGGAAGACGGACTTCTCGCTGCTTATTACCGAACTCAAGCAGGTGGTCCGGGACGAGGTGTCAGCGCTCCGCAGTGATCTGTCCAGCCTGGAACAGAGGGTGCAGGCCCTGGAGGAGGTAAAGACCCAGCAGCACACTGCTTTGCAACATACGACTGACCGTCATGCAAGTTACTTGAGGGAACTACGCTGCCGGATTGAGGACTTAGACAATCGGGGCCGGAGACAGAATATCCGAGTGAGAGGGGTGCCTGAATCTGACGCCCCTGAAGATGTTTCAGCGCTCCTGACAGGTCTGTTTAATGGCCTCCTGGGCCGTGCCCCTGATGCCTCCATGCCCATAGACCGTGCACACCGGGCCCTCTGCCCTCGTGGTGGCCCGGGGACCCCCCCGAGAGACATTATCTGCCACCTATCAGACTTCCGTCTGAAAGAAGCCATAATGGTCCGTGCGCGGGAGGTGGGCACTTGGCCGCTGCAGGACTGCCAGGTGTCGCTCTTTCATGACCTGTCCGACCTGACCCTACAAGCGAGACGGGCTCTTTGCCCCCTGACGTCGGAGTTGCAGCGGTTGCACATCCCATACCGCTGGGGTCATCCCTTCGCCCTGGTGATCAGACATGATAACCAGTCTCTCACCATCAAGCACCACCACGATGTCCACGATGCCCTACACCTTCTTGGCCTCCCAGACATCCAGATTTCGGATTGGGTGGATATGGAGGTTGCCCTGGCTCCTCTGCCCCGCAGGCGTGACCGGCCTGCGTCCTCCCGACGCCGCACCCCCACTGAACACCTGCCGGGTGTTCTGGTTTCTCGCCGCCTGGGAGATATCGAGGAATGAGGAGTCCTGTGTGTTCCTCTCCTCCACTTCTGTTTATTTATTTATTTATTTTTTTTAATCCCTCCACCCCTGCGGACTTCATCACGCAGCTATGTCTCCTGGACTCCTTGCTTCTCTCTCCGGCTCGGTCTCCATAGCCCATCGCTGGCCCTGGACCTCCACGCGGTTGTGCTCAGCTTCCTTTCTGCCTCTATGATGAGGGGACTTCGGCCGGCTTGGAGTTGGGTCACACTACGGTAGCAGGGATCATCACCCTCAAACTCACGGCTCCTCGTACCACCTCCATTGAGGCTCCTCTACGGCTCCCCCCACCGTCATGCCGTTGTGTCTCCTGGACTCTTGCTCCTCTCGCCTTCTCTCTTCTCTCAGGATGTTTCTCATACTTATAGTGTCACACGTATACTAGGGTGTTTCTCCTTTTTTTTTTTTTATCATTATTATTTTCCCGCGCATATGGGCTAGGTTTCCCGGGGCTACGGTACCCACCGTTGTGTGTCTCTCCGGTTTCCTAGCACGCCCTCGGGGCGCTTGTTGCACACACTGCACTCACATCCATGCACCCTCATCCATTCATGTCGCACTTCCACTAAGTTGTTTCTCATACTTATGGTGTCACACTTCTACTTGGTTGTTTCTCATACTTATGATGTCACATTACTACCGAGGGGTTTCTCATACATATGGTGCGGGGGTATCACCCCTCCTCACACTGTTGTCTTTACTGCCCATGTCGCCTCTGGTCCTTTTTTTATAATTTTTTTTTTTTTTTATATATATTCTTATTATCCTGCTTAAGTGGGATAACGTGCTCTCGGGGCGCTTGTTGCACGCACTGCACTCACTGCACTCACATCCATGTCACACTTCCGCTAAGGTGTTTCTCATACCTATGGTGTCACACTTCTACTTGGTTGTTCCTCATACTTATGATGCCACATTGCTACTGGGGTGTTTTCCATACTTATGGTGCGGGGGTTCTACCCCCACCTCCCACTGTTGTCTTTACTGCCCATGTTACCTCTGCTCCTTTTTTATAACTTTTTTTTTTTAAATTTATTCTTCTGTTTGCGTGGGCTGGGTTTCCTGGGCTACGGTACCCACTGCTGCATGTATATCTGGTTTCATAACGCGCTCCCGGAGTGCTTATCGCACGCACTGCACTCACATCCATGTCACACTTCCACTAAGTTGTTTCTCATACACATTACTACCGAGGTGTTTCTCATACTTGTGGGGTGGGGGTTCCACCCCCTCCTCCGACTGTTGTCTTTACTGCCCATGGCACCTCTGCTCCTTTATGGGTTTTTTTTTTTATTTTATAATTCTTATTATCCTGCTTACGTGGGCTTTGTTTTCCGGGCTACGGTACCCACTGTTGCAGGTATATTTGGCACACATTGTACACAGTTCATAACGCGCTCTCTTGTTGCATGCAACCGCTAAGTTGTTTCTCATATTTATGGTGTCACGCTCCTACTTGAATGTTTCTTATACTTATGCTGTCACATTATTATTGCGGTGTTTCTCATACTTATGGTGTAGGGGTTACATTGTTGTCTTTCCTGCCCGTGTCACCTCTGCTCCTTCCCCTGAGGTGTGCCTATGCCATCAGATGTCTTCTCCATGTCTGGATTTCAAATATATGCTTATTTCCTGTCTCCCTCGTACTCTATTCTTTCCATATGGCGTTTTTATTCATGTTATTCAATGTTGTGGGCGGCGGCCCGCTTCTGGTTCTCAGGTTTATTGACTCTGTTTCCTTGTGTGTACTGCCCTTGCTGTTGGCAGACTCACCCCCTACACTGTGACGCCTTGGTGTTGTGGGGTTGATCGAACCTGTTTGGCGTAGTTAGTGTCTATTCCTTTTGTCCCCCTCCCCCTGCCCCACCCTTCTCCCGCCCGGCTTCCCTTCATACCGGCCCTCCCTTTTTCCTTTTTTTTTTTCTCTTCTCTCTCTCTTCCGTTTTCTCTCGCCCGCTCGCAGTTCTCCTCTTCCTTCCTTTATTTTCTTTTGCCCGATGCCATCCCCTGCCCAGACCGGGATGAACTTACTTTCTATTCATGCCCGTGGTTTGAACATCCCGGAGAAGCGCTCCACCCTTTTTCAAGAATTGCGGAGGGGCCGTGTTGATGTTGCCTTCATACAGGAGACCCATTTCTGTGGGGACAGGGCACCTAAGCTGTCCTGCCGATCGTACCCCACTGGCTTCTTTAGTAACAACCCGATGGCTAAGACCAAGGGGGTGGCCATCCTTTTTTCCGCTAGGATGCCTTTCCAGGTTATAGATAGACCCAGAGGGGAGGTTTTTGTTGGTTAAGGGGAAGCTCTTGGACCAGGTCTATACATTCGCAAATGTTTATTTACCCAACCGGGGCCAGCACGTTACCCTCCGTGCCATTCTACGCGACCTTGCTAGCTTCCAGGAGGGTGTGCTGGTGCTGGGCGGCGACTTTAATGTGGCCCTGTACCCTGAGTTTGACACCTCGTCTGGTAATACCCCCCGCCACGTCCTACGCAAGATGACCTCCCTTCTTGCGTCCCACAGGCTAGTTGATTGTTGGAGGGCCCTGCACCCCACTGATCGGGATTATACCTTTTATTCCACGGCGCACAGTTCTTATTCCCGCATAGATTACTTCTTCCTTCCCTGCCGCTTTGCCACGCTCCTGAATGGTTCTGCCATTGGGTCGGCCACCTGGTCTGACCACGCTCCCGTCTCTGTCTCCCTTGCCTGCCCATTGCCTCGCCCCTCGGGGAGATCCTGGCGACTTAATGAGTCTTTGTTGTCTGATGAGCTGTCCTGTGCGGAGGCGTCCCAGGTCCTCCGATGTTATTTTGATGAAAATCTTGACTCTGAGACTCCGGTGTTAACGGTCTGGGAGGCTCACAAATGTGTGGTTAGGGGCCACTTTATTGGTGTTTGCTCCAACCGTAAGCAGCTCGAGGCTGAGCAGGTGGACTGGCTTTATACCCAGATAGCTTCGGCAGAACAGGCCCACAAGACTTCTTTATCGGGGGTGACCTGCAGCTCCTCCTGACTCTTCGAGGCGAATTAGCCTCCATTCTTAATGCCAAGATGCAGCGCTCCTTTTTGAAGACAAAGGCGCTGTTTTATGAGCACGGCGACAAGCCTGGCAGGTATTTGGCCAGGGCTCTTCGTGCGACGCAGAAACCCACGTACGTCCCCAGGGTGCGCTCCTCTGGGGGTCGAATCTATTCACACCCCCCTGATGTTGCTTTCAGGACTATTATGAAGCGCTGTACAACCTCCACCCGGGCCCGCTCGGCCCCTCCCCCCAAGTAAGGCTGCCAATATTGAGGCGTATCTGTCTCAGACGATTCGCCGGTCGCTCACGGCAGATGAGGCAGCTCTCCTTAATTCTCCAGTCACTTTGTCGGAATTTCTGTTGGCCCTGAAGTCCTCCCCTTCCGGAAAGTGCCCCGGCCCTGATGGGTTGCCTTTACGTTATTATTCTGTGTTCCGGGATCTTCTGGCCCCCTGCTTCGTAGATGCCTTCAATTCTATCTTAGAGGGCGGACGTATCCATTCCCATACTTTGTCGGCCTCCATCACCCTGATTCCTAAGGAGGGCAAGGACCCCGAGCACTGCGGTAGCTACCGCCCCATATCCTTGCTGAACACCGATCTGAAGTTGTTTGCCAAGATACTTGCTAATAGAACAAACCCTTTCTGCCCTTCCTTGTGCACCCTGACCAGACAGGCTTCGTTCCGGGCCGGGAAGCCAGGGACAGCACTATTTAGAGCCCTTTCACTCATGCATTTCGCGAAACAGACGTCCGCCCCGACAGTGCTCCTCTCCACTGACGCCGAAAAGGCTTTTGACAGGGTGGACTGGGCCTTTATGCTTTCCACTCTGACTCGCATGGGATTTGGCCCAGGTTTACTCACCTGGATCGGATCTTTATACTCTACGCCCACAGCCCGTGTCCGGATCAACGGCTCATATTCCGACCCTTTCCCTATACGGAATGGGACTCGTCAGGGTTGTCCCTTGTCCCCGCTGCTCTTTGTGCTTACATTGGAGCCTCTCCTTTAGGCCGTCAGGATGAACCCTGACATCTGCGGACTTCAAGTGGGTTCTACGCACCATAAACTCCTGGGCTACGCAGACAACCTCTTGTTCGCTGTTACTCGCCCAGAGATTTCTCTTCCGAATATCCTCAAGGAGCTTTCCCGGTTCGGTGCCCTCAATTTTAAAATCAATTCCTCTAAGTCGGAGATTCTGAACATGAATTTGTCCCAAGCAGCTGCCCTCCCGCTACAGGCCTCTTTTCCCTTTGCATGGCGTAGCCCCAAAATCCGATACCTGGGGATTTGGCTGTCTCCTGACTTCTCCCAACTTTATCATTATAATTTTGCGCCCCTGCTGGCCGCTCTCCAGGCTGATCTGGTTTCATGGAGGAAGCTGAAGCTCTCCTGGGTCGGTCGCATCAATACGATCAAGATGAATATTATGCCTCGTGTTCTTTATTTGTTCCAGACTCTCCCCATCTCCGTCCCTCCCTCCTTTTTTGACTCGCTTCGGTCAACTTTCTTGCGATTTGTGTGGGGTACTCGTGCTCCCCGCATCCGATTCACTACACTGATACTCCCCATTGACCCCGGTCAGGGACAATCTTGATTTTCCTCCTGGGGTGGGCCGCGACCTCTTCCCGGCTTCCCCTACTGGTGCAGGGTCGAGGATCGGTTCCTTTCTGTCCTCTGAGGGTCTTAAGCCCTTGGCCGTACTGTCCTCATGCTCCCCTCCCTCCTTCTTAGATTCCTTCCGTTACGCGCAATTGTGTAGTTTCTTCCGGTCCTTGCCTTGGAAACACGCTATGTTGCGGGATCGCACGCGATTTGAGGAGCTCTGTATGTCCTCCACGCTCCCACCCCATGGATTGTATGGCCTTTTACTCGAGGCCTTTCATCAGGTATCGCCACCGTTCATGGGGGGTTGGGAATCTGAGCTGCAGGTCGCCTTCTCCGCGGCGCAATGGGAGAAGATTTCCATCAGCACATGCAGCGCTTCAGTTCTTCCTCCTCCATCATATGCCTTATCCTGTGAGCTGGTTCAAGAGATCGGTGATTCGTCACCTCTTGTCGGCGGCCAAGGCGCTAATTCCCCTGCGCTGGGGCAGCCCTGCCCCTCCCACCGTTAAAGAATGGGTTCTCCGGGTGGAACAGATTCGCTTTTTTGACGAATTGCACCTCCTGACCGATGAGTCTCTCGAGCGATACAGGTCCACTTGGTTCCACTGGCTGGAATTTGTGCCGGGGCCTGATGGTCGTCCTCTACTGGACTAGCCACCTGGGCGGTTCTCCGCCCCCCCCTGGTTTGGGCGGATGGCCGCTGGGTTTTCTTTCCTTCTTTCTCTCTTTTGCTCTATGCTGTGCTTAATCATCTCTCCCCCCTTCCCCACCCACCCCCCCTTCCCCCCCCTTCCCCCCCCTTCCTTCTCTCACTCCCCTCTTGTTTCTCCGTTGTCTGTCTCCCTCCTGTCTTTTCTCCTCCAGTCTGCCTCCCCTCCTCCTTCATACTGGGCCCGCACTGCGTTTCTCAGTAACGGATGTGTATTGTAACATGTCTTGCTATGCAGCCCGCACATGCCTTCCCATACTCACCAATACCACTGTCATGATTACTCTCATTTACTTGTCACGCTGCTGCCTGGGGTCTCCCTGTTGGCTCCCCGGGCTGCTATCATGGCTCCCCCCACTACTCGGGGCGTGTTGATCTCCCTCCTCTCTCCGCCTGGGCTTGCAGCGAATTTATCCGAGGGTGTTGTATACTTTGCTGTGTCTCACTATGTAGCTCGTATGTGGCTGTTAATACACATTTGCACTACTGTCATGAGATTTCTCACTTTGTTACCGCAATAATGTCCGGTGCCCTTTTGTTTTTTAGTTGGCGCCTTGTGTTGTTACCATGATCCCCCCCTTATTTTTCCTTCTGTATCCTTCTCTGAAAACTATAATTGAAAAATAAAGTAAAACTGATTTACCCTAAAATCATTTATTAACTCTAAATTCTCTCCATGGGCAATTTATTTAAATTTTATAAATTCTTTTATTTATTCAATTTTTTGGTATTTATAGAAATCATTTATTGATTAAAAACCCCCCTTGGCATTTACAGGGAATTTGTACACATTTTATTCATATTAATTTAGATTTTTTAATACATTCACTTATTCATTTATTTATAATTAATTATTCACCAATTCTAATTCTCTCCATTGATAAACACAGCATTCATATATAACTCATTCACACTCAATCAATGATTTAGAACACATAATTGATTTGCATAAACACAAGGTTTTCATACATAACTCATTCACACTCAATTAAAGATTTCTGAACACATAATTAATTTGCATAAATAAGGCATTTTTATTTGCAGTTTTAACACATACATAATTTTATATACATATGTTTATTAAAATTCCTTTCTGTAGTTGACATAGATAGGATTTACACCTATACATACATTTGAGTAAACCATAGATCTTATATTCATTATCCCTTTCTATAGATGAAAATTTTATATATTGATAGCTTTTATAAACAGCTAGAAAGGTCTAAAGTCTTCTTCCTTTCCTTTCTTCTATTATTCACTCACACTGAGCAAATAACATAGCAGACTTTATATCGACGGAAGCTCTGAACTGTATCTTTTGGCTCCGCCCGTCAAGGTGGGAACATCATCTGCCGGACAAGTCTACTGAAGTTCTGAGCCGCAACTTTATTAATCAGAAACAAAACACCGAAGATAACCGGAGATATCCGGAAACATCTGAAACGCGATGACATCAGAGACATCGGAAAACGCGATGACACCAGCACAAGAGGAATATAAAAGGGCACCGATATTGAACAAGAGCATATACCGGTCTAATTTACTTCTCTTGAGGAAGCCGACTTGGCGAAATGCGTCAGAAGGATCACACGGGACACTCCTTCAATCAAGTTCTGGTGGATTTTTAATCTAACGCTTTTATATACACTTTGTGCATGGGGCAAGCTGTGAGTGCATTCTTATTAGCCACAATTGCTTTTATTGAAGATAATGCACTATTTTCAGTTTTGTTTTTGTAGATTCTATATGAAGACTTATTAACCCCTTCGCGACCTTTGCCGGTTCAGGACCGTCATGACATGAAGGTCACTAAATGACCTTTGACGGTCCTGAACCGTCAAAAAGTAAAATAAGCTTAGAAAGTGATCAACGATCACTTTCTTCGCTTAAACGGCGTTACTGTAATGCCTCGATGTCGAGGCATTCAGTAACGCCGAGATCGGCATCGGGGGCCATGTCTGGCCCCTCCCCGAGGCGTCAACATTGTATGGCGGCGGACGCCCGTTTTAAAAGCGTTTAGGAGGCGATCAACGATCGCCTCCTAAACTTAAATGGTGTCGCTGGAATGCCTCGATCAGGAGGCATCCAGCGACACCAAACACTTACCTCTGGGTGGGCTGTGACCGCTCCGGAGAGCGGTCACAGCCGCAGCTGCCGGTGTTCTTCGCCATCAACAAGATGGCGGCCGCCCTGTAAAAGAAACAAACAAGTTTTTAAAGTTCGCTAGATGGTCTAGAGAACTCTGGCTCCATGCAAGTCAATGGAGCCCAGCTTTCTAATCACAATGTGATTAGTAAAATATTAAAAAAAAATAAAAAATATGGAAAAAAAAAATATGGAAAAAATTAAAAGTGCTAACATTTAAAAATAATTATGCAGTGATGTCACTAGATGAACCATCCAGCAAAATGTGTAAAATATATATATAAAAAAAAAAGTATTAAAAAAATAAAATAAAAAAATAAAGTTTATTATTTTGAGCAAGTGCTAAAATTTCTCAAAAATCTCAACAAAGAGTTAAAATAAAAGCACTTCAAATACCCAAGGGGTGTCTAATATAAAAAAATGGCTGATGGGGTAAATTGGAGTGGCTGAGCTCAAAGATAGGGCATAGGTACAGACTTTCCAAAATGGACAAAAAAGCGCACTTCCCAAATGTGGCATTTTAAATCTCAAACAACACGACAAATCCATGCATGTCGGGTATCACTGCACTCAGGAGATGTTCCTGAACACACATTGGGGTGTTGTTTGACAGTGGCATATACCAGGACCTGTATATCTATAACTAAAGTACAATTTGTGTGAAAAAAAATAAAAAAAATTTACTATTACAAAGTTTGACAAAGTGTATGGTGCATGGAAAGGGTTAAAATAACGGCATTTGGAATACCCTGGGGTGTCTAGTTTTCAAAAATATATGGTTTGAATGGGTTAAATTGAGTTAACCGGCTTCAAAGATGTTCCAAAGAGGAGATGGAGGCAGAATGACCAGATTTGTTAAAAAAGATTTGGAAATCATAAAACGCCCTACTTATTGCCCTATAACTTACAAAAAACCGCAAAAAAACATAAAAACATTGGGTATTTCTAAACTCAGGACAAGTAGTAAAATCTATTTAGCTAGTTTTTTTACTTGCTTTTTTAGGTGAGTAAAAGATTTTTCAAATAAAAGTCATAAAATGTGTTTTTTTTTCAATTTTTCACCATGTTTTTTTAATTTTTTTTATAGTAAATAAGATGATACGATCAAAATAATGGTATCTGAAGAAAGCCCATCTTGTCCTGAAAAAAAACAATATATAACTTATGTGGGTACACTAAATGGGTGATGAGAAAATTACAGCTGAACACAAGCACCACAAAAGTATTAAAACAGCCTCGGTCCCACAGGGTACAAAACGAAAAATGAGCCCGGTCCTTAAGGGGTTAAAGATACTTTTTTTCAACGTACTTTGATGGGCCTGAAGCATTTTATCCGTTTGTGAGTGCAACCACAACATCACTTATTTAAATTAGTATTTATACTCTTTACACTATTTTATTTTTCCCTTACATGTACCTGCGCCCCAACCATTTGTTCATCTGTATATTTACACCCTGAGGAAGAGTGTCTTTTGGGCTGCTGCGGTCATTAGGGAAGTATTATATAAGTTTATCACTTTTTATTTATTTTGATTAACACTTGTGAACATGAGAATTAGGTATACTACACTTTTCTGTATTCCCCTGGAAGCAATCCTGTTAATGGGATTAGTTTACACAATGGAGTTACTGCCTGTGCAATCTTTGTTTGGCAGCCAGGCTGGAGCCATCTCTGACTACCTCTGGGCCTTGTATGACAGGTCATTCTGTCACAATGTTATTTTCCTTCTGATTTTATTAAGCTGTTCTATATCAATCCTGACATGAAGCTCAACTGCTTTGTTGAAACCAGTTCAAGAGAACTTATGCCAAAGCATTTAGGATTGTTTTGTATGAATAGTGACAATATGCACCATCCCTTAAAATGTGGGTCAGACTAACAGTTCACACAGTTTGTTATCTATGGAATAAATATTTAGACCTACCACGTGCCCAGAGTACCATTTTAATTGTGTAACCTCAACATTTTCCATACATTTATTATTGGATTATACAGTAAGTATGTACTGCACTGACTCAGTCTTCCCCTAATCTGCAGCCAGTGTGGCAAATATTTTTGTTTGGTGTGGTAGCGGAGGGAGTAATTGCATGCTAGGGAACATGGAGGGGGGCCCAAGGAAATGCTTGCCTTGGGAGAATGTTTTGTTACCGACAAAATAAAGGAAATTCTGTAGTTACGTTTGAGTCCCTGGGGTGGAGCATTTGGAGAGAAGGGAGGGCCAGTGCTCCACTCCACAGTTTACTTGCAGCAGGTGATGAAGCCAGTCCAGGAGTTCTGGTTCTCCCAGATAGTTACTCACTTGTTAGCAATGAGCAGCAGGAGGCTGCCACAAAAATTGCCCTATGAGGTATTCAGGTGAGAAAGACACAAGCAGTGTCTGCTGAACGATTTTTAAAGAAGGAAAAAGGTCTGTGCTAAATAATGTTTTTGTTGGCAGCGGGTAAGCTGTCCAACGATAGTTAGTTACAACTGTTAGTCAGTGCTCAGGGAGCAAGGTTTTTTCTTTTTGTTTGTTTTATATTTGTGATTGTTTGTCAGAGCTTTTAATAAAATGACTATAATTTCATCCTTGTGTGGTATTTTAAACCTTAAGACTGTGTGGCTACATGATACCAGCTCACATATGGTGGAGAATGCGGGTACTACATTGAAAAGGAAAAGGAAACAATACCACAAAAAATAAACAAGGCTTTACTGGAGGCAGCAGCCACCCAGCAACAAGCTACAACTGTCCAGCAAGAAAATATTACAGTCATGCTGCAACTGTTGCTTGTACATAAAGAGGAGCAACAAAATGCCACTCAACCATGCAGAAGGAGATCCAGGGCCTATCTGAGAGTGTACGCCACACAAGAGCATCATAGAGCATGTAAATCAGGAACGGATGACAGCCATTATGCCCATTGTTAGCGAACACATGGAGAATGCACAACAACGTCAGCAGAATAGCTACAATAAAAATGCCAGTTTTGGTTCCTACTGACCCACACATTCTGGAAAAGAGGGGCATCAGGTTACGTAAATCGTTGGTAATTGGTTAATCCTGGAACTATGCGGAAAAAGGCAGAAAGTTGTACAAAGTTTATATGTGATAGGGGTTGTAAGCGAGCAACCATTATATGCAAATGATATAGTTGGTCGGCAGCCAGCTGCAAAAAAGATTATGTTAGCATTCTCTAGGTCAACCGTATAATTGCAGAAACTGATATAAGTCAAACTGAAAGCACTGCTGCTTGTGTCTCCCACATCCCAGGGAGGTGTGACCCTTTATATTGGTCGAGGCCGGCTTATATTCATTAAAGCAATAAGCGTTTCTTGCTGATATATTTTGGTTCCATAACAGTCCCCCCTTGAATATATGATGGCTGACTATGAGTTCACGCCGTGAGCTGCTAGTTTTGGTTCCCACTGTAGAGAACAAGTTCCTAGCAACGTGGCATGGACCTTATGAATAGGGTGACCACATTTTTTTTTCTGCCATTCAGGGGCACACTATGAAGCAGATGAGATTACACAAACAGGTGTATATATATATATATATATATATATATATATATATAGTAGAGTAGAGGTTGTAGCCGTATTCGTCCAGTGGTGTCAAATATCTAGAGCTCTTCTCCCTTTCTCAAGTCTAAAACATTTCTGAGCAAAACGACACATAGAATTCAGTGTTGTGTGGCAGGGGAAGGGGGGCTTACTGCCCAGATCTGATAAGGGGGGGTGAGATGTTGTAAAAGTATGTGTCTCTCCAGAGGGTCATAAATGTTCTGAGTAGGGAATTTTGAGGGAGGGGTTTTAGCACTTCTAAAGAGAAATTGACACAGAAAGAAAGAAAAAAACATTAAGATGCTAGAGCTCACATACAGGGAATAGGAATGCAGTGATGACTATCCCTATAGTCATCACTGCATTCCTATTCCCTGTATGTGAGCTCTAGCATCTTAATGTTTTTTTTATGAGAATGTATATGTCCACACATGTGGCCATATATACAGGTAAATATAGATGAACATGGTTCACATAAAAATACAATACATATAGCAGGTGGGGGGGGGTATGTAAAACCTGTGTAGTGGGACAGGAAAGGAGTGGCTGGCAGGAATAGAACGGGGAGGATGACCTGAAGTACTGGAGCGTTCTAGGCATCGTTCTCTAAATAGCCTGTCCATCTGGGTTACCAGTTGAATTAGACCTTCACGAGCCTCTGGTACGCCAACTCTAGCCAGTTCATCTTTAAGGATTTCAGAAAGACCCATGAGGAAATGGTTTACCAAAGCAGGTTCATTCCATTGGGTTTCAACCGCCACTCCTCGGAATTCAGCAATGTATTTCTCTACAGGCCTCCGTCCCTTGTTTGAGAGCTCTTATGGTGGCCTCTGCTGTTGCAGTCCTGTGTGGATCCTCATATAAGGTATCCAATCATTGACGGAATTCATTCCAGTTGTTCAGCGACGGATGATTAACCTGTAGAAAGTGATGAGCACAGGACTCCTGTTAGGAGTGAAATGGTCGTCCTCACTTTAACAAAGTCCATAGCATAGGTTCTGGGTTTTAAAACAAACATTAGCTCACAAGAATTGATTAAGGCTCTGTATTTGGAGCAATCTCCAGAGAAACGGTCAGGTAGAGGTACTTGGGGTTCAGGTGCTTGAGCAGCCATAGCCTCTCCAATGGGTGGAGGTGCAGCTGGTGGAGGAACGGGTAATTCGGCTGGAGGAGCCACTTGCAATGAAACATAGAAACATAGAAAGTGACAGCAGATAAGAACCAGTAGGCCCATCCAGTCTGCCCAACCTCTCAGTACTTTCCTTCAGTACCTGCCCTTATCCTATATCTAGGTTGGCCTTATGCCTATCCCATGCTTGCTTAAATGCCTTTACTGTATTAACACTTCTGCTGGAAGGCTATTCCATGCATCCACTACCTTTTCTGTAAAGTAATATTTTCTGATGTAACCATTAAACCTTTGCCCCTCTAGCTTATGACTATGTCCTCTTGTTGTGGTAGTATTTCTCCTTTTAAATAAACTCTCTTCCTTTATCTTGTTGATTCCCTTTAAGTATTTAAATGTTTCTGTCATATCCCCCCCTGTCACATCTTTCTTCCAGGCTATATAGGTTAAGAAACCCTGGAGTCATAGGCGTAAGGGGAACATGACCCTGCCAGCACTACAGGACGGTGCACATGGTATTAGGGCAGGGAAGGGTTAACCCAGCAAGGGTTAGCACAAGGAGAGAATGCACAGGGAACGAGGGACTGTAGGGGGAAGGGGACAGGGCTATAAAGCCCCTCTAAGCACATGTGCAGGGGGCAATTACTAAACACCACAGGAGTAGTTTCCCACCCGCCCTCCCCTTTTGTTGTTTTGCTATGTGTTTCCATGTTGGCTGGTGTTTTTCTTTCCCCCTTTCCATCTTTTTTTCTGCTTTTTTTTTTTTTTTTTTTTTTTTTTTTTTTTTTTTGCAGGATACGTTTTCTTTGCTGATGGCGGAGGAGTTCCCTGGAGAAGTTTGAAGGATAATGGGAGTGGCAAGTTGATTGTTTTGGTTAGAGGTTAGAGTTAATGCCCTCCCTGTACAGGATTAAGCAAAAACTTAAGGTGGAGCTCCCCTATCCGATCCGCGGTCGTTTGGACGATTGTGGTATCCGGCGGAAGGGGTAGTGTGCCATTGTCTGTGTTTAGGTTGGGAACCCTCAGCTGATTGTTTGTACACAGGTGTACAGAAGACTGTATAGTATTTATACAAAAGTTATTATTAAAGTGTTTTTTACAATAATTTATAAGATGTTAAATAAATGTCTCGGACTTTTCTAAATCCAATCCTTCTGGTGTTTGTCTTTTATTTCGGGTTTGGGAAATGGGGAACCTCCTGGGTATGGGCAGTGCAAGGGTCAGGATCCTTTAACCTGTCCTGGTAAGTTTTATCCTGTAATCCATAAACCATTTTAGTAGCCCTTCTCTGAACTTTCTCCAACATTTCTATATCGGTCTACAATACTGTACACAATACTCCAAGTGAGGTCTCACCGATGATCTGTACAAAGGCATGAGCACTTCCCTCTTTCTACTGCTAATTCCTCTCGCTATACAACCAAGCATTCTTCTAGCATTACCTGCTGCTCTACTGCATTGTCTACCTACCGTTAAATCCTCAGAAATAATTACCCCTAAGTCCCTTTCCTCACACGTTGAGGTTAGGACAGTATCAAATATTCTATACTCTGCCCTTGGGTTTTTATGCCCTAGTTGCATTACTTTGCATGTATCCACATTAAATGCTAGTTGCCACAGCTCTGGCCATTTTTCCAGTTTACCTAAATCATTTGCCATTTGGCTTCTTCCTCCAGGAACATCAACCCTGTTGCAAATGTTTGTGTAGTCAGCAAATAGACATACCTTTCCATCAAGACCATCTGCAATATCACTAATAAAAATATTAAAGAGAATGGGTCCAAGTACAGATCCCTGAGGTATCCCACTGGTAACAAGACCTTGTTCTGAATATACGCTATTGACTACAACCCCCTGTTGTCTGTCACTCAGCCACTCCTTAATCCATTCAACAACATTGGGATCTAAACTCAGAGATTGCAGTTTATTTATAAATCTTCTATGTGGCACAGTGTCAAAGGCCTTACTGAAATCCAGATACGCAATGTCTACTGCACCACCTTGATCAATTACTTTAGTCACTCAATCAAAAAAATCAATTTGTTTGGCATGATCTTCCTGAGTAAAACCTATGTTGTTTTTGATCTTGAAACCCATGTGACTTCAGATGTTCAACAATCCTTTCCTTTAACATTGTTTCCATTAATTTCCCCCACTACAGATGTAAGACTAACTGGCCTGTAGTTGCCTACCCTACTGCCTTTTTTGTGAATGGGCACAACATTCGCTACTTTCCAATCCCCTGGGACGACTCCCGTTACCAATGATTCGTTAAATATATCAGTTAACGGTTTTGCTAGTACACCACCAAGCCCCTACGAAAAAATACTGCAGTTTTTTGGACATGAAAAAACTGCAATACTGCACTTTTACTGCAGTATTACTGCACATTTACTGCAGTATTACTGCACATTTACTGCAGTTTTACTGCTTTTGTACTTCACTATACTGCAGTTATTTTTGTACGGAAGTACATTGAAGTACAACTGTAGGTTTGCAATATAATGACGTAAAAGTGCAGTAAACATGCAGTAAATGTGCAGTAATGCTGCAGTAAATGTGCAGTATTGCAGTTTTTTCATGTCCAAAAAACTGCAGTATTACTTCAGAAAAAACTGCAGTAATTTTTCGTAAGCTCTTTTAATAGTTTGGGGGTGAATCCCATCAGGCCCCATCAACTTATTTGTCTTTACCTTTGACAACTGAAGTAGAACCTCCGCCTCAATAAACTCACATATTTCAAATGATTCAGCCTTTTTTCCCAACTGAGGTCCCATTCCCTCATTTTAATTTGTAAAAACTGAACAGAAATATTCATTGAGGCAGTCAGCTAAACCATTATCCTCTTCTACATACATTCCTTTTGTCTTTAATCTAAGTGATCTTTGTTTTACTTTCCTTTTCTCATTTATATATCTAAAAAATGTTTCATCTCTGTTTTACCAGCTCAAAGTATGTTAGCTGTCCCGCCCTCATTGACATACAAGTCAAGCACACTGAAACAGTTTTGTGGTAAAACGTATTCTTTATCTTGTTTATTCAATTAAAGCATGCAATACATGGTAAATTAATCAATAAAGAGTAAACATCAATACATCACCGGATATTGTAGCATCACTCCTCAATCGGGGGACTTTCACAAGCGATTGTCTTCAGGAGGAATCCGGGAAATCACTGCAAGGTTAAACGCAGGCTCGAAGCCTCAGTAAGTCCCGGATTCTCCTGCAAATCCCCGTTCGTTTATACACTAGCTTGTTGACAAGAATGTTTCCGATCTGGCGCAGTGAATGAATAAAAACACCTGTATCCTATGAGTATCACGCGCATACATGCGTAGTATAACATTCTAGAAGATTTGAGTGCATGATCAACGTATGCTGATCATGCGCATTTAAGTTGTTTTCTACATAGGAAATCATGAGATTATGAGTCAGAATTCTGGTTCTGCACAACAAGTTCTGAACTATATTTACCTCTATATTTCTGACTATAACAGCGGGGAATCATATTAGTTACTATCCTTTTGGCTAACTGAATATACTAACTTATTCAATCGCACCCCATACTCGTCACATTCGTATCACAATCTCCATTTTTTACTGACAGGGCAATTCGCTCTTCTGCATATGATTTGGCAGATCTTATGACTTTCTTTGCCTCTTTCTGCCTAATTTTATAGATATGGCTATCTTCCTCACTGTGGGTATTTTTGTATCTACTAAAGGCCAACTTCATGTCTTTTACGATTTTGGCCACTTCTGCAGAGTACCACAGTGGTTTCTTTAATTTTTTTACTCTTACTGACCAACCTAATACAATTTTCTGTTATCTTCAATAATACATCTTTTACATAATCCCATTTCTCCTGGACTCCATTTAAATTGTCCCAGTCTGATAACGACTGCTCTACACTTATTCTCATTTTAGAAAAGTCAGCTGTTCTAAAATCTAAAACTTTTGTTTTTGTGTGGTGTGACTCAGTCACTGTTCGTATATATTAAACCGCACAGACTGATGATCACTAGATCCCAAACTTTCTTCTACAGAAATATCTGTTAACAAATCTCCATTTGTGAACACTAAATCCAATATGGCCTCCTTACGAGTTGCTTCCTCAACTACTTGTTTTAAAGATAATCTCAGTAGGGCGTTTAGAATATCCACACTCCTGGTACAACCTGCTACTTTCGTTTTCCAGTTCACATCAGGGAGATTAAGGTCACCCATGATTATGCTTGTACCTGTGCTTGTAACGCCTGTTGGTTTTCTTGTATCCCTTGCATAGTGTGGGCTAGGGCTGCTATCTGCTGCGTCAGTGCCATGATAGTGTCAGTGATTCCTGCAGGCTCCATAGTGACTTGATTGTTATAGTAACATATAGTTCATAAGGTTGAAAAAAGACCAATGTATGTAAGGTTTGTGGGGTTGGAGCACGGCGCAGAAAGACACCACGTGAAGCAATGCAACAGCAATGGTTTATTTACTAAAGCAAAAGGAATAGGCAAAAAGCAGTACCTTAAAGCAATCCGTGGTCAGGGGTAGCGAGAATCAGCAAAGTCTGTATAATCAAGCCAAGGTCAAAGTCTGTAGAATCCAAAAAACAAGTGTCCAGCAATAAGGTAAAGGGATATAGCAGGTAACCAGAACAATCAAGTAATGAATGTACAGGGCTGCAGGTTTAAATAGCCCGCCAAAGTCTGACTCCTCCCATAAGCCCTCCTTCCCTCCTTGGCTCTGAATATGGTGAGCAGGCTGTGTATGGGCTTTACAATTTTATTTGATGCAGTGATGTTTTTTGCACTATGATGTCTTTCTTTGCTTTTTAGATTCCATGTGGTATTTGCATTTGAGAGACGTCAATTGAGACTGATGAACAACCCTTATACGCTGAAATTTAAGTATTTTTAATTTTTTTATCTTGTATATAAAGCGCTAAGTTAGAGGAACTCTTTCTTTTCTATTGCTTGACATTTACATTATTGCATATTCATTTGTGGGGGAGTTTTATATGCACTTTTGAAGAGTTTCTCACTATAGCAGCTTATTTAAAATCATTGGTTATCATATTTTAGTTATTTTTAGTGCAGCCTTTTTTTTAACCTCTTTTGATTTGTCTACTATAAAGTAAGACGAAAGGAGGTACAAAATTTACCACGTGAATCTACTTATGCCATGGAAAGAAAGAGAAGTGCTTGTCACTATAGAAGCATCACCAAAACCTGCCTCCAAAGGATAATGACCCCGCTGTCACTATATCAGAAACCCTGACTGTCCATCAGAAGAGGGAGGTAAAAGACTTTATTAGATTAAATAAAGATGTTTTCTCCATAGTTCCAGAAGCTCGTAGAGAAGCAATCAAAGCAGAGGTGAAGAAAATTGGACCTTGGGGTAATCGAAGAATCCCAAAGTGACTGGTGTAGCCCAATTGTGCCTGTGCCAAAGCCTGATGGTACAATCAATGATTGCCAGAAACTTAACACAATATCCAAGTTTGATGCATATCCCATGCCGAGGGTTGATGAACTTGTGGAAAGACTTGGGAAAGCCCGGTATCTCAACACACTGGATCTAACCAAAGGCTATTGGCAAGTACTTCTCACAGACCGGGCAAAGGAAATAACTGCTTTTTCTACTCCAGATGGACTTTTTCAATACAAAGTATTAACATTTCAAAGAATGATGGACTGAATCCTAAAACCACATAACCTTTATGCAGCGGTTTACTTGGATGATGCGGTTATACACAGTGAAGATCTCTGGTCTCACTTACCAAAAGTGCAGGCCATCCTTAATTTCATATAAAATGCTGGCCTGACAGCAAACTCTAGTAGGTGTACTATTAGCCTAGAGGAGGCTAAGTATCTAGGGTATTACATTGGTAGACATTAGTCAAGCCGCAACTTGCTAAAATTGAAGCCATACGGAATTGGCCCCCGACCACTGACTAAGAAACAGGTCAATGGTCTTATTGGCTATTTCCAACTTATTTCCAACTGCTAGTATAGTGGTCCCTTAACTGATCTCACAAAAGCAAAAGCCCCTGCCATGGTGAAATTGTCCCCATTTGGAGAGAAGGGAGGGCCAGTGCTCCACTCCAAAAACTGCCAGTTCAGCTGTTATTTTGAAAACATATTTTAATCCCGATCTTTACTTCAAGTACATATTATGTAGTTAAAAATGCATGTCTAATGCATATATATATATATATATATATATACACACACACACACACACACATGTGTCCTTGAATGGCAGAAAAAAAAATGTGTTCACCCTAGTGTCAGTGTGGCAGAGCCTGTCCTGGTTTGTGTGTCTGGGTGTCAGTGTGGCAGAGGCTGGTCATCTGTTTCCTGGCACTTTACTTACTGTTGAAATAAATTGAACTATGTAATTTTTATTTATCCAGAGATAGAACGCCCTCCTGAATTTGTAGTCACTTCAGAGGACAAAACTTTCTAGGCCCAGAAGTGGGACATACTAAAACGAATGACAAAATGGAATGCCCATAGACTATAATGGGGAGGAATGCCCATAGACTATAATGGGGAGGAATGCCCATAGACTATAATGGAAGGGAAAAGAATAATTGATTTTGAAATAAAAGCTTAAGAAATAGCATTTAGACCTTTGGCACACATACTCCCTTAGGACACACATGTGATCTAAAACTCAGATTACGTTGGATTATAGCTGTTCTCTATGGAATAACAGGTGAATGACAGTTTTGAGGGAATGCCCATAGGATATAATGGGAGAAAAAAAAATCTTGTTTTTTTAGAGAAAACCATATGACATATCATATAGATCTTTGGCACACATACTCCCCTAGTACAGGTATAGGTTCTAAACCTCATATTAAGTGGAATTATAGCTGTTTTCTATGGAATGACAGGTGAATGACAGTTTTGAGGGAATGCCCATAGGATATAATGAGAGAAAAATGAAACTTGTTTTTTTAGAGAAAACCCTCTGACATATCATATAGATCTTTGTCATGTATACTCCCCTAGTACAGTTATAGGTTCCAAACCTCATATTAAGTGGAATTATAGCTGTGTTCTATGGAATGACAGGTGAATGGCAGTATTGATGGAATGCCCATAGGATATAAGGGGAGAAAAATCAAACCTGTTTTTCAGACAAAACCCTCTGAAATATCATATAGATCTTTGGCACATATACTCCCCTAGTACAGAGACAGGATCTAACACTCATATTATGTGGGATTATAGCTGTTTTCTATGGAATGAGAGGTGAATGACAGTTTTGAGGGAATGCCCATAGGATATAATGGGAGAAAAAATAATATTCTTTTTTTAGAGAAAACCCTCTGACATATCATATAGATCTTTGGCACACATACTCCCCTAGTACAGTTATAGGTTCTAAACCTCATATTAAGTGGAATTATAGCTGTTTTCTATGGAATGACAGGTGAATGACAGTATTGATGGAATGCCCATAGGATATAATGGGAGAAAAATCAAACCTGTTTTTCAGACAAAACCCTCTGAAATATCATATAGATCTTTTGCACATATACTCCCCTAGTACAGAGACAGGATCTAAAACTCATATTATGTGGGATTATAGCTGTTTTCTATGGAATGACAGGTGAATGACAGTATTGATGGAATGCCCATAGGATATAATGGGAGAAAAATCAAACCTGTTTTTCAGACAAAACCCTCTGAAATATCATATAGATCTTTGGCACATATACTCCCCTAGTACAGAGACAGGATCTAAAACTCATATTATGTGGGATTATAGCTGTTTTCTATGGAATGACAGGTGAATGACAGTTTTGAGGGAATGCCCATAGGATATAATGGGAGAAAAAATAATATTCTTTTTTTAGAGAAAACCCTCTGACATATCATATAGATCTTTGGCACACATACTCCCCTAGTACAGGTATAGGTTCTAAACCTCATATTAAGTGGAATTATAGCTGTTTTCTATGGAATGACAGGTGAATGACAGTATTGATGGAATGCCCATAGGATATAATGGGAGAAAAATCAAACCTGTTTTTCAGACAAAACCCTCTGAAATATCATATAGATCTTTTGCACATATACTCCCCTAGTACAGAGACAGGATCTAAACCTCATATTATGTGGGATTATAGCTGTTTTCTATGGAATGACAGGTGAATGACAGTTTTGAGTGAATGCCCATAGAATATAATGGGAGAAAAATCAAACCTGTTTTTCAGACAAAACCCTCTGAAATATCATATCGATCTTTGTCATTTTGAACACTGGTGACACTTGTAATATGTTGGTCACCAGAATGAGGAATCTGCACACACACCAAAGGAACTCTGGTGCTTAACTGTGCCAGGAAGGGCCAGCTCCCCAGTAGATCAAAATAAATAAAGGCCCCAGGCACTCAAGGGCAGATTTATTAAAGGAAGACAGCAACAAAGTTTCAACCTCACAATGAGGTCTTTATCAAGTTGATAAAACTGTTATTTTGTTGAATTGAGTCCTCACACAAGTATGCCATCCACTCTTCTCTGATAAAACATAAATTTGCCAGTTGGTAACAAGCAGCTGCAATAGACAATAATATGTCACAATTTTCTTTTGCTCTTTCTTTTTCCTTCATGGAATCTATGACTATCACCTCCCTGGTATTAAAAAGGTATTAAAAAGGCCAGTATAACTGAGCTGCAAAAGCAAATTCTGCATTTCTCACCACTAACTAAAGTAAACCATCTCATACTTACAGGCAATAGGAAGCAACTTCGAATAAAGTAAACATTGCCCTAGTAAATTAGATAAATGGTTTAAATGTTATAATGAGGCTTAAAGTGATATTTATTAACTAAAATAAACTGAGATAGTGGGTTCTATCCAATTATGTGAGAGAAATCAGTTATTGGTTTTTTTTACTAAATAGGTTGTATTTCCGTCTATGGTATTCAATGAGCTGAGATAGATTAATTTAAACCACTGAATAGAGCTGGATATTTCAATATGCTGATTTAGACATGTGTTAAACTGGACCAAACTAGGCTTATTCTGCTGTTAAAACATTTCCAAATTAGCCCAGCATAATACATAATTAAATTGGTAACATTTATTTAAAGGATGTGATTAACCCCAGCGTTTATTTTACAATGCTTTCCAAAAAACTACCAGATAAATTTCCATCTTTCTTCATCTATAATTTCCTACCAACTCATTCAGTGCATCCCCACAAATTATATATTGAGTTTTTAGAGGACAAGTAGGATCTTATATACACAAACCATTTAATACTGTAAACAAATTCTAAAAAATGCGAAGAAAATACCATTCTTTTCACAGTTGCTTCTATTAAAAAATATACATAGCCAGTGTAAAGTAAGTAGAATAAAAAATCTAACTTTATTTAGGTATTTACCTTGATTTTGGAAACACCTCCTATGCCTGGTATTTATATTTATTTTGGTAGTTACTGGGCAAAATATGAAAGATGTGCATCACTGTTTTCAAACATATATATATATATATATATTATAGTTGGGCCCCAAAAGTATAGAAAAAGCTATACTGCTGTATAAAGGTATTCAGTGCCCTTCACTAATATGGACACCCTTTGTAAATATGAGCAAAAAATGCTGTGAAAATTTGTCTTGACGTATGTTTCCATTGATAGTTTACATTTTTTAGTACATTTGGGTGACTTGGAATAGGAAGTTGTTCAACCATGACTTCCTGTTTCACAGGGGTATAAATATTAGGTAACACATAGGCGAAATTCCCTTAGTCATTGATCATAATGGGTAAAACCAAAAAATATGGCAGTGATGTGGGGCAAAAGATTGTTGAGCTTCACAAAATGGGAAATATTTTTTATTAGTGATATTGTGGATGGAAAGGTATGTCTTTTTGCAGATGACAAAAGTTTGCAACAGGGTCGATGTTCCTGGAGGGATAAACCAAATGGCAAATGATTTAGATAAACTGAAAAAATGGTCAGAGCTGTGGCATTGATAAATGCAAAGTAATGCACCATGTGCAAAACAACCCAAGGCCAGAGTATAGAATATTTGATACGGTCCTAACCTCAACGTGTGAGGAAAGGGATTTAGGGGTAATTATTTCAGAGGATATGATTTAAGTTTTTAAAAACTTAAAGGGAGTTTATTTAAAAGGAGAAACATCAGAAAATATTTCTTAACTGAAAGGGTAGTGACTTCATGGAAGAGCCTTCCATCAGAAGTGGTAGATGTTAATACAGAGAAGGTGTTTAAGAAAGCATAGGATAGGCATAAGGTTAAGCTAGATATAAGATAAGGCCAGGTACTAAGGAAAGTTTTAAGATGTTGGGCAGACTGGATGAGGCAAATGGTTGTTATCTGCCGTCACTTTCTATAAGTGGCTTTAAGAAAATGGCAAAAGAACTGAAAATGCCTACTTCCACCACCAGTGAAATAATTAAGGAGTTCCAGTCAACTGGAAATGTTATGAATTAACCTGGAAGGAAGAGTATGTGTGTCTATATTGTCTCAAAGCACTGTGAAGAGGATGGTTCTAGTTGCAAAAAAAATCTCCAAGGATCACAGCTGAAGAATTGCAGAAATAAGTTGCGTCTTGGGGTCAGAAAATCTTCAAAACTACAATCCAATGTCACCTACATCACCACAAGTTGTTTGGAAGGTTTGAAGAAAAAAGTTTCTACTCTCATCCAAAAACAAACTCAACTGGCTTCAGTTCGCCGGACACTACTACAACTTCAGATAGGACCGGGTTCTATGGTCCTGTGAAACCAAAGAAGAGTTTTCTTGCCAATAAACACCAGTAGTGGGTTTAGCGCACACAGAGAGGTAGCCATATGGAAAAGGACCACATGCCCACAGTTAAATATGGTGGTAGCTTTTTTTAATGTTTTGGGGCTGATAAAATCTAGGTCCTACTATGGCCATCGCTGTCCCCTGATTTGAACTCATGTTCATGAACTCATTTGAAAACATGTGGACAGTCCACCAACGTCGACCTTGAAATTTAACAGATGGGGAGAGATTTTGTATGGAGGAATCTGAGATCCCTCGCCATGTATTCTCCAACCTCATCGGCATTATAGAAGACTCAGAGCTGTTATCTTGGCAAAGGGAGGTAAGCACAAAGTATTAACTAAAAGGGTGTCGATAATTCTGCCACACATAAATTTCATTTTTATTTATTTTTAAAAAAAACCTGTGTTGTGTTTGCAATTGTTTGATATCCATGATAGCAGAGCATTTCTGTGTATTCTTTGAAGAAAAGATGAAAGCGTTAAACAATAAAGACAAATTTTCACAGCATTTTTAGCTCAGTTTAAACTAAGGGTGCCTATGTTCGTGGAGGGCACTGTATACCTTTATACAGCAGTATATCTTTTTCTGGCCACTTTTGTGGGTTAAATATTATATATATCCCAGTAACCCAGTTTACCCCAGTAACTACCAAAATAAATACCAGCCATATGAGGTGATTCCAAAATCAAGGCAAATACCTAAATACATGTTTTTCTTACTTTGCACTGGCTATGTATATTTTGTAATAGAATAAACTGTGAAAAATAGAATTTTTCCTATTTTTAGATTTGTTTTCATATTAAATAATGGTTTATGTATAAAATATTTTTTTCAAATGAAGATCCTACTTGTCTTCTAAAAACTCAATATAAAATTTAGGGATGGACTGAATGAGTTGGCAGGAAATCATAGTTGAAAAAAGATGGAAATGTATCTGATATTTTTTTGGAAAGCATTGTAAAAAAACCCCCAAAAAACCCTGGTCATTAACGGGTTAATCACATCCTTTAAATAAATGTTACCAATTTAATTATGTATTATGCTGGGCTAATTTGGAAATGTTTTGACAGCAGAATAAGCCTAGTTTGGTCCAGTTTAACACATGTCTAAATCAGCATATTGAAATATCCAGCTCTATTCAGTGGTTTAAATTAATCTATCTCAGCTCATTGAATACCATAGATGGAAATACAACCTATTTAGTAAAAAAAACCAATAACTGATTTCTCTCACATAATTGGATAGAACCCACTATCTCAGTTTATTTTAGTTAATAAATATCACTTTAAGCCTCATTATAACATTTAAACCATTTATCTAATTTACTAGGGCAATGTTTACTTTATTCGAAGTTGCTTCCTATTGCCTGTAAGTATGAGATGGTTTACTTTAGTTAGTGGTGAGAAATGCAGAATTTGCTTTTGCAGCTCAGTTATACTGGCCTTTTTAATACCTTTTTAATACCAGGGAGGTGATAGTCATAGATTCCATGAAGGAAAAAGAAAGAGCAAAAGAAAATTGTGACATATTATTGTCTATTGCAGCTGCTTGTTACCAACTGGCAAATTTATGTTTTATCAGAGAAGAGTGGATGGCATACTTGTGTGAGGACTCAATTCAACAAAATAACAGTTTTATCAACTTGATAAAGACCTCATTGTGAGGTTGAAACGTTGTTGCTGTCTTCCTTTAATAAATCTGCCTGAGCTGGAACCCTTGAGTGCCTGGAGCCTTTATTTATTTTGATCTACTGGGGAGCTGGCCCTTCCTGGCACAGTTAAGCACCAGAGTTCCTTTGGTGTGTGTGCAGATTCCTCATTCTGGTGACCAACATATTACAAGTGTCACCAGTGTTCAAAATGACAAAGATCGATATGATATTTCAGAGGGTTTTGTCTGAAAAACAGGTTTGATTTTTCTCCCATTATATTCTATGGGCATTCACTCAAAACTGTCATTCACCTGTCATTCCATAGAAAACAGCTATAATTCCACTTAATATGAGGTTTAGAACCTATGCCTGTACTAGGGGAGTATGTGTGCCAAAGATCTATATGATATGTCAGAGGGTTTTGTCTGAAAAACCGGTTTGATTTTTCTCCCATTATATCCTATGGGCATTCCATCAACAGTGGCGTCGGCAGGGGGGGGCCAGAGGGGGCCATGGGCCCCCCCTACATCATGCTGTGCCCTCCGGTGTGCCCCCCCAATTGAAACGCCGTCTTTTTTTTTTTTTTTTAATAGACCCGGAGGAGAGAGTGAGAGGCGCCGAGCGGTTGCTGAGGAATAAGTTCTCAGCAACCGTTCGGCGCCTCTCACTCTTCTCCGCGACCGCGAGGCCTCTTCCTGGTTCGCAGTGCCGGCATTTCAAGCCGAGCGCCGGTATATGTCGTCATATCCGGCGCCCAGCAGTGAAGCCGGCAGAACCAGGGATACAGAGACCTCGCGATCTCACCGCTGGACAAGCCCAAGGTAAGTGAACTTCAAAGGGGAGGGTTAGAAAGTTAGGAGGGGGTTAGAGAGTCAGAAGAGGTAGATAGGAAGTGAGAAGGGGTAGATAAGGATAGATTGGGAGGGAGAGGGGGTAGATAGGATAGATTGGGAGGGAGAGGGGGTAGATTGGGAGGGAGATGGGGGTGGATGGGATACATTGGGAGGGAGAGGGGATAGTTAGGATTGATTGGGAGGGAGAGGGGGTAGATAGGATAGATTGGGAGGGAGAGGGGGTACATAGGATAGATTGGGAGGGAGAGGGGGGTACATAGGATAGATTGGGAGGGAGATGTGGTAGATAGAGAGGCAGATGTGGTAGATAGGGAGGGAGAGGGGGTAGATAGGATAGATTGGGAGGGAGAGGGGGTAGATAGGATAGATTGGGAGGGAGAGGGGGTAGATAAGATAGATTGGGAGGGAGAGGTCTTTATGGGACAAAAACGGCGTACGTTCAGCTGTTTGGGGACAAAGTTGACATAATGTGTAACTTAGGTGCTGGTCAGGTTCTATGTGGGCAGCGTGGACACCAGGGTTGGCTTTGGGGTCACTTTGTGACCAGTGATCTATGCCTGTAATTTAGGGGGTTTTATCTATACCTTTAATGCAGAGTTTATATGTAATTTCCAATTGATTTATATCTGCAAAGCTGGGTTTTGTGTCATTCTGTTCATCTGTATTGGCTATATTTCCATACATTATTAATGTTTACCTGCAAATATAGGATTTGCATGTCTTATTCAGTTGATCAATACCTGGAGTGCTGTTTCCATGTGTTGATTATTTGATCTAAACCTTCGGTGCTGAGTGTACATGTGATTTCCAGTTGATATATACCTGCAATGCTGGGTTTGTGTGTTCTGTTGGTTTATACCTGCAATGCTATGTTTCCATACATTATTTATGTATACCTGCAAATACAAGTTTTTTTTTAATCTCATTCAGTTGCATGTGCTGTTTCCATGTGTTGTTTATTTGATCTATACCTGAACTACAGGGTGTAAGTAAAAGAGCGCTATGGTTTAGTGAATGAGGGGACAAAGGGACTCTGGGGATGATTACAGGGGAGAGGACCTCTCAATGTCACGGTGCAGTCAGAAGGAGGGAACACTGCACTGACTCTCACTGTATTCCCTTGATCTGCAGTCAGTGTGGCAAATATATTGGCAGCAGGGTCTAATATTAATATATATTGGCTGCAGGGGCTAATATTAATATATATCGGAAGCTGGGACTAATGTTTATATATATCGGAAGCTGGGACTAATGTTTATATATATCGGCAGCAGGGGCTAATATTAATATATATTGGCTGCAGGGCCTATTATCAATAAATATTGGCTGCAGGGGCTAATATTAATATATGTTGGCAGCAGGGTATAATTTCTATGTATATCGGCAGCAGGGTATAATATAAGTATGTATCCGCAGCAGGGGCTAATATAAATATATATCCGCAGCAGGGGCTAATATAAATATATATCCGCAGCAGGGGTTAATATTAATATATATCGGAAGCAGGGTGTAATATTTCTATATATCTGCAGCAGGGTCTAATATTTATATATATTGTCAGCAGGGGCTAATATTAAAGAATGAAAAATAACTGTCACTTTAGCTGTTATTTTGAAATCATATTTTAATCACAGTCTTTACTTCAAAGAGATAAGTGCATATTATGTAGTTAAAAATGCACGTCTAACGTGTGTGTGTGTATATATATGTATATATATAATATATATATAATATATAGTGTATATGTACCGTTTTATAATTGGCCCCCCTACTTTGGTCCCTGGCCCCCCATGTGCCCCCCCTAAATATGAAACCTGGAGACGCCACTGTCCATCAATACTGTCATTCCATAGAAAAAAGCTATAATTCCACTTAATATGAGGTTTAGAACCTATACCTGTACTAGGGGAGTATGTGTGCCAAAGATCTATATGATATGTCAGAGGGTTTTGTCTGAAAAACAGGTTTGATTTTTCTCCCATTATATCCTATGGGCATTCCATCAATACTGTCATTCACCTGTCATTCCATAGAAAACAGCTATAATCCCACTTAATATGAGTTTTAGATCCTGTCTCTGTACTAGGGGAGTATATGTGCTAAAGATCGATATGATATTTCAGAGGGTTTTGTCTGGAAAAACAGGTTTGATTTTTCTCCCATTATATCCTATGGGCATTCCATCAATACTGTCATTCACCTGTCATTCCATAGAATACAGCTATAATTCCACTTAATATGAGGTTTGGAACCTATAACTGTACTAGGGGAGTATACATGACAAAGATCTATATGATATGTCAGAGGGTTTTCTCTAAAAAACAGGTTTGATTTTTCTCCCATTATATCCTATGGGCATTCCATCAATACTGTCATTCACCTGTCATTCCATAGAAAACAGCTATAATCCCACTTAATATGAGTTTTAGATCCTGTCTCTGTACTAGGGGAGTATATGTGCTAAAGATCGATATGATATTTCAGAGGGTTTTGTCTGGAAAAACAGGTTTGATTTTTCTCCCATTATATCCTATGGGCATTCCATCAATACTGTCATTCACCTGTCATTCCATAGAAAACAGCTATAATCCCACATAATATGAGTTTTAGATCATGTATCTGTACTAGGGGAGTATATGTGCTAAAGATCGATATGATATTTCAGAGGGTTTTGTCTGAAAAACAGGTTTGATTTTTCTCCCATTATATCCTATGGGCATTCCAGCAATACTGTCATTCACCTGTCATTCCATAGAATACAGCTATAATTCCACTTAATATGAGTTTTAGATCCTGTGTCTGTACTAGGAGAGTATATGTGCCAAAGATCAATATGATATTTCAGAGGGTTTTGTCTGAAAAACAGGTTTGATTTTTCTCCCATTATATCCTATGGGCATTCCCTCAAAACTGTCATTCACCTGTCATTCCATAGAAAGCAGCTATAATCCCACATAATATGAGTTTTAGATCCTGTCTCTGTACTAGGGGAGTATATGTGCCAAAGATCGATATGATATTTCAGAGGGTTTTGTCTGAAAAACAGGTTTGATTTTTCTCCCATTATATCCTATGGGCATTCCAGCAATACTGTCATTCACCTGTCATTCCATAGAATACAGCTATAATTCCACTTAATATGAGGTTTGGAACCTATAACTGTACTAGGGGAGTATACATGACAAAGATCTATATGATATGTCATATGGTTTTCTCTAAAAAAACAATATTATTTTATCTCCCATTATATCCTATGGGCATTCCCTCAAAACTGTCATTCACCTGTCACTCCATAGAAAACAGATATAATCCCATATAATCTGAGTGTTAGATCCTGTCTCTGTACTAGGGAAGTATATGTGCTAAAGATCGATATGATATTTCAGAGGGTTTTGTCTGAAAAACAGGTTTGATTTTTCTCCCATTATATCCTATGGGCATTCCAGCAATACTGTCATTCACCTGTCATTCCATAGAATACAGCTATAATTCCACTTAATATGAGGTTTGGAACCTATAACTGTACTAGGGGAGTATACATGACAAAGATCTATATGATATGTCAGAGGGTTTTCTCTAAAAAACAAGTTACATTTTTCTCCCATTATATCCTATGGGCATTCCATCAATACTGTCATTCACCTGTCATTCCATAGAAAACAGCTATAATACCACTTAATATGAGTTTTAGATCCTGTGTCTGTACTAGGAGAGTATATGTGCCAAAGATCGATATGATATTTCAGAGGGTTTTGTCTGAAAAACAGGTTTGATTTTTCTACCATTATATCCTATGGGCATTCCCTCAAAACTGTCATTCACCTGTCATTCCATAGAAAACAGCTATAATACCACATAATATGAGTTTTAGATCCTGTCTCTGTACTAGGGAAGTATATGTGCCAAAGATCGATATGATATTTCAGAGGGTTTTGTCTGAAAAACAGGTTTGATTTTTCTACCATTATATCCTATGGGCATTCCCTCAAAACTGTCATTCACCTGTCATTCCATAGAAAACAGCTATAATCCAACATAATCTGAGTTTTAGATCACATGTGTGTCCTAAGGGAGTATGTGTGCCAAAGGTCTAAATGCTATTTCTTAAGCTTTTATTTCAAAATCAATTATTCTTTTCCCTTCCATTATAGTCTATGGGCATTCCTCCCCATTAAAGTCTATGGGCATTCCATTTTGTCATTCGTTTTAGTATGTCCCCCAGAAGTCAGTGAGAGGAAAAGTAAAGGTTTTGTGTGATTTCATCTATTTTCAAAGCTTCAGGCATCCGGTGTATGATTACTTTTTTTTTAGTGTACTGATGGACTCCCAATCCCATCACATAAGATTCTATCCTATATTATCAGCCGAGCACCGATGTCATCTTTATCCAGTACACACGGATACCGAGGAGTTTAGATTCTGTTTATTTTAATCATCAGCACCAGGCCCATGGTGCTCTCAATCTGCCCAAAAGACTGTAAGAAGTATTTTTTTCTCATGGACAAAATGTGAGAAATAATGTATATATCATACAATCACTTCATAAACATATACCAAATACACTGTATATATAGTTTGAAGAAAATATGCTAATAAAATAGTTTTTTACCCCTTGCCAATTAAAAAAAATGCGTCCCCGGGTTTCATTTTAAAAATTAAAAATGACCTGGATACAGGAGGTGGCCAATAAGAAGCAGCAGTCAAGACATACTTGCCGCTATACAAGATAAGTTTGGAGTGTCTATGTTATATCTTACACAGAGTGTTTATTTGATTATTTTTAGCACATATCTTCATTTGTATGTGTATCATTTGTAAGTAAATGTAAGTAAATTTGTAAATGTGTATCATTTGTAAGCCAGGCCTTTGCATCCAGCATCAGTACCTGACCTCACAAATGCTTTTTTGGCTGAATGAGGACACACTTCCACAGACACACTCCAAAATCTTAGTGGAAAGCCTTCCCATAAAAGTGGAAGTTGTTGTAGCCAGAAATTAGCGGAACAACTCGGGGAAGGACTGTGGGTGGAGACCATAGAGACAGAAGGAAGGCGATGTCCCAATTATCCTGGTGGTTATTGATGAGTCATGGGTATTGCTCGAGATGTTGATTGGCTCTCTCCACTAACCCATTGGTCTGGGGATGGTATACCGATGAGAAGACAAGGGTTATACCTAAGGACTTGGTGAATTCCCGTCAAAACCATGCTATATACTACATCCCTCTGAATGAGATGATTTAATTAGGCAGCCCGTGGAGACGAACAATGTCCCAAGTGAAGAAATCTGCCAGAGTGACAGGGGTATGAAATGAGCCATATTAGAGAAATGATCGACCACAACCAGGATCACCGTATACCCCTTAGAGGAGGGCAAATCGACAATGAAGTCCATAACAATATGAGTCCATTAAATGGAAGGACGAGGAAGTGGTTGGAAGTGGTTGGCAGCTATGGTGTCCCTTCCCCAATGTGGCCACCAAAACGTTGCGAATTCTGTTATTACGCATGCTTCATGGATCCAGAACGTCAGGCCATTCAGAGTGGAAACTCTGAATGGCCTGACGTTCTGGATCCATGAAGCATGCGTAATAACAGAATTCGCAATCTAGATGTAAGGGTGCTGGAGCCTGGGTTTGAGACTGGGTGATACAGTCCAGAACAGGAGTTCTACATTGTAGGTGGACTGTTGCGATGACTTTACTGGCCGGAACGATATGTTCGAGTTCATGACTCTCCTCCTCCGGTATAGTGTGCATATGGGACAGGGCGTCTGCCTTGGTATTCTTAGAACCCGGACGGTAAGTCAGCACAGACGGAAAACAGGAAAGGAAGAGAGCTCATCTAGTCTGTTGTGGGTTTAGGCACTTGGCTCAATGTATTGAAATATTCTTGTGATCGGTCAAGATCAGTGTAGGTACAAAGACCCCTTCTAACAGAAGATGCCACCCCTCCAGAGCCAGGATGACCGCAAAGAGATCTTTGTTACCTAGATCATAGTTCCTTTTGGGAGATGTAAAAGGTCTTGAGAAACACCCAAGTATGAGGAGGACCGCTGTAAGATGCCTGTTGAGAAAGTACTGCTCCAACTCTAACTCTGGACTCAGAGGCATCTACCTCTAAAACAAAGGCTAGTTGAGGGTCGGGATGTCTCAGCACAGGAACTGTGGTAAACTTATTCTTCAGGAGGGAGAAGGTGGAAATAGCCTTGGGTGACCACTCCAAGACGTTGGATACCATCTTGGGTAAGGCCATTAAAGGTGCAACGATCCTGAAGAAATAGCGGATAAAAAAGCTGTAATTGGCAAAACCCAAGAACCTTTGAAGGGCCTTAAGGCCTACAGGTTGCAGCCAATACTTGATGGCTTGTACCTTGGATGAATCCACCTCTAATTTTCCGGGGTTATGAAGTATCCCAAAAAGGTCACCTTGCGAACCTCAAAGGCATACTTCTCCAGCTTGGCATGAAGTCCATGCTGTTGAAGATGATCTAAAACTCAACGGACCTGTCTGCGGCGGGTAGGTAAGTCTGACAAATAGATGAGGATGTTGTCCAGGTAAACAATGACAAACTGCTGGAGGAAGTCTCTGAGGCAATCATAGATTAACTCCTGGAAGACCGCAGGGGCGTTGCACATTCCAAACGGCTTCCCTGTATATTCGTGGTGTCCAGAATGTGTGTTGAACGTGGTCTTCCATTCATCACCAGCGCGGAAACAAACTAGGTTGTAAGGCCTGCAGAGGTCCCGTTTAGTATAAATAGTAACCTGCAATCTGTCAAACAGTTTGGAAATGAGGGGAATAGGATACAAATTTTACCACATGACAGGAGGCTTCATATTTTGCTTATCTCTCTTTACTAGCTTCAAACAGCAGCACTGAAAGAGTTAAAAACGTAACAAATGGTCTCAGTCTATATAGGTCCCTGTTCCAAGCCACGCCTCCTCTCTCTTTGCTGCTTCTGAAGACAACAGCACAGGTCAGAATATTGGGCTCCTGCAGCCCTTTATGTTTTTATTAATTTTGTGTTTTCTTTATTGACACATGTGGGGGTATTTATCTTAAGGGGGTCCCCCCTGCTTATACTACCTTTTTATATTCCTTTATCCAGGTTTGTTTCTTACCTAGTTTTTTTTTTTACTTTTTTCCCACACTCCCAGTTTTTCCTCTTCGTCTTTACATGCTTTTTACCGTCTCTTACCTGGGGGTTTCAGGCATTTTCTCGATCCGCTTGTTTTATTTAGTACCTCTTTTATTTAGTGCCTTCTGTGCATTAGGCCGTCTTGGTGTAGCCATGTGTCCTTGTTTATATAAAGCAATATCTCCGGTGGCCATTTTGTTGGAGTCTCAGCAGTTTTTTGGCTGCTAAGGCCCAGTTTTTTTGAGTTATTAAAGTATTTATTTTTCCTTTAGGTATAGGGGGCACTATCCTGCTCTCCCCAAGTATCACCAACGTTATTAAATATTATTATTTATACATTTTCATTTCACTTCATTTTGCTGTACATTTATTTTAAAACCCTGAGAGTTAAAGACTTTATGGTGACATAAGACTTGCCTGGGTGAACCCTGCATATCTATTCCACACTGTCAAGTGTTTACAGGTTGAGATGGTTTTAGGGTTGTAACCCAGCACTCAAACAGTTGTTGTTTATTGCAATATGGCAGAACATATTGTGAATGTAGGAATCCACACAAAGTGGTATTTAATGAGACAGTACACCTATTATGATTTAAAAATTATATGTTACCACTGAAGTGGGCAAATACTATTATCAGAGTGTACCTAAGGCACCAGAATTTCCCCTTTATTGAGGGACACAATAGCAGCCCTTAAGTCGGCTTGCAATATTTCGGGGTGAACCCCAGATTGGCGTTAAGACAAATTATTGCCTGGGATCAGGGAATTTTTCGAATATTTAATACTACGCCTCCGATTATATCTCCCCAGATAGTGGTGATAAGATGTCTACCATGGATTCCACTTCCGAGGGTACACAAGGCCTACAGGCAATTATTAATGCTACGGTGGCAGCAAAATTGCCTTAGCAAAATTGATGCCTCCCAAGAGTCACCCCGCCAAAAAAGGGGATAGGAGTGAAGCACACCTTGAGTCCGATATTGGAAGGGTTCCCAGACTGTCACCGACAGATCCATCAGGCGCAGATCGCACAACTCATTCGGTCAGCTCGGAGGAGGAAGCTGATTTTGGTCAGGCTCTGACAGTTTTGGACACGTGGGAAACAGAGGATGGGTCGGCATCTGAGGAGGAGATGGGACATATGATGAAGGTGATGCGGAATACGAATATTCTGCAGAAGATAACACCCTGCTTGACAGCAATGGTCAACCTTTATTCCATCCCCGCACCATAAGTGGGTGCTGCCTAAACATTTAGAACAGTCTCAACTATCCTTGCGGAGAGTGTTCCACCAACCCTCATATCGGGGTGTTTATGGAAGGGCTGGTCGGCAGGGGAGCCATGCCACCAGCCGGTTCTGGCCATCGGGTCCCAGATTTAATCAGCCAGCCAATAACAATTACTTCCTCGGGCCTCCTCGTTCACAGAGGCCAATTCATGGGTCAAACTGCTAGAGGCCATGGAAGATCACGTTTCTCCACTGGTAAGTCAATCTTTGTTTACCCCATTACATATGGTTACAGCAGGGAGGGTTGCTTTGTTCCCTCAGGCCTTGCAAGCCCTTACATCAGACCCATGGGTGTTGAGTACAATTCAGGGCTTCTATGAAAAGCCAAAACAGCTGAAGCGACCTCTTGCCATGGTGGCATCCTCAGATCAACGGGATCTGATAGATTTAGAAATCCAGTCTTTGTTCGAAAAAGGCGCGGTACACAGAGCCGGCCTTAGGTGTTCAGGCGCCCTGTGCGGGCAACTGTCATGGCGCCCCCCCCCCATAAACATTGACACAAGAAGAGAGGAAAATTAAAGATAATTGCAAGTGCAATAATAACTGGGAAGACTGCTGCAAGATATTAAAAACTATGTTTAAGTATATCAAGGGCACAGTGGCACATAAGGGGTATAAGGCATACTTGGGGGGAAGAGCAGCATATTTGGAGGGGGGCAAGTGGCATATCTGGGGGTATGTGGCATATCTGGAAGGCAGTGTGGCAAGCCTGGGCTCACATTTGCTTAACTGGGGGGGCAGGTTGGGAAATAAAAACAAGAAATGCATTTTTATCATTTTTTACTCTGCTGTTTCTTTTTAACATCCTGTTTGTTTATTAAATTATTTTAAATAAATGAAAAACTTAAATTTATTTTTATAAATAATTGGCCAACTAATCGATTATGGAAATAATAACTAGTAAAGATCAACAAAATACCAAATAATATAGAGCTTAACTAAACACCACATGATAACATAGTGATCAACTGAATAAGACATACAAGCCTTTTATTTGCAGGTATAGATTAAATAAACACATACAAAACCAGTATAGCAATGTAGATCAACTGCATAATCCACAGAAACCCTCTAGTTCAGGTAAAAATCAAATAAACAACACATTGCATTTCAGGTATAGAGCAACTGAATAACATACAAATCACATGCAAACTCAGCAGTGAAGTTACAGACAGGGCCGGCCCGACAATGGAGCCGTGTGAGGCCACCGCTCCAGGCGGCACTTTTGAAGGGGCTGCACTTTGCCGCCCCAAGCCCTTGTAAAGCGAGAGAGAAAGGGGTGCAGGGACGGAGGGGGAGATAGGGTAGATAAGGGGGGGGGCGGCGTTTTAAAATTCGCCCCAGGCGGAATTTTGCCTTGGGCCTGCCCTGGTTACAGATCAAATAAATAATGCATGGAAACCTTAAATAACATGCATAGATCACAGGTCGCATGTATGTTTGAACAACCACAACAAACAACCCCTATCACTTCTTGAAATATATATTAGTTAAGAAAATAATTAAACCAGTTACTGCACTTTTAAGAGGTAAATAACCTTTAATATAAAAACAAAATCTATAAATAGGTATCTTTGCAAAAACCAACTGAACACTGGCAATAACAAGTAAGCTCCATACTCTAATTGACGAGATAATGGCAGGCATACATAAACTGGCATTTGGTAGTCAAAATCACATTTGTGTATTGACTTAAAAATGTGAATTTGACAACCATAAGCCAGTTTAGAAACAGGAGCAATATTCAGCACATTATAATCAAACATTCCACAATACTGAGCATGCATAGCATCTAATGCTCTTTTTTTATCTAAGATACTGTGAACTTGATTAAATCAGGCAAAAGTCAGTACTCCCAAAAGGAGACCCATGTCCATTGTCTTTTTTTAATGTGCAGCAGCACTAATTACGGTATTTTTTTGTATTTATATTTGGTATTTTTACTAGCATAAAACCTGTAGCTTCTTTTTAAATGGCGTATCCTTGAATAAAAACGTGTTTTATGTAACAGTTACAGTTAAACTGAGCACTATTTTTCCATATGTAAAATGTGTTTAATAGACAAGGGGTGAATCTTTTTTCACCTTTCATTAGATGACATACACTATACATCAAACTTGCACTTACTTAATGTTTTCTTTAATTTTTAGTTTAGTTTTCCTGTTTTCCTGTTTTCCTGTAGTTATTTACCAAGCAGTCTGGCTGTCTGATGCTCCTGACACCGCCCAATGCTAAGTGGCGGAAGGTCACATGACCCTCCACGCTGCCTCTCAATTTCCCTGCCAAGCGCACTCGATTGTCAGAGTGAGCTGCAGAGGGGGCGGCGTCTGACACCGCGGCGGACCCGGCGGCGGTGTACACGGGGGCGGTGGATTGCCACGGCGGCGGTGGATCGGCGCGGGGGCTGCGGCGTGCACCGCGGCGGCGGATCGGCGCGGGGGCTGCGGCGTACACCGCGGCGGCGGCGGATCGACGTGGGGGCTGCGGCGTACACCGCGGCGGTGGCGTACACTGCGGCGGCGGATATGGCGGCGGCGCCCCCTGGGGTGTGGCGCCCTGTGCGGTCGCACAGGTCGCACACCCCAAAGGCCGGCCCTGGCGGTACATCTCGCACCAGACGAGATGTTTCTACAGCAATATCTTCCTGGTCAGGAAGAAAACAGGAGAATTCAGGCCAGTAATCAATCTCAGAGAACTCAATGGTTATGTGGTCTATCGCCATTTCAAGATGGAGGGGATCCATCTACTTTGTGATTGCCTACAACGGGAGGATTGGTTTACCCGACTAGATCTAAAGGATGCATACATGTCCATTCCGATAGCAACAGAGTGCAGACAATTCCTGAGATTTCAATGGAAAGGGCAAAACTGCCAATTTACCTGCCTACCATCCGGTCTGAGTTTAGCACCATGGTGCTTCACCAAGCTGCTGAAACCAGTTATGGCACATCTCAGGACAAAAGGTTTCAGATGCATGATTTATCTCAACGATATACCGTGCAGTTTTTGGAATCACTTGGATTCACAGTCAACCGGGACAAGTCGGATTTATCCCCGGCTCAAGTGGTTTAGTTCCTGGGCTTCGAGATCGACTCACGTCAGTGCATCCTCCGCCTTCCACTAGCGAAGATTGCGAACATCAGGAAGGAATTGACGAAGGCGGTCCCTCTAGACCAGATCTCGCTTCGACAGCTCGCCCGGATCGTGGGAGTCCTGTCAGCATCCATTCATCCATCCTTGGTCTCCCGAAGAAGAGGGCCTTCATATCAACTACCTCGAGTTGATAGCGGGCTCCTTTGCCATTCGCAGTTTGGCCGGTCATCTGTCGGATTGTTGCATACTGCTTCGCATGGACAACGTGTCAGCAGTACAGTATATCAATTGCTTGGGAGGAGCTCGGTCCAAGGCTCTTTCGGAGGTTACCAAAGAGATTTTCAAGTTTTACTTCAGGCGCAACATAACGCTTCGGGCGGACTACGGCAGACTGGTACTCACGCCACTGGAGGGATACCAGCGATTGGACCCTGGACGTCAGAGAGGCCCTTTGACGGTGGATCGTAGTTCGCGTCCCGGTCGAATTGTTGCCTCCCCGAGTTCTTCAGCTGGCTCCCAGACCCACAGTGTATAGCGGTGGATGCATTTCTCCAACTCTGGCCACCCCAGGGAGCATATGCATTCTCACCTTTTGTCATGATCTTGAGGGTCATACAGCAAGGTGTCCATTATCTTAATCCCTCCATGGTGGCAGGGCCAACCGTGGTTTCTGGATCTATTGGATTTGTCTTACAGGGATCCCTTGATTCTTCCAACATTTCTCAATCTCCTACGGGATCCACTTCTGGTGGAGGGTCATCTCACATTCGTGGCCTGGGCAATTTCAGGGGATCTTAGGATATCCCAGGTCTCTAAAGATCTCCTTTGGGATTCATGGGCCCCGGGCACTCGCAAATGCTACATGGCCGCTTGGAACCTCTGGTGTGATTGGTGTTTGGAACGGAACTGCGATCCCTTTACGGCACCTGTCGCCATCATACTGAATTTCCCTGGGTAGATCTTTTCAGTCTCTAAACGTGGCTAGGTCTGCCATTACGGCCGCTCATATCCCAGTGAATGGCATCCCTGTGGGGCAACATCCACTGGTTTGTCGATTGCTTAGAGGCATTAAATTGGCTCGACGACCTCAACCTAAGTATTCCTGTTTGTGGGACGTGGATTTGGTTTTGAAGTTTTTGATTGGATGGCCTGAGAACAGTCTTTTATCTTTGCGTCAGTTGTCCGCAAAATTGACTCTGTTACTATGTTTGGTCTAGTTTTGACAGGTATCAGACGTCGGGGCGTTTGATATTGAAGGCTTTTCCTTTACACCCGAGGGTGTCACTTTTTTGGTATCGCGCAGAACTAAATGTGCGGTTTCTTCTGTGTCCTTTCTATAGTCAATTTCTGAAGTTGTGTGTGGCTAAGGTTCTTCAACGTTATGTGGAGCTTACATCTCCCTTAAGGGCGTCCCGTATGGGGCAACTTCTGATTTCTTACGTTCGGCCTCATAAACCACCTTGGCTCGGTAGATTAGATGGCTTCTGTCACTATCGGGAGTTGATGATTCTTTTGGGGCTCACTCGGTTCGGGGAGCGGCGGCTTCTCTGGCTTTTCTTGCTGGGGCCTCACTGGCTGACATTTTGAGATCCGCTGACTGGTCTCGGGAAGATACTTTCTGTACCTTTTTATTTTGGCTCCATACCTCACGCTTCTTTTTCACTTCTATGAGAGAGTTAAAACAGCAAAATATGGGGGGCATGATGACTTGAGGGCACGTACGTACGCTCTCACGCGCGCACCGGTGCTTTGTAGGGGAGGGGGAGAGAGGGGATGAGAGGACGCCGGCTGCAAGCACAGAGCCTCACCGCAGCACTCCTACCTCTTAATAGTGTTTTCTGTGCCGCAATTCGCTCTTGTTTATCAGAGCTAAAAAACTGTTTTGGGTGAGTGGTCAAGGCGAGGTTCGTAAGATTTACTACACCGGAGCTTCTTTTTTGGACACCCAAGACACGGCAGGGAGAGAAAGAAAGGAAAAAAAAAAAAAGGAACTGCTCCGGAATATTCTAGGGGCAGTATCCATGATACAACAGAAGATCAACACTGAAAGGTCAAGATAAAGATATAACCCTGCTGCAAAGTTACAACTAGAAGGAATCCAGAACAGATTCAACCTAACGTTGTATATTATATAACTTACTTCTTCTTCAATCCATTATTTAAATTCTTTGATGGCATAATTATATGAACTTCCTACAAGAATCAAAGTGCTTTAGATAGCAAGATTTAATCTTGCTTTGAATAAATTGATATCTTTTGCGATCAGAGGACAGGAGGCGTTTGAGGCTCCATCAGTTCAACAGATATTAACTATATACAAGGCGGCCTAAGATTTGTATTAAGGCATATGCATGTAAATCGCTTTTTAACATAGTTCTATATACATTTACGGGAATACACTCTTATTAGACCTAATCTCTCTCAGACTAGAATGCCTCCAAAAAAGAATAAAGACAGAGAAAAAGATAAGGTTCAAGAAAAGAACAAAACAATCAATATATTCAGCTCTCCTAAATTAAACATCCAAACTATGGAACATAGAAGATCCATATCAGCTGAGCTGAAAGAATCTATACCTCATAGGAGCAGTGAGATACTATATCCAGATCTATCTCCTCATCCCTCCCTGGAGATACAACACGGGATTACACAAGACTTTATTAGAGATCTAATGGAGGGTTACTATAAGAAAATTAAACAACAATCTTTTCACAACATTTCACAAATTCAAATCTCTGAAATACTATCCAGACATGAGGATAATCTCACAAATCTACAGGAAGACAATAAAATGCTCCACCATGAAAATGTTGAATTTACAAAAAAATCTCTGATATGGAGGACAGATCTCGTAGAAAAAATATCAGATTAAGAGGCATTCCGGAATCAATTCAAAGTCATAATTTAGAACCTTTCTTGAGATTTTTTTCTGTCCTTTATTACAACAGAGGAGTTGGGAATATATCCATTTGAACGCTTTCATCGACTGCGTAAATCTAAAGCTCAAGATACTACTTACCCAGCTGACATAATAGTGAGGTTTACAAGCTATTATATCAAAAATAGCATTATGCTGGAGCTCAGAAAGGCTAAACCAAGAACTGAACGCTTTAAACAAATTCAAGTATTCCCAGATTTGTCCCAAGCTACAAGAACAGCTAGAAAGTCTTTCCAAGAAGTCTTTCCAAGAAAAACTCTAAGAAATAAATTAATTAGATATAGATGGGGCCTTCCTACCTCATTAATTGTATACCATGAAGATAATGTATATCACTTTAAAGATTTGTCTTCCGCAAAAGAGAAGATGATAAACTGGGGACTTGCATCAAACTGATTAAATCTATCGATATAAATTATGACCCCCCCCCTCACTAGAAAGGTGGGAGTAAATCCACTCTATAATAATACTCATACACACTTTCACTTTTTCACTTTGTGCTTTTGCACATAAACTCTAGTTTTTGCTTCATGATATTAATACACACTAATTGAGTAGATAATCTACTCTTAGCCCACAAACATACAAACATACACTTTAAATATCTTATTTTTATTTATTTTTTGTTACACTAGGGCTTTGCGACAAATTTCACTTCACAACAATACACACACACTATTTTTTACCCTATACATTTTCACTATTTTTTTTACACTTTTGATTTTCAAATACAGACAGTGGAGAAACGCTGGCATAATAAATTGGGAGATAGTTATTAACCAAATACAATACCAGTACACAATGGAAAGGGGATATTATTATAAATTTGAAAAGATCGACATGTTTGATAAAATCTGGCGACCCTGGAAATTATTTCGGGAGGAGCACGTTGGTACCCCTACATGACAAAATTTTCTTTTAGATTTTTGGCTCCTGCACATTTGAAATCAACTCATTAAATTACTATGAGATTAACCTGCGGGCCCAGAGGATATATTCCGGCTACTCCCAGGAGAGAATGTTGATGTATGACTGTTAAGAAGAAAGGGTAAACGATATCTGTTAGTTCTATGAATGATATACACTGTGATAAACTTTTTTCTTTGGTTTTTTTTTTTCCTTTTCTTTGTATCCCTTTTGTATTGTGGGCATACACGTACAGTATATATGTATTCATACTAAGAAGTTTGATATATGAAATATGGTTCTGAGATGGATATGTCTTACATGTGTATTTTGAACTTTTGAATAAAAATATATAAATAATAGAACAGCAAAATATGAAGCCTCCTGTCATGTGGTAAAAATGACAGGAGGCGAATATTCCCCCCCCCCCCCACTCCCTTTCTATATTTTTGCTTGTTTATTTTGTTTATCCTGGGGGTTTGTTTTGATAAGCGTTAAGAACGTGAGGACTATGATTTTCATGGTTTCTAATGCTTTATTGTAATTTTTGTATATGTTTATATTAGTTACTTTATCAGTGATATTGTATATTAAGTTCATGATCTATGGTAACTGACCACCCCTGTTTTATTCCCAGCTTGATTTCGTTTTCCTATAGAGGAGTCCAAGATGTTTCTGAAGTTTTTCTTTCCTTCATGGAATGGTTTCGTTTTCGCATTAGAGGAGTTTCGAGTTCATGGAATCAAGCCTCTACAGCCACAGTTCTTCTCGTGAGGATGCCGGTCTCAGATGGAGGATTCGGTCAGAAGTGGTCGTTTTGATTTCAAGTTATCTGGATGTCTGGTCTGTTTCCGGCACAAAGAAAGAGGAGGCGTGGCCTGGAACAGGGACCTATATAGACTGAGACTGTTTGTTTTGATTAAGTTTTTAACTCTTTCAGTGCTGCTGTTAGAAGCTAGTAAAGAGAGATAAGCAAAATATTCGCCTCCTGTCATTATTAAAATTCAGATTATATGTACACTAAAGCTAGCATAATCTTCAATTACGTCTGGTGATCCAATGCAGTCCTCTGTAGTCTATACAGGGGCGCAATTCACGGACGTAACAGACAGGATCATTATAAACAGCCATACTTTGAGATCTTAACTGTGGGCAGTTTTGTCTACAATCCTTAGGGCATTAGAATTATCCGTTTTAATCAGCCTGCTCCTTGGTGGTTATTTTATGCTGCTGTCCCAGCTGCAATCATCATAGTGGTTGTAGAAATATTATTATTATTATTCATAATAATAATATTTTATATAATGTAGCATCATATTCTGTACAATGGGTAAAAATAACATATCAATGAGTGCATAGCAATTTGAGATAAATAGAGGTAAGGAGGACCCTGCTCAAACAAGCTCACAATATAGAAGGAGTTAGGGGATATTGTACAAGAGGTTAAAGTGCAACTCTTGGTGATGGACAAGCCACACTAGTAAAAATTTTTGGACATATGTAGGACTGAAAGCAGGAGAGGGAGGAGGGGAGTTAACATAGGTGTCCCCAATGAAGTAGGTCTTTCTTGAAAGACCCAAGGCAGAGGGAAAGATGGATAACCCAGGGAAGGGCATTCCAGAAGATGGGGGTAGACCTTGAGAAATATAAGCGTGTATGAGACCTAGGAATCAGAGCAGAGGACAGATTCCAGATAAGATCATCAGATAACCGAAAAGACTGGGTTGGAGTGTATTTGGAGAGGAGTGCAGAGATGTAAGTAGGGCAAACAGTATAAAGAAATTTGAAAGTAAGAGTCAGGATTTTGAAATTTTTGAATAGGCAACCACTGTAGAGACTGTATTAGTATAGTGGTGGGTGAGAAAGATAAGTCTGGCAGCAGAATAATGTATTGTAAAGGGGCAATGCTGGTATGAAGAAAGACAGCTAAGACAGAGTTACAAAAGTGAAGATGGGAGATAATGAGGGCATGAACAGGAGCCTTGATTGCATCTTGTGTTAGGAAGGTGTGAATGTGGGCAATGATCTTAAGATAGAAATGGCAGCTTTTTGAAATAGACTGGATGTGCGAAGTGAATGAAAGTTCAGAGTCAAGGGTGACACCAAGGCAGCGAGTGCACAGATGGGGGTGATGATGGCACCACTAACATTAAGGGAAGCTGTGGAGAGAATGTTAGCATTGGAGAGAGGGTAGATAAGTTCTGTTTTTATAGGAACCATCCATACATCCCTTTAGAAACAGAACCAAGGCAGTTCATGATTTAAGAGGGAGAGAGATCAAGAAAGGAAACCTCTATCTGAGCCAAATGTTAAAATTACTTTGCCAGGTGAGGTAGTGTAAAATGAGAACAGATGGAGTTCTAGAACTGAGACTTGAGGTAGAGGAAGTGTTACTGGTAAGGAAGGTGCTCATTCAAGTACAGTGAGGCCAGAATAATACACATCTCTTTGTATTATTCTGACATCTCTGTGGACCTTTTCCAGAAGTTAACCGGGAGGCCATGTCCAGTTGTCCATGGAAGGGCAGACTAAAACAGAAGTCTTTTTGGAGCAACAGATGAAGAAAAAGAAAGAAGAGAGAAGAAAGACTGGGGCTGTTCGACAAGGCGACAGGGACAAGAAAGCAGTCGTTTGAGAAAATAGGACAATCAGAGAGAGATTGAGGGAGAGTGAATGAAAGTGTGAGAGAAAGTGAGAGAATGTCAAAAAGAATGAGAGATTGAATGAGGGTGAGTGAAAAAAACAATGAAATTCAAATGAAAATTTGGAGCTCTTGGTTTTTATTTGTTTCATTGAGGGTCCCTGATCATTTTGAAAGATATGTATGACATTTCCTCAAAATTTAAATTCATATGAATCCAAAAAGTCTAATGTACAAAACTGCTACAAAAATAGAAAGGTGAATTAGGCACCTAATTTATCAATAAAAAACCACAAACATTAAAGTCAGTGAAAAAAGATTGTGCAGAATTTGTTGTTCTAACATATCTTTTATGATATCTGTGTTACAATTCCAGAGAAAATCTCCAAGCATATAAAAGCATATACAATACAAATGTGATTTAAATAAATGAATATCCCCCATAGTCCCATCAGACTTGCACTCCCATTAGAGCCTTAAAAACTGGACTCTGGTTTATGCAGCATATGGATTGTGAATCCATAACTGTATGAGGATCCTTAACAATAAAATAATGGCATCCCTTGTGAGGCAGAGACATTAACTAACTTGCAACTCATAGCACTCGTCTACCTGTAATGACATGACTTAAACAGGTATAATACTTTGGTGCTCCAGACCCAACATATTATCTACCACCTCTGCCCCTTCTCACTGCCTTCCCCCTCTGCCCCTTCTCACTGCCTTCCTCCCCTGCCCCTTCTCACTGCCTTCCCCCCTGCCCCTTCTCACTGCCTTCCTCCCCTGCCCCTTCTCACTGCCTTCCCCCCTGCCCCTTCTCACTGCCTTCCCCCCTGCCCCTTCTCACTGCCTTCCCCCCCCTGCCCCTTCTCACTGCCTTCCCCCTGCCCCTTCTCACTGCCTTCCCCCCTGCCCCTTCTCACTGCCTTCCCCCCTGCCCCTTCTCACTGCCTTCCCCCCCTGCCCCTTCTCACTGCCTTCCCCCCATGCCCCTTCTCACTGCCTTCCCCCCCTGCCCCTTCTCACTGCCTTCCCCCCTGCCCATTCTCACTGCCTTCCCCTCTGCCCCTTCTCACTGCCTTCCCCCCTGCCCCTTATCACTCTCTACCCCCCTGCTCCTTATGACTCTCTACCCCCCCCCTGCCCCTTATCACTAATAATCAGAATAATTCCGGCGCTCAGCACGAAACGCCGGCACCGACAGGGGTCCCTCAATGTCCTTTCTTACTCTGGGAATCAATTCTTATTTTTTCTAAAATAGAGGGGTGTTCAGTCTGTTTCTTACTCTGAGAAATCAATTATTTTGTATGGAGTAGGGGATTCAGTCTTGTGGCTGAATGTGTCTGTCTGTTAGTGCCTCTGTGGTTTGATATCCTTCCTTAATCTGCAGGTTAATTCTTCTTTTTTTATATTTGGGGGAATTCATTCCTGTACAATTTGCATGTGTCTGTCTGAGCTTGCCCTATGCCTTGGAGCAATAAAAATATATCTTTCAACCTGCTCACCACCACACTGTTTATTCTCACAATCTCTCAGTTAGGAGTGTCAATCCAAACACACCCTTGCGGACTGGTGCCCGGGATCAACGCCACCTCTCCAAAGCGCACAAGGGCAGCACAAAGAAAAATACAGATCCCTCACTATGAATGTAGTATGAAATTGCTTAGCCTTAACACGTTTCATATGCTCCAAACAAAGTACAATAACTAGTGCCTATAAATAGACTCAATAGTTAAGTCACTCCTATATTTAAACTAGAAACATACCCATTGTGACGGAACCCTCCATCACTGGGGCCGCTGGAGAGGCCTGACAGCCAGCCTCCTTCATATTGACTAAGGGCCCTGACTTTGTAAAGACTTGTGTGGCTAGCCCCAGCAGTATATCATCCCATCACTTGCTGAGGGGATTATCTCTGGCAGACAGCCAGGATCTGCAACCAGGGAGTGACTGTCATTGTTTTACTTTAATGTTGTATAAATCACCCCCCCCCCCATTTCCACCACTACAGACATTTACCACAGCCAAACCTTGGAACTGATTTAGGCCAGTAATAGATAGTAGAGGTTGGGACCCTATTGTACAACAGGGGCCATTTACTGCCCCTGTTGTCTCTGGGAGGCAGATTAAGGGGGCGGTTTGTATCCCAATATCTTCTTTTATGTTAATATGTGTTTTGCAGGATATATCCAGCCCTGTGTGTCTAAAACAAAGCAGTCTTCGTTTTGGTTATACCCTACACTGAGTCTCGGCTAGTGACTGGGAAACCGGGGATAGAGTGTGTGTCCCAGGCTAAGGGAGCACAAGTCAGCGGAGGTAGTCGGTCGGACTAGCCAGATCCGTGACATTGGTGGCAGCGGTGGGATTGTTTCTTAGTCTGAGGGACACTTCCTTTTTACCGGGATTGACCAACCGACTTCTGTCGCCTTGACAAAGACATGGATGTGACATCAGAATTCCAGGGGCTATTGCGGGTCATCCTCCTGCTACACCACTGCTCTGCCTACAGAACAATACCAGAATCTAAGGCAACTGGTTTGACAGTCACTATGGCAGAGGGCCCTCCAGGAGGCTGTTATACACCGGGGTCAGTGTCTTCCAAGCTCTGAACAAAGGATTAGAGACTACAGATGTAATTCCTGGGACAGCAACCCCAGGAGCTATGGGTATCCAAATTGGACAAGCTGGTTCAACAGGAGGTATAGCTGGAAAATCGGTATCGGGCTCTGCAGTGGTATGCAGACCAAGCATATTGGGGAATTGCGAAATAATGTTCTCCAGAGGGCTATGACTTTGGTGGCCCAGGATTATTATGGGATAGTCTTCAGGAGGAGACAGACTTCGGCAGTACAGCGGAGTGGCGGATTGAGGACATCTGGGATTTCAGGGAATAGGACCTCCCAGATGCACTAGGACTTAAAGGTGATTTAGACTTTTTAATTATACAGTAGTGGGAACTGGAGAAGGCATATAAAAAACTGTTTGACCGTGTTCAACAGAATGCCCCAGTGTCCATAGATTTTGTGGATGTTATGGAGTGGTCATCTGAGGATGCTGAACCAGGCAGGGTGGATGGGACTGCGGTCTCCATCCCTGAGTCAAAGGGATACTGGGCAGCTAACCCAAATCTGATACTGGAGCTATGTGACTTTACACCACAACCGGATCCAGAGATCTGTGGATTTAATTGATTTTACATCTGAGGATGTTGGTCCGGGAGGGCTTGCAATTGACTTCCTTGTCAGGTCCAATCAGGCAGCCCCAGAGACTGTGGTGGTGGATAGGACTGCAGTCTCCACACCGGGGTCCCCGGAATGTTGGACAGTTGGCCCAGAGCCCCAACCACCAGCTGAAGCACTGACAACAGGGTGTCGCTGGTCTCTGCCCCGCACCTGCAACAGTAACTGGGATCCAGGGAGATACGGCAGCCAGCCCATCACCCCAGCAGCAGCTGGAGCATCATGGAGGGGTTGCAGGTGTCAACACTCCCCAGCAGCTGAGTGAGGGCCTGGGAGAAGGCGCAGTAGGCCTATCTCCCCAGCAGTAGCTCACAAGTCCCAGAGCGAAGGAACCCGGCCTCACTTCCCAGGAGCAACACAAGTACCAGGAAGGGGATGCAGGTGGCATCACTACCCAGCAGGTGGGTGAGTGCCTGGGAGATGGCATAGCTGGATCATATCCCCAATGGCAGCAGGAACATCATGGAGGGGATGCAGGCGGCATCACTCCCCAGCGGCTGAGTGAGTACCCGGGAGGTTGGACTCTAGACAAGCATTTTCTTTGGTACCCCTCCATGCTCCCTAGCATTACAATCCTTCCCTCCGCTATTATACCAAAAAAATTATTTGCCACACTGACTGCAAATTAGGGGAAGACTGTGAGAGTCAGTGCAGTATTCCCTCCTTCTGACCCTACCGTGTCATTGAGAGGTCCTCTCCCCCGTAATAATCCCAAGAGTCCCTTTGTCCCCTCATTCACTAAACTCTTTTACTTACTCCCTGTAGTTCATGTATAGATCATATAAACAACACATGTAAACAGCACTTGCGTGTGTAGATCAAGTGAATAAGACATACAAACCCTGTATTTGCACGTATACATAAATAATGTATGGAAACATAGCATGGCATAGCAGGTATCGATCAACAGAATAACACACAAACCCAGCTTTGCATGTATAGATCAATTAAAATTAACATGTGAACTCAGCATTGAAAGTATAGCTCAAATAAACAGAATCAACAATAATGTATGGAAACATAGCATAGCAGATATAGATCAATAGAACACACAAACCCAGCATTGCAGGTATAGCTCAACTGGAAATCACATGTAAACTCAGCACTGAAGGTATAGATCAAATAAACAATACAAGGAAACAGCACTGCAGGTATTGATCAACTTAATAAGACATGCAAACACTGTATTTGCAAGTATACATAAATAATGTATGGAAGCGCAGCATAGCAGATATGGCTCAACAGAATAAACCACAAACCCAGCTTTGGAGGTATAGAGCAACTGAAATTCACATAAAATTAGCATTAAAGGTATAGATATAACTCCCTAAATTACAAGCATAGATCACAGGTTGCACACCTGCCAGCCCTAGCATTCACATTGCCTACATAGAACCTGACCAGCACCCAAATTACACACATAGGACTTGCCCTCTTTGTCCCCAAACAGCCTAGCCTGAGTCAACTTTGTCCCCAACAGCCTAGTGTGAGCCACCTTTGTACCCAAACACCCCAGCAAAAGACTTCTTTGTTCCCAAACAGCCCGCCCTATGCCACCTTTGTGCCATAAACACCCTGCCTGTGCCATCTTGATCCCCAAAGCTCAAACACCCTGCACAGCAGTAAGCACAGCGCGCTCTGAGCTTCCAGCCGGCCTGGCTCAGAGTAATTTACCGCTGTAGCCTTTGTTGGGTCCCGGTCATTGAGTTTCGGTCCGCTCGCACTTGAGTTTGAGTTTGAGCTTGAGCTTGCTCTTTATTGCCTTTGGAACTTCACTCTGTGAGCATCGAGGGATCTGAGACAACAAACACTTCACTGCCTTTTTTTTTATCACAAAGCTTTACTATTGTGAACCTGCTGATGATTACACAGTGATCCATGATGTGGCAGTTTAAATGCAAACTCCTGCAAACTCTTAAATCTACGGAACTGTGAGTAAGCAGCTTTGATGAAAGATTTGTTGCCCTGGGTTGTTTGGGCTTGAAGTGAAAGTGAAAGCTGAAGGGGAAAGGGAGAGGGAAGGACAGAGCTGAATTCCAAGGAAAACTCTAAGATATATTATTACCAACTGACTTATTTTGCTATTAAAGCACAAGTATAAATACAAGCATAAAGTCAGATTATGTATAATCTTAACACATCTCAGCTGTTTTAATTATATCCTAATTATATCCTATCAGATTGCAAAAATCAGAACTAAAGCCGCATAAAAGCACATATAAAGCCATATAAAGGGACATTTCAACAGAGCACTTGCGGGAATTAGCTGTCTATGAAATATTAAGCATTAGTTCAGCTGTGAGCAGATAGCTCATGTAATATGCAATTTGCTATCTAATTGGCTCATGAGCAGGGAAGTGTGTTTATATATTGTTTCACACATCCTCATCAGTTTAACCGCTTCAATCCCAGGGGTTTTTGGTACCTCAAAGCCCGGAGCAATTTTGCCATTTTTGCGCTATGTCGGTTCAGAGATTATTCTCTTTTCCTGTGAATAGTGTACCCATGTAAACTATATATTGTTTTTTCAAGGAGAGATACAGCTTTCTTTTGATACCATAGTTGGATGATTAGCTGAAAATGTAGAATGAGAAATTTAGTAAAAACTAGAGAAAATTAGAAAAACAAAACTGATTTTTTTTACATTTTCCCTAGGTAAAGGGATGGAAAATCCCCTCCAAGTTTATCAATTCAGGTGTCTTGATTTCAGAAATACCTAATTTATATATATTTTCCATACTTTCACAGCACCAGGGAGCATACTATAAGGTGTACATTTTTTGTAGAATTTTTATGCTTATGGCTTAATGGGTTTGGGGGTTGTGAACAAGGGCAGGAGGGTTATACTGGCTAGATGTTATGCTAGGGGAATGGGATGTAAGGTTTTATAATTATTTTATATATTTTTTTAAAAAAATTATATTATTTTATTTTTATTTTTTTGTATTTTTTTTTTTATCTTAGGGACCTCCTGAACATGCCAGTGATGTCACAATGACATCACAGCTCACATTATTATTTTTTTATTATTATTTATGTTATTATTTTAATGATTTTTTTTATTATTATTTTTTAAATGAATTAACGGCTTTTTTTTCCCCTTCACTGTTTCAGGACGGGAGGGGGAGTGAGAGACATGGTTTCTCACTCCCCTCCCCACGATCCCCCTGTGATCTCACACATGCATAGAGATCTCAGACGTGCATAGAGATCGCAGCGTCTGTGCCTCATCGGAGCACAGGATATCCCCTGCAGGGGATATCCTGTCCTCCGATGACCTTCCGGGTTACGTCAGCAGTGATGCAACCCGGAAGGGAATGCCCGATCACGCGATCGGGCAGTTTGAAATGTAACAGCTTTCTGGCTTTCATGCCGGAAGCTGTTACAGCAGATCGGACAGCAGAAAGCCGGCAATGCCGGCTTCTGCTGTCAGTGGGGAGTCCAGTCCGTGCAGCGGCAGGGATGTGTCCCTGACGCTGCAAGAAGGGCTGGACGTACCGGGACGTGCATAGGGGTTTCTTAATAGGCGTTTTTTGGACGTCCCGGTACGTCTATAGGGGATTGAAGGAGTTAACTTCTCAGTACTTTACAATCCTTTAATAATCGTTTAACTAAGATTGGTTGAAGATTACCCTTAAATCCCTCACAAATGGCTCCAAAAAGAGACAAAGAAAGAGAGAAAGAAAGAAAGAGAAAAGGCCCAAAATCTAAGGCCTATAAGTGGATATTACTCCCCTAAAACAGGTGCCACAGTAAGAAAATCACTCCCAGGTTTAATGGCAAAAGACCCATTCTAGAACATGAATCCCTTGAATCATCATTTAACACCACTTTAGAGAAAGCATTGGATAATCTTAGAGAACAGATTAAAGGAGACTTCAAGGATCAGTTGACAGATCTGAAGCATGAGATTCAACTAATCTCACAAAATATGGGCAAACTCACCACTGAGACACAAGACCTGAGATGTGTCGAGTGCGCCCCACCAAGGGGGCTTTCCTGTCGAGTGTGCCCCACCAAGGGGGTTCCTGAGTTGCGGCCAGCGCCCCACTAGAGGACTCCCAAGTTGAGTGCCCTGCATTGCGACTCCCAGGATGAGTGCCTTGTGCATGTTGGCTGTGCTTATTAAATACCTTACTTCGTGATTTTGGCTTCTGACCCTGGCTTGTTTTTGACGTTCCTGTCTATCTCCTGTGTTTGACCCGGCTTGTTTTTGATTATCCTGTCCTCGCCTACTCCTGACCTCGGCTCCGTGTAACGACTACTCTTTTGCCTGTTGCAACCAGTAAACTGCCCTGCTCCCGTACCGGTGGATGATACCAGGTTCCTGCACTGCTGGTCCTCTAGCCGTGACAAATGAAGATAAACTAGGAAATTTCCCCTTTGAACGATTACACCGGTTATCTAGATCTAAAGGACTCAATGTATCGGATAACCCAAGAGATGTGATTATCAGTTTTAATAATGCTAATTTAAAGGACCTCCTGATGAAAGCAGCTAGGGCAAAGACATTCCCAGCCCCCTATAGAGACTTGGCTTTATTTTCAGATATCTCTCTCACTACAAGAAATAATAGACGTAAATTTGCTGAAACAACAGCTTTACTGAGAAAGATGGGGATCCGCTACAAATGGCTGTTCCCAACTAGACTTTTTCTCAACTTTTAAAATCAAGACTACATCTTTGAAGATCCAACTAAGGCGAAAGATATGTTAACACGAATCGGCGCAATAAAACACAGCAAAACTTATTAATAATATTTAAACATATTTTTTCCCTATTATCCCCTTCATACACTTACATAAAGATTTTAATTTAGACACAGCACAATCATACTCGAAAAACACACTAAGCATTATGATAAGCACTAATACATCTTGAAGTCATGATAAGCATACTTTTTTCATTCTATATATATTAAGTATAGACAAGGGGCACAAATCAATTGTTTAAAACTTAAGTGAATAATATACTCATACTTAAAAGTTCTGATAAGCACTAATACACATGTTGGTAAACGATGACAAGCAATTTATTTATTTACTTATTTATTTAATTTTTTTTTGAAGCTATGATAAGAATTTCTTTTTTTTTCTCTTTCTTTCTCTCCCTCTTTACATACTTTAATTCATCTGAGCACAACTAAATTTGAAAGACACGATGGCACTAAGCATTATGATAAGCACTAACAACTATATTTGGAAGCTATGATAAGGTGTTTCTTTTTTTTTTTTTCTCTCTTTATTTCTCTCCCTCTTTACATACTTTAATTCAGATACATAGCACAACTAAATTTGAAAGACACGATGGCACTAAGCATTATGATAAGCACTAACAATTATATTTGGAAGTTATGATAAGGTGTTTTTTTTTTGTTTTTTTTCCCTTTACATATTTATAGAAGATCTTAATTTAGATACATAGCACAATTATATTTGAAAGACACGTTGGTACTAAGCATTATGACAAGCACTAACAATTATATTTGGAAACTTTTATTTTTATTTTTATTATTTGGGTAACATACTTAAAGAACATTATGTTTGCATTAAATGCATTTGATGTGTGTTTCTCTATAACACACCTAAGCATAGATAACGATCAAAATAAGAAGGATTATAATTGGAATGCACAGCACTATACCTTTTTCTTTCTCCTGTTACTGCTGTATAAAGATTTTGAATGTAACCCGCAGCTACTCCCGCTTTGTCGTTCACCTCCACTTGAATGTACTCTGTTTTATTTTAGTTTCAGAGTAAGAGATGCATAAAACTCTGTATCTCATTGGTAAGAATGGAATGTATGCATGTAGTGGCAAGCTTAGGACCCAAAATCATTGTAATTTAATAAACGGCATGTTTTCTGGTAAGCGCTATGTGGTGTTCTTTAAGTCGAAATGAAAAAATTAAATTGTGTTACTATAAATACCCAGGGCTTAAATACTCCACAGAAGAGGTCCTACCTCTATGAAATGTTAACTAAAGAGAAGATAACTATTTGCTTTGCTCAGGAGACCCACTGGAACAGCCAAGGCCCATTCTTTTGGAAATTTAAAAAATACCCCATCGCGTATTCGGCAAATTTACCGATTAAAAAGAAGAGAGGGGTTGCGATAATAATCTCTAAAGAAAAAAGTTCGAATATGTTCACCATGAATATGATCTAGCTGGAAGATATATTATATTAATATGCAAATTAAATGATGTAACTTTTACATTGGTTAATCTATATGCTCCTAACGATTACCCTGTGAAATTTCTTAATCCACTCATGGCTAGGATAGAGCTTATTAATAAAGGTACTTTAATATTTGGCAGAGATATGAATTGTGTCCCCTATATCGATCTCGATAACAGACTGAGAAAGGGTAGGGTAGTTGATGCAGCTGCCAAGAACACAGCTTTAAAAATGTCTAGATTCATTGATAAGTTCAATTTATTTGATATTTGGAGGATTCAACATCCTACAGAAAAGGATTTAATTTTTTTTTCAAATAGACATTTTTCCTATATTTTTTCTCGAATAGGTAATATAACTTCTGACCATGCTCCAGTTTTTTTTACACTACGCCACCATTCCAACTATAATGTTAGACCAGATTGGAAACTTAATGAATTGAATCTAAAATCTGATTCTGCCAAACATAGTTTATATAAAGAAACAAAACAATTTATTCAGTTAAATGATAATGGCTCGGTTCAGGACTCTACTCTGTGGTGTACATTAAAATGCACCCTAAGAGGGTATCTGATTAAAAAAGATGTCTTTCTTAGAAAGCAAAAGGGCCGATCTATTTCTGACCTATATATTGCATTAGCAAAACTGGAACTGGAAATTAGACCCAAATCCATTTTTTACTAAAGAATTATCGGATATCCAACAGGAGATTAGGAATAAATTAGATGAGAAACTGGAACGAACCTTATTTTTTGTAAAGCAAAAATGGTACCATGATAACAATCGGGCTCACAAAATTTCTACTAATAAACTTAAGGCAACAAATAGTAGACATAGAATTAAGAAACTGATACTTAGTAATAAAGTACTGTTGGATCCATCCGAAATTGCTAAAGCTTTATATAACCTGAGACAGAGTGGTATTCCGAAATCGCACATAGAGCATTTTTTACAGGGCCTCTCCCTTCCCAAATTAACAAAAGAGAAACAGGATTTCCTTAATAAACCCTTTCTCTTGAGTGAAGTTAAAGATTCTATCGCAAAATTAAAAAAGGGGAAAGCTCCTGGTCTGGATGGTTATTCAGCTCTATTTTATAAGGTACTAGACCCACTGATTTCTCCATTACTGTTAAGAGTGTTTAATAACATAAGAGATAAGGGAGTTATACCGAAGGAGATGTTGCAGGCTTCAATTTGTCCGATCCCAAAGCCTGGGAAAGATCCTAAATTTTTGATGAACTACAGACCAATCTCGCTTATTAATTTAGATGCCAAAATATACTCCAAAATATTGGCAGACAGATTAAACAAGGTGATTGGAGATGTGATACACCCAGATCAATCTGGATTTATAAGCGGTAGAACCGGCGAAGATAACACCTGTAAACTATTTGATTTCATTTCCCAAGTACACTCACTTTCTATTCACTCAGCCTTCCTAGCGCTAGACGCTGAGAAGGTTTTCGATAGAGTTAGTTGGGATTTTCTTAGCGCTACCCTAGATGCATTTGGGATTAATTTGTTTTTTAAAAAGAGCACAATGGCTCTGTACAGTAATCCCAGCGCTAAAGCCCCTCATTGAATTCTACTTTTTTTGACATCGCAAATGGTACTCGACAGGGCTGCCCTCTAGCCCCCCTTCTTTATGCTTTATCGATCGAGCCACTTGCTACCCTGATTAGATCATCACACCAAATTGAAGGCGTAAAGGTAAACGAACAGTCCTTCAAAATAACTCTATATGCAGATGATATCCTTCTTACTTTGACTGAACCAGAGGTTTCTATTCCTGAAGCTCTATCAGCTATCCAGGAATATAGTCTATATTCTAATTATAAATTGAACCTATCCAAAACTCAGGTAATGACTGCTTACCTTTCCTTTAGTTTTCCTTCATTGCCAGACCGAGCTTACGTGGGGAATTTAAACCATTTACATTTAAAGAAAGTATCTTGATATCCATTGTGAGTTGTAGACCTGTCCATGTACCAATTGATACCAAGTGGTATCAATTCAACTGATCAGGAAGAAAAAAAATAAGATATAAGAAAGGAAAAATAAGGAAAAAGAGAAAAGAACAAAAACATGACCACAGTGTCAAAACGTACCACTAATGGCTGATTTGGCTAAAATAGCTAACAAACGGACAAAAAAGCCTCAAAGGCTCAAATAAGCTCCTAATTCTTGGAGAGAAAGGTAATGTAGCCTATAAAAAAACAACAAAAAAACCACTAGGAGAGCTTAATACCGTATTTGCTCGATTATAAGACGACCCTGATTATAAGACGAATATTAATTTAGGAAAAAAGAAAAAGCCTGAATATAAGACGACCCTATAGGAAAAAAGTTTTACCAGTAAATGTTAATTCATATAAACTATTTTTTAAATAAAGGCTATGATTGAGAAAAATATTTTTGTTTTATTTCCTTCTATTTTCCAACCTGCCCCCCCAGTTATGCACATCTGCCCCAGAAATGCCTTATACCCACTATATGCCACTGTGCCCCATGATATGCCTTTTAACCCTCTAAATGCCACTGTGCCCCATGATATGCCTTTTTACCCTATATGCCACTGTGCCCCATGATATGCCTTTTGACCCCCTATGTGCCACTCTGCCTTCAGAAATGCCTTATACCCCTATATGCCACTCTGGCATTTAGAGGGTTAAAAGGCATATTATGGGGTAGAGTAGCATATAGGGAGGTTTAAGGCATTTCAGGAGGCAGTGTGGCGTATAGAGGGTTAAAAGGCATTTCACAGAGCACTCTGCCTCCAGAAATACCTTATGCCCCCCATTTAACACTCCCTAAGGGAGACCTTCCCCGACTCTCAGAGAGAATTCAGGGGAACTCTGATCTCTGACAGCCGGGGAAGGTCTGCGCGATGGACACAAACAACCCCCGCTGCTAGCCGCACCTCCTCCCGGCTGCAGCGGAAGTTGTGTATGCGAATCGCGTAGAGCTCTACACGCTCCCCGGTGCTTAGTCCGGGCAGCGTGTAGAGCTCTACGCGAATCGCATAGAAATCTACACGCTACCCCGGCTACACACCGGGGACTCAGAATCACCGGTAAGTGGGGCGGGGGGGGAGACAGGAGGATCCAGGTCCTCTGCAGCTCTGCGGGGGATCTGGATCTTAGTTATCTCATAGTCAGACCTAATTGAGCTCTGATTATAAGATGACACCGATTATAAGACGGCATATGCTCTGAAAAAAACCTTGTTTTATAATCTAGCAAATATGGTAATACTTCATATAGGTAACAAATTTGCATAACTAGTAACTATGTTATATTTAGTAAGTATATATTGTTTCCTTTAGGCTTAAAATTATCTTATTGACATATCTCTTCATGAAAGAATCATTAATACACAGTAGTTTGATGAAAACATTAATGTAAAATGCCCCTATATATCTGTATGTCAATGCTGACATTTAGTTTAACCCCTTAAAGACCGGGATTATTTTTTCTTTTTGTACCCTTTGGGACCGAGGCTGTTAACACTTCTGCGGTGTTCAGCGGTAATTTTCTCCTTACCAAATTAGTGTACCCACACAAGTTATACATTGTTTTTTTTCAGGACAAGGTGGGCTTCAGATACCATTATTTTGATCATATCATCTTATTTACTATATAAAAAAAATAATAAAACATGGTGAAAATGTGAAAAAACACCTTTTATGACTTTTATTTAAAAAATCTTTTACTCACCTACAAAAGCAAGTAAAAAACACTAGCTAAATAGATTCTACTATTGGTCCTAAGTTTAGAAATACCCAATGTTTTTATGTTTTTTTTGCTGTTTTTTTGTAAGTTATAGGGCAATAAGTTTGGAACATTTTTGAAGCCAACTCAATTTATCCCTATCAAACCATGTATTTTTGAAAACTAGACACCCCAGGGTATTTTAACCCTTTCCATGCACTAAATATACAACCACACTTGTCAAATTGTCAAATTTTGTAATTGAATTTTTTTTTTTTTTTCTCACAAATTGTAATTTAGTTATAAATATACAGGTCCTGGTATATGGCACTGTCAAACAACACCCCAATATGTGTACAGTGATACCCCACATGCATAGGTTTGTCAGATTGGCTGGTAAAAGGCTACTTTTGGGACATGCGTAATTCAGGTTTTCAACACAGACTTTTAGCATTTGGTCATTCTGCCTCCATCTCCTCTTTGGAACATCTTTGAAGCCGGCTAATTCAATTAACCCCATCAAACCAAATATTTTTGAAAACTAGACACCCCAAGGTATTTCAAATGCTGGTATTTTAACCTTTTTCATGCATCGCAGCATCAAAGGGAGTGGAAATCCGCAGGTTCGCCGTCACGGGTTACAGGGCAGTGCGAATGAGCCTATTGGTCGCCTACAGGGACCTCCTCTGGCATCAACCAATTGACTAATAGGCTCACTCGCACGGCCTTTGTAACCCCTGACAGCGAACCTATGGATTTCCACTCCCGTTAACCCCTTTCGATGCTGCGTTAGATAACGGGAGCGGAAATCCGTAGGTTAAAGGGCCGTGCAAGCGACCAATAGGCTCACTCACTTAACCCCTTAAGGTGCAACAAGTGCACCAGGAGCCTAAAAGTCTGTACGAGCGACCAACAGAGTCGCTCGTACAGACTTTTAAAACCCCAATGCTGCAACTTAACCTGCAGATCCCACTGGTCTCCCTGTTCTATCAGTTAAATGTCCGTACAAGCGACTTTATTGGTCGTTCGTACGGACATTTAACTGATAGAACAGGGAGACCAGTGGGATCTGCCGGCTAAGTTACAGCACCAGGAGCCTAAAAGTCTGTCGCTCGTACAGACTTTTAAAACCCCAATGCTGCAACTTACCCTGCAGTTCCCACTGGTCTCCCTGTTCAATCAGTTAAATGTCCGTACAAGCGACTTTATTGGTCATTCGTACGGACATTTAACTGATAGAACAGGGAGACCAATGGCATCTGCCGGACAAGTTACGGCACCAGGAGTTTAACAGTCTGTACGAGCGACCCTATTGGTCGCCAGCAGGGGGCTCGTCTGCCAATGGTTGATGGCAGACGAGCCCCATGCTGACGACCAATAGAGTTGCTCATACGGACATTTAAACTCCTGGCGCCAGAGCTGCTGCGGTACGCGTTAACCCTGTATTAACCCCTTAACCGGAAAAAACGAAGAAAAAACGAACACGAAGAATGTCCACGAATATTTGCCCGAAGAGAAGACAGGAACAGGCGAATATTCACGGAATACGAAGATTTTTTTTCCCCGAAGACGAACATGAAGAGCCCCCTGGTGCCCAAGTCTAATATATATATCAACCCACCCCAGGCAAACAACATATATATATATATATATATATATATATATCGGACCGACCAGGGACCTCAGGTTGTCCCTCTTTGCCAATAGCGACTTCTCCCTTCAGGACAATAATTCCCTGCAATCCGTAGGCAATATCCCCAAGCAAAGTAAAGGGATATCGCTATCCAGTACCCAAATAACCAGGCAAGACTAGTCTTTAGGTACAACAAGAGGAGAACTGATTTATTTTAGACACAGACGGCTGGATATGTCCAGCAAAACACACATTAACATAAAAGAAGATATTGGGATACAAACCGCCCCCTTAATCTGCATCCCAGAGACAACAGGGACAGTAAAGGGATTAACAATACAACATAAAATAAGGAATACACTTTGTCTTGATTAGATTATCTCCCAGACCTTAGTGTGCTGTGTGTAATAACACACAAAAGGATAACATGGCACCCTTTACCAGGGCCCATAGTCTGTTGTAAGGAGGCTGGCACTCAATCCCCTCCAGGAGCCCATGGCACGGAGGCTTCCGTGACATTTGTCGCCCAATGCAAAGAGACTAACACAGGAGGAGACAGACGGGTTGACTCTGAAGTTAGTCAGTCCATCCTGTCCCAACTGGTCCCCTAGCCCAATTGCCCCTACAAGTGCAGTGCTCACCCGGCCAAACTCTGCCTCTTCCGATGAACATACCAGCTGCTGGAGAGAAGTGCTGACTGCCCCTTCTCCCTGGAGTGTACTCAGGGGAGTAATGCCACCTGCATCCCCTCCCTGGTGATCCTGCTGGAGGGATGGGCCGGTTGCACAGGTTCTCAGTCACTTGCTCAGCTGCTGAGGAGTCACGGTGCCTGCGTCCCCTCCCTGGTGCTCCTGTTGCCACTGGGGAGGAAGCAGTAGCGTACCTAGCGGGGGGCGGGGGGGGGCGGTCCGCACCGGGTGCCGCTGATCAGGGGGGTGCCAACTTGCCGGCACCCGGCACCCCTCCAGAGACGGACAGTAATGTCCGCCGCTGGAGGAGAAGGCTCGCAAGGGAGCGGTATCGGAGGTCTTTCCCTTGAACCGGCTTAAAATCACTCAAGGGAGCCGGAGGTCTGTTAAAGACCTCCGATACCGCTCCCTCGCGATCCACGCGGCAACTGCTGCTGTGCGCCGGGGTTTGTTGTCAGATCCCGGCGCACAACACTGAAGCCGCGCCCACCGCCGTCCGTGCCCTCTGAACCGGAAGAAGACAGAAGAAGAGGAGCGAAGAAGACAGAAGAAGAGGAGCGAAGAAGACAGAAGAAGAGGAGCGAAGAGGAAGAAAAGGAGCTTACTGCTGTAAGAAGAAAAGAGGAAAGGTAGGAAATCATTCAGTGAGAGTGGATTGGTATGTGTGGAATCTGTGGATTGGTATGTTTGGAATCTGTGGATTGGTATGTGTGGATTGGTAAATGTGGATTGGTATGTGTGGAATCTGTGGATTGGTATGTGTGGATTGGTATGCGTGGAATCTGTGGATTGGTATGTGTGGATTGGTATGCGTGGAATCTGTGGATTGGTATGCGTGGAATCTGTGGATTGGTATGTGTGGAATCTGTGGATTGGTATGTGTGGATTGGTATGCGTGGAATCTGTGGATTGGTATGTGTGGAATCTGTGGATTGGTATGTGTGGAATCTGTGGATTGGTATGTGTGGATTGGTATGCGTGGAATCTGTGGATTGGTATGTGTGGAATCTGTGGATTGGAATGTGTGGAATCTGTGGATTGGTAAATGTGGATTGGTAAATGTGTGAGAGTGATGGGTGTTATGCTGTACCATTTCCAATGTCTTTTTCAATATATAATTATGCTCTAAAGTACATCATAACTCCCATCACTCTATACTGTTCCATACAGTGGCAGAGCTGGGAGACAGAGGCCTTGCACCCCCACCGCAGGACTCCTGAAAGGTAAGTGAACTTCAAAGGGGGGAGAGGGTAGATAGGGAGAAGGGAGTGAGACGGGGGGATAGGGGGTAGATAGGGAGAAGGGAGTGAGAAGGGGTAGATAGGGCAGAAGGAGGTGAGAATGGGTAGATAGGGAGAAAGGAGGGTAGCAAGAATATTGAAATAAAGAGTCAGAATGAGAGAGCGAAAATGAATGGATTAATGTGTGGATGAATTGTTTGAATGAGTGAGAGAATTAAAGAATTTGTTAGAATGCATCAATGAATATGTGTAAATAATTTGTGTGAAAGAATAAATGATTGTGTGAATGAATTGCGTGAATGAAAGTGAATTAGTGAGTGACTGTAAAAGTGTTTGTGTTAATCATAGGTGTATAGTTGATTTGTCAAAAAGGCAAAGATGGTATAAGCAGGGTGTTTATGGGACAAAAATGGCACAGGCAGGGTGTTTATGGGACAAAGATGGCACAGGTAGCGTGTTCATGGGACAAAGATGGCGTACACTCGGCTGTTTGGGAACAATGCTGACAATGCTGGGCTGTTTGGGGGCAAAGATGGCACGCCCTATGTGTGTGTAATTTGGGTGCTGGTCAGGTTCTATGTGGGCAATGTGGACGCTGTTTTTTTTGGAGGGTTATTAAAGAAAGCACTATTATATGTTCAGTAAATTTTATTTAAACGTATTTATTTTACTTATAAGTTATCAATTTATTTTTTCAGATTTCTTGTTGTTTACAGTTGTTTACAGTTGAAATACAGTTTACAAATTGGTGCAATAAATATTCTTAACATAATTTTGTAGATGTCTTTACATTTGGTGGTGCCACTTACAGGATCCGCCCCGGGTGCCAAATACTCTAGGTACGCCCCTGGGAGGAAGGACAGGTTCTTCCGCTCCCGGACTTGTGATCTGCCGCTGGGGAGACTGGCCGGCTGCTCCATCTCCCATGCACTCACTCAGCCACTGGGGAGTGATGCCACCTGCACCCCCTCCCTGGTGCTCCTGCGGCTGGAGAGATGGGCCGGCTGCGCCGTCTCCCAGGCCATCTGTCAGCCGCTGGGGAGGGAGGACAATATCCTCAGCTCTCTCAATTGGGATCTGCTGCTGGGGCAGGAGGACAGGTTCCTCCGCTCCAGGACTTGTGATCTGCCGCTGGGGAGACTGGCCGACTGTGCCATCTCCCGGGTACTCACTCAGCCTCTGGGGAGTGATGCCGCCTGCATCCCTTCCCTGGTGCTCCTGCCGCCGCTGGGGAGATGGGCTGGCTGCGCCATCTCCCAGGCCATCTGTCAGCCGCTGAGGAGGGAGGACGATAGCCTCAGCTACCTCAATTGGGATCTGCTGCTGGGGAGCGAGGACAGGTTCTTCCGCTCCTGAATCTGTGAGCTGCCGCTGGGGAGACTGGCCGGCTGCACCATCTCCCGTGCACTCACTCAGCCGCTGGGGAGTAATGCCGCCTGCATCCCCTCCCTGGTGCTCCTGTTGCCGCTGGAGAGATAGACCGGCTGCGTCGTCTCCCAGGTCATCGGTCAGCTGCTGGGGAGGAGGGACGATACCCCCAGCTCCCTCAACTGGGATCTGTCGCTGGGGAGCGAGGACAGGTTCTTCCACTCCCGGATCTGTGATCTGCTGCTGGGGAGACTGGCCAGCTGTGCCATCTACTGGGTACTCACTCATCCGCTGGGGAGTGATGCCGCCTGCATCCCCTCCCTGGCGCTCCTGCTCAGATGCCAGCTCTTCTGATGGGCTGGTGCCAGTGGAGACCGCAGTCCCATCCACTGCCACAGACTCTGGAATAGACTGTTTTTCAAGTTCAAACAGCCCTTGTCCACGCCATTCATATACTTGAATCCGGAGCCGATCCAACTCTCTAATAACTGCGAGGATCACCTCCACCGGAGGTTTGGTGCTATACAGAGACAAACGCCGTCGGGCCTCCTGCTCTGCTCCAGATGGGTCCATCAGCTATGCATAGCTCACCCCCATTCTGTTTCCTGAAGATTGATCCTGGTGTGGAATGTCCCTCAGACTAGGAAGCAATCCCAGTGTTAGTCCTGGAGAAGTCAGATCCCACAGCTGCCATCAGTTGTGACGGACTGTCCAGGGACCTAAGGTTGTCCCTCTCCGCCAAGAGCGACTTCCCCCTTCAGGACAATAATTCCCCGCAATCTGTAGGCAATATCCCCAAGCAAAGTAAATGGATATCGCTATCCAGTACCCAAATAACCAGGAAAGACTAGTCTTTAGGTACAACAGACCTAGAGGAGAACTGATTTATTTTAGACACAGACGGCTGGATATGTCCAGCAAAACACACATTAACATAAAAGAAGATATTGGGATACAAACCGCCCCCTTAATCTGCATCCCAGAGACAACAGGGACAGTAAAGGGATTAACAATACAACATAAAATAAGGAATACACTTTGTCTTGATTAGATTATCTCCCAGACCTTATAGTGTGCTGTGTGTAAACAGTTAGGAAATAAGGAAATAATAAAATGCATTTTTATTAATAACACACAAAAGGATAACATGGCACTCTTTACCAGGGACCATAGTCTGTAGTAAGGAGGCTGGCACTCAGTCCCCTCCAGGAGCCCATGGCACGGAGTCTTCCGTGACAATATATATATATATATATATATATATCCTGTAGAACTTAATAACAATATGGCAATGTGTTATCCTCTCTTAGGGTTTGTGGATATCAATACTAGAGCCCAAAGACAGACTTGGATTATGAATATTTAAATAACAAAAAGACAAAGGTTACACAGTGCCACAATTACAAAAAACAAGACATACAAAAGAAAAATAAAGCAGCAAACATTTCTTAAAAAACAAAGGGACTTAAACACAGGACTCTCAATCACAAGTTTCTCCAATAAGTAGGCCTGTGGGAACTTCTTAAGTCCAGATGGTTTCTTATGATCCAATCAGAGTATATCATGGAGTTCTACTCTGAGGTCGCTGCATTGCCCCTAAATCAGATTCACTTTAAAGAAAACACCCCTCTGACCACATGGCCAATTATATGACACCTTCCCCAAGAATTGGTTCCCATCTTTGATATGCCAATAAGTTATGGTGGGGTAAAGGTGATGGAAACCCCTCCACTTAAGATAGGAATGGAATTCTTATAACTAAAGATCCTGTTAGGCCATGAATCACCACAGGGGTCCTTTGGGAAGATGACACATCTTGCCAGAACAGATACAGAGGGCATGTACAAAGAAACACATTTAAATCAACCTCAGATTAACTCATTTAATGCTTAAACAAATAAACTAACCACCTCTGGTTACCCTTCCATGCATCCCCAATATTCCATGAGTCAATCATGACAGACATAAGTTTGTGTAATTATGGTTCTGGCGGTCTTCCTTTCCCTTCTGTTACCCACCATTTTCCATTCTTGTTACAGTTCGCTTGTATACATTTTTAATGATGTAGAGGCGGGTGTTGTAGGAGTTTATTTTCATAAATTCAATAAGGTCATTCATGCTTGCTGTGTGGAAAAATAAACACAATTTTCTTCTTATTGTCAACTGCATGTTGTGAAGGGCAACGTTTCAGAGTGCTGTTATAACAGTAGATAAAGATGTTAAATGGGGATGAAGATCATGGTCTTAGTCAAAGCCATAAAAATGTGGAATTAGGATTTTAGCTTTTCTTACCCGCCAATTTCCATTCCTGTCGCTGTTTACTTGGACACATTTTTAGCGATGCAAAGACTGGTGTCGAAGGTGTTAATTCCTACACTTGTTATACGGCTGCTCCTTCAACTGGTGTGTTGATGGGAAAACATTTCCATTTGGGTTATTATTATTGATTTTACAGGAAATCCCCAGCAATATGAAACATTGTCACATAGGGATTTGGTGACATTTTAAACGCCTTCTGTTTCTGTAATGTATAAAGTGATAAATCTGGAAAGATTGCTATATCTTTATATTAGGGTGTGATGTCTGATCTAGAAAGAATTGATTTCAGAATATTTTCTTTATATGTATAGAAATGGATCCATACGCGGAGGAGAGGGGCGCCTAGCAACCGCTCCACGCCCCTCAGTCTCCTTCGCATGGCCTCTAACTCCGTTGCGGTGCCGGCATGTCATGCGGAGCGCTGGAATATGACGTCATATTCCGGCGCTCAGCAGTGAAGCAGCGCAGCGGCAGAGCAGGAAGCAGCCGCAGAGCCGAAAGCAGCGGCAGAGGGGGGGTAAATAGTGAGAAATGAGGGAGAGGGGGTAGATAGTTAGAGGTGGGTAGATAGTGTGAAGAGAGGGGGGTAGATAGTTAGAGGGGAGGGAGAGGGGGTAGATAGTGAGAAGCAAGGGAGAGGGGGTAGATAGTGAGAAGCAAGGGAGAGGGGGGTAGATAGTGAGAAGCGAGGGAGAGTGGGATAGATAGTGAGAAGCAAGGGAGAGGGGGGTAGAAAAGGGGGAAAGGTAGATAGTGAGAAAGAGGGTAGTAAGTATATTGGAATAAATAAACAGTGAGAATGAGTGAGAAAATAAATAAATGAATTAATGTGTGGATGAACTGTCTGAATGAGGGAGATAATTAATGAGTTTGTGATAATGCATTAAAGAATGTGTACATTTGTGTGAATGAGTGAGAATAAATGACTGTGTGAATGAAAGTGTGAATTAGTGAGTGACTGGAAAAGTGTTTGTGTGTATGATAGATGTATAATTGATTTGTGGAAAGGCAAAGATGGCACAAGCAGGATGTTTGAGCCTTGGGGACCAAGATGACACAGGCAGGGTGTTTATGGGACAGAGATGGCACAGGCCAGGCTGTTTGGGGACAATGTTGACTCATGCTGGGCTGTTTGGGGACAAAGATGGTAAATCCTATGTGTGTAATCTGGGTCCTGGTCAGGTTATATGTGGGCAGTGTGGACGCCAGGGCTGGCTTTGGGTTGCGCAACCTACCATCTATATACAGATCAAAAAGAGGTAAAAAAAAAAGGCTGCGTTTAAAATAACAGATATAAGATAACCAATAATAGTTAATAAACTGCTATGGTGAGAAGCTCTTAAAAGTGCATATAAAAACTCCCCCAACTAAATATGCAATAGTACAAATGTAAAACAATAAAAAAAGAGTATTTCTCTAACCAAGCGCTAATAAAATATTAAATCTATAGATTATAAAGTAACCTTAAAATACTTAAATTCAATGTCTCTCAAATGCAGATATCGTATGAAATAGAAAAGGCAAAGAGAGACATCATAGTGCAAAAAAAAATCGCTGTATAAAATTAAAATGTTAAAACCTATAAACAGTCTGCTCACCGTATTCAGAGCCAAATTTAAAATTTAGGCTCATAAAAGACACATATGGACACTGTTAAGGCGGTGTCCTAGCCCCTTTCTGAGAATAATCACTCAAGATGTTTTGTATTAATTTAAAAGTTTTTAAACAATTTATTGATACTTCAAGTAATTAAATGTTTTTAAAATAATAAACACTTAAAATAAATATGATAAATTGTGATAAAAAGTGCTTAATATGTTCACTATCATCTATGCCTATAGTTTTATCTCTTTCTATGTTTCCATACATTATTATTGTATACCTGCAAATACACCATATGGTGGGGGTCATATTCGGTTTTGGACAGTTAAATGCTGCATTTTCAGTGCATCCCTAAGCCAGACAATGAAGTCATAGGCCTACACCACATCAATGTTTGGCTTAGTATATAGTGATAGGAGTTATGCTGCACTATTGAAAATGTCTGTCTCAGTGTATAGTGATAGGGATTACACCGTACCACCGTCAATGTCTGCTTCAGTATATAGTGATAGGTGTAATGCTGTACCCCCGTCAATGTTTGCCTTAGTATATAGTGATAGGTGTTATGCTGTACAGCCATCAATGTCTGCCTCAGTATATAATGATAGGTGTTATGCTGTACCACCGTCAATGTCTGCCTCAGTATATAGTGATAGGTGTTATGCTATACCCCGTCAAATTCTGCCTTAGTATATAATGATAACAGTTATGCTGTACCACCGTCAATGTCTGCCTCAGTATATAGTGGTAGGTGTTATGCTGTACCACCATCAATGTCTGCCTTAGTATATAATAACAGTAATGCTGTACCACCTTCAATGTCTGCGCCAGTATATAACGATAGAAGCTATGTGGTTTTAAAGTGTTTGTGTGTGGGGGGTGCCATATACAGGATCTGCCCCAGGTGCCAAATTCTCTAGGTATGCCCCTGGTTTGGATAGTATGCAATACTTTTGTCCATATAATGTATAAGGAGAGGTGCCTGTACCAGACTGGGATTGATGGATAATAAATGTTTTTTAGTGGAAGCTTTTGTAGTAAATTAATTTATGTAATTGGCTGAGGGGGAGCCTAGGAATGCTAATTCGGTGCCCTGGGTGCTTTTTTAATGAAAAAGTTTCTGCCCCCCGAGATATGCTGCCACGAAGATGTACCCCCCCGAGATATGCTGCCACTCTATCCCCCCCGAGATATGCTGCCACTCTACCCCCCCGATATATGCTGCCACTCTACCCCCCCCGAGATATGCTGCCACTCTGTCCCCAAGATGTCCCGTCCCCCCACCAGACTTACCGGTGCAGACTCCACGGGGTCTTGCGGGGCCGGTGGGGGACATCTACACATAACACCTATTCAACTTCCGGTGCCGGCACTTCCGCAGTGGGAAGTACCGGCAAGGAAGATTGTTCACGCAGAAGTTCACCGGCAGCGGCGATGCGAGCAGAAACAACCTCCGCTGCCGGCACGTCTGCAAGATGTGCTTTAAAAATCTCCCTTGCCGGGACTGCCCCCGTGGGAATTCCCGGCAAGGGAGATTGTTAAAGCACATCCGGTGAACGTCTGCGCGATGCCCTTAGACAATCTCCCGTGCCGGCACTACCCCGGTAGGAAGTGCTGGCAGGGGAGGCTGTCTGGGCACATCCGAGAGTAGGATACAGGTCTGGATCTGTATCCTAGCCCCGCTGCCTGTCCCGGGCATCGGGCGCTAGACCCCGAATATAGGCCGCACCCCCACTTTAAAGACTTAAAGTGGGGGAAAAAAGTGCGGCCTATATTCGAGCCAATACGGTACATACATTCTAGTGCCTACATGGAGGTTCTTTTAGGGTAACTCTGTAGGTCCCAGAATGCACATAGAACACAGTAAGATGATAATTCTTATCGCCTCAGCCCATGACATATCGATTTTTTTGTAATGTCTTGTAGTTTGAAGGGAGTTGTTAGTGTAGTAATGGTACCAGCTACCAGCTGTTTTGCAGAGCAATAAAGTGTCACAACATAAAGATTAATTTGTAATATCTTGTTTGAAGGAAGTTGTTTTTGTCATAAAATTAAGGTATGCATTAACCCCTTTACTATGAGAGAAAGAGAGAGAGACTGACTATATACCACTGAATTTTGTTTTTAAAAACAGGCTCTAATGTTTGAATGTTTAAATTATTTGAAAAGCGGAGGAGAGATCCAAATTGGCTCATGTGTTATGTGCCCTATCTTGCTGTCTCTTTCTTTATATTACACTTACAAGATAGTGCTCAATAAAATATGGACTATTACTTGTGTTTGTTCCCTAATTATTTCTGGCCAAATCATATGAAGTAGAATAGAATCTGGGGAATCTTTGATTGTTATCCCTGTTATCCAATATATTGTCAATTTTTTTCCAGAGAGGTCTTATATATTCGCAATTTAACCAAATATGTATGTTATCTCCTATCTTTTGTTCACATCTCCAGCATTCCGCCGGAGAGTGTGGGAACTAGACTTGTGCATTCGCCTTCGGGCGAACATGAAAACGAGCACGAAGAGTCCGTTTTTTTGTTCGTTCCAAAGGAACCTAGAACAGAATACAGTGCCGGCAAAACGTAGGCGAAGACGAAGACTCTTCGTGATTGTCTTCGTTTTTGCCAAGCAACCGCCAAAATTTCAAACAGGAGTGAGCTGATCCTCGTCTGTCCAATCAGCTCGCTCGTGTGACGTCACGCTAAGGTTCTCATCCAATGCCTGTGCTGCTGTTTTTTGAATTCTGAAACCGCCTTTATAAGACCAGAGCTTGCCTGAGAGATCCATTCATTTTTCGCTGTGACTGCTTTGGCAACACTGCTGTGCTGCATCCGAGCGTTACAGAGAGAGACAGTTCTGCTTCTGTTCTCTGTGAGACTGGTAAGCCTCAGCCTGCCATTTCTCACAGTGTACTGTGTTCAGGTCTACTGAATTAATAATTGTATTAATTTAGTCATTTTTTTATTTAATTTTTTTTCAGTGCTTTTGTCTGTCATCAACTGTGTAGTGCTGTTGAGTTGACAGTGCACCCAGTGCCTCACTGGCACTGGGGTGCCCTTGCCCTGGGCTGGCACTGCCTACTGCCTGTCCTGTCTTCACTTAGATAAATTAAATACCGTAGATGCTCTGAAAAATACCCCTCGTCTTATAATCGAGGTCGTCTTCTAATCAGACCTCAAAATGTCCGCTGGGGCCAGGCTGCTTACCGGTGCTTTGGTCGCGAGCAGCATGAGAACAGGAAGCTAGAAGAGTGTCACATAACTCTGCCTCCCCCCCTCCTTCCTCTGGGGGCGGGGCCATAGAAGTTGCTCGCACAGCCAGGCCCCTGCAGAAGTCTTCGAGTGAGAGATCTGCAGTTCAGGTAAGGGGGTGGGGGAGGGTTTTTGAGCAAGTATGTGTGATTAATGGAATGAATGAGTATTTAAATGTTTGTGAATGAGTGTGTGTTAGTATGGATGTGTAAGGGGGGTGGTGGTGGTAGCATGGCATAGGGAGGCTGTACTCACACTCCTATAATCCCCAGGTCCCAGCATGTACTGGCTGCCTTGGCTTGATAGGAGTGTGATTGCAGTTAGCAGTTATATATATATATATACCTCCAGAAATGCGTTTTAACCTCCCTATATGCCACTCTGCCCCATGATATGCCTTTTAACCCCCTATATGCCACTCTGGCATATAGGGGATTAAAAGGCATATCATGGGGCAGAGTGGCATATAGGAGGGTATAAGACATTTCTGGAGGCAGAGTGGCATATAGAGGGTTAAAAGGCACATCATGGGACAGAGTGGCAAATATGGGGGATAAGGCATTTCTGGGGGCAGAGTGGCAACCCTGGGGGCAGATGTGCATAACTGGGGGGGCAGGTTGGCAAATAAAAGGAAATAAAAAAAATATATATTTTTCTCAATCATAGCTTTTATTAAATATGAAAATATTGTTTACATGAATTAATATTTACTAGTAAAACTTTTTTTCCTATAGGGTAGTCTTATATTCAGGCTTTTTGTTTTTTTCCTAAATTAATATTTAGATTTTGGGGGGTTGTCTTATAATCAGGGTCGTCTTATAATCGAACAAATACGGTAATAGAATTTATAAATAATAATTTAATAGAATATATAATAATTGAATACATTATGAAATTATATATATATATATATATACTATAGTTAGTTAGTATACTAGTGTAGAGTGTACTGTAGACATTCAAGAGATCTACTAGTGTCTAATCTAAAATCAGTTATATTATATAATTCATTTTAGCTAGCTTAATAGTTAATCAGCTATAAATAAAATTAATAATTAATTACTATACTATACTAGCTTATAGTTCAGCTAATCTTATTAGTACTGGTGCTGCAGCTCTTTAGTTTGTGCTTTGTTTTAGCAACAGCAAGAGACCAAGTCAATTCTTCTTAATTAATAATATTTAATTTTATTTCATTTGTTTTGCTCACCTCAGTCCATTAGTGAAGTGAACTTGTTGGGCTGTGTTCTTTTTTGATCAGCAAGCAGTGACGTTAACTGTTTTGCAAAGATTTTCTCATTTTATATTTTATTTTAATTTTATTAAAAGTACCCTTAGTGTTTTGGTCACCTCAGTCCATCAGTGAAGTGAACTTGTTGGGCTAGTGAGTGCAGCTGTATAAGTGCTGTGTGTTTTTGTTCAGCAAGCAGTGAAGCTAACTGTTTTGCTGTGACATTTTATTTTCTAAATTCTTTTTAAGAAAGATTGATTGTGTGACGACAACAACTGTACTAAGCAAAGCTTCAAGGTACTAGCTGTAGTACTAAAATAATTATAATCTTTAATCTTAATCTATAATATATTATATAACATAATATAATATAAATTCTAATTCATAATCTATAATATAAGTAATTCTTAATTCTAATTCATAATCTATATTCTATCTATAATCCATAATGTAAGTAATTCGTCTAATATTTATTATATAACATAATATAATACATTCTAATTCATAATCTATAATATATATAAGTAATTCTTTCTAATTCATAATCTATATTCTAGGGCTGCAACTAACGATTATTTTCATAATCGATTAGTTGGCCGATTATTTTTTCGATTAATCGATTAATCGGATAAAAAAATGAATGTAAATTTTTCATTTATTTAAAATAATGTAATAAACAAATTATATTAAATACAAACAGCATAATAAAAAAACTTTGATAAAATGCATTTCTTGCCTTTATTTCGCAACCAGCCCCCCCAATTTATGCACATTTGAGCCCAGGCTTGCCACGCTGCCTCCCAGACATGCCACGCTGCCTCCCAGACATGCAACGCTGCCTCCCACATATGCCACGCCACGCTGCCTCCCACATATGCCACTCCACGCTGCCTCCCACATATGTCACTCCACGCTGCCTCCCACATATGCCACTCCACGCTGCCTCCCACATATGCCACTCCACTCTGCCTCCCAAATATACCACTCCACGCTGCCTCCCACATATGCCACTCCACGCTGCCTCCCACATATGCCACTCCACGCTGCCTCCCACATATGCCACTCCACGCTGCCTCCCACATATGCCACTCCACACTGCCTCCCACATATGCCACTCCACGCTGCCTCCCACATATGCCACTCCACGCTGCCTCCCACATATGCCACTCCACGCTGCCTCCCACATATGTCACTCCACTCTACCCCCACATATGCCACTGTGCCTGATACACCTTATACCCCGATACACCACTCCATCCTCCCCAGACATGCCACACTGCCTCTCAGACATGCCACACTGCCCTCCCCACATATGCCACTCCACTCTACCCCCAGATAAGCCACTCCACTCTACCCCCAGATATGCCACTGTGGCCCCAGATCTGCCTTATACACCCTGATACACCACTCTGTCCTCCCCAGACATGCCACACTGCCCTCCCCAGATATGCCTTATATACCCTATATGCCTTATACCCCCAGATATGTCACTCCGTCCTCCCCAGATATGCCTTATACCCCCCAGATATCTCATAGTCCCCTCATAGAGTCACAGACCATACTTTTATAAATAAGTACTGGGTTAATCTTCACTGCCCCCAGGATTTAGATTCCCCTTAGTTTGCCCCCCTTTATCTCTAACTGCACCTTAAGTTAACTTTAATAAATTAATCAAATTAACCCTCAGTCCTCATCATTAAATTAACCCTAAACACCCCATTAACCATAACTGCCCCTAAATTAACCCTAAAGACCCCATCAACCACAGCATCCCCTAAATTAACCCTAAAGACCCCATGAACCACAACAGCCCCTAAATTAACCCTAAACATACCATTAACCAAAACTGCCTCAAATTAACCCCAAACACCCCATTAACCACAGCTGCTCCTAAATTAACCCTAAACACACCATTAACCATAGCTGCCCCTAAATTAACCCTGAACACCCTATCAACCATAACTGTCCCTAAATTAACCCTAAACACCCCATTAACCATAACTGCCCCAAATTAACCCTAAACACCCCATTAACCATAACTGCCCCTAAATTAACTCCCCCCCCTCCCCTAACTTTCAGTAGCCCAAATATTAATTTTAGACTTACAGTTAGATGAGTGTCACAGGCATGTGGTTCTGGCCTTCTGGGAGAAGGAAGGGGGCGGGGCCAGTTGTCACAGTGATTACAGGGAGGGACTGGTAAGTAGGAGCTGCTGCTGTGAGTCACTGAAACGGATTATATAATGAGGGGTATTTTTCAGAGCGTTTGCTCTGAAAAAAGCCTCATTTAATAATCGATAAAAATCGATTCAACTAATCGATAATGAAATTCGTTGGCAACGATTTTCATTATCGATTATTATCGATTTTATCGATTAGTTGTTGCAGCCCTACTATATTCTATCTATAATCCATAATATAAGTAATTCTAATCTATTAATAATATTATATAACTTAATATTAATTAATAAATCATATACTGAATCTGATTTAACCTCACTTTAGCTTAGTGGGCTTGAGAGCGTCTGACTAGAGTTAGACTTAGAATAGTAAGGAATATAGCTTTAGGCTTAGCATAGTAGTAGGCTAGGCTCCTAGGCCCGTCTAAATTCAAATTAAAAATAAAATACTGCTAGTTAATATAAATAGTTAATCTTGAGTTAATAATTTAAATAACTTGAGCACTTTGGCAGATTGCACACAACAGCACAGTGCAGTTTTGCATGGTTTTACTTTTTCAGCAGTAGCACTGAAGAGAACTTCCTCTAATTTTTTTGTCTTTAATTTTTTTCCCCTTTTTTAAATTTTTTTTTTTATATAGTTTTTTTAAACACTATACTACACACACAAGACAAAATTTGAAATGGATCCTCCTTTTCGGACTAAGGAGAGACAAGCTCCATCTACCACCAGCACCACCACCAGTTCTAAAATGCAGCCTTTGCGTCAGTCTAGTCGGCCAAGTAGGCCAAGCTCTCGCTTATCATTTGGGGAAGCATTGCATGAAGGATCATCAAGTAAAGGAAAGGCACCAAAAGCAGGCAGTAGTAGTGCTGCTAGGCCCACAAGCTCTATGTTTTTTTACGGAAAGCCTAAAGCACCAGAAGCACGTTCAAAGTTAAAGGGTAGCACAACTAGTACTTCTACTAGCCCAGTGAGTAAAAAGAAGTGCCTTTTGCCCCAAGCAGCATCTTCCCCATCCACAAGCAGCATGCAAGGTACCAAGCAGAGCCAAATTAGCAGCAAGACTCAGAGGGGTTTTCCCAAACCAAAGCGATCTCATTCCTTCGTAGGGAAAATCACCACCACCACCACCTCTACCGCTTCTACCACCACTAGTGCTGCGCCTACTGTTCCCACCGGTACCGCCACGCCATGTCCTCCTAGTACCTCTAGCAAGCCACCAAGTCCTTACAATATTACTGTTAGAGAGAGGGCTACACATAGTGGAACGCCACCTAGCGAGGTAGCAGAGGAGCATGAGACAGAGAGGCCAAGTGCAGAGTCTGTTCTTCCTGCTCGCACTACTACTAGTCACGATGTCAGTCTTAGCTCCAGCCTAGCAGGAATTCCATTCGATCTGGCTAATGAAGAACTAGACTATGAGCCAGAGGAACTAGAGGAGATGAGTGGTCAGGAATCAGATTCCTCAGGGAGCAGTGTACAAATGATTAGTGCACAATTTTCCCCTGAGCCTCCACCTTCTCCGCTACGATCATCACCACCACCAGGTGCAAAACCTACCAAATCTGGTAGAGTTAAAACAATTAGCAGTCCCACTATGGCCAGTACTGGTAGTACCACCAGTGCCACCACCACTAGTTCTGCCGCTGTTCATCCACCCCGAGCAGTAGAAGCAGCACCCAAGGCACACTCCAAGGCTATGCGCGCCCCAATTTGGGAGCACTTTGAAAATGTTGAAGAAGGGCGCTATGGAAAGTGCAAACATTGTGGGAAGCTAATAAGCAGAGGGAAAGTGTCTGGCCATTTTACCAGTGCTAGCATGAAGCATCACCTCAGCACTCAACACAACGCTGTCCTATTGGGGAAAGATGCAGAAGTAAAACTTAGTGCAGGCAGCATAGCTGGTGGCCGTGGTACTACAACAACAACTAGTACCATCTCCAGAGAGAGTGGAAAAACCCCAACAGCTGCTTCTGAGCCAATAGCAGCAGCAGCTAGTGCTGGCAGCCAGAGACCAAGGCAGGTTGGAGCACTGCATGTCCAGCCCACCCTGGAACAATTTGTGGCATTCCACTCCAAGAGGTCAATGTCCAAACAGCAGGCCAATAAAGTAACGCAACTTATTGGTCAGTTCATTGCTGTTGGAGGGGCATCCTTCTCCATGATTGAAGGGGAGCCTTTCAAACAATTGATGGTGGCTGTGGCTCCACAATATACAGTTCCGTCACGTTCCACTTTCAGTAGGAACATTGTCCCCTCATTGTATCGGTCCTGTGTTTCAGCAGTGAAAGAGGAGCTTTCCAAAGCTGCTGGTCAGTCTGTTCATTTCACAACAGATTTGTGGAGTGCACCTAGTGGGCAGCATGCCTTTCTTTCTTTGACAGCACACTGGTAGCAGCCCGGTGTGCCCAAGGAAGCTGCTGCAGCAGGCTACCGATCATTCCTTCTCCATGCAGAAGTGATGGATGAAAAGCACACTTCCCAAAATATTCTGCATGCAATGAGGAAAATGTTTAGCCTTTGGGTGGGAGCAGAGGTGGGCACCAATGTTGAAGTTGGTTTTGTGGTAACTGACGGAGGTGCCAATATGGTGAAAGCGCTGCGAGATGGTCATATTGTTGGTGTGCGCTGTGCAGCCCACATCATCCATCTTGTAGTGAAGGCAGCAATGTCAGAAGGAACTAATGTAGCAGCAGTAGTTCTGTCCCGCTGCAGAAAGATCGCTGGGCACTTTCACCATAGTGTTAAGGCTAGCCAACTTTTGAGGGAAGAGCAAGAGAGGTCAGGTCTTCCTGTACACTGCCTACGACAGGATGTCAGTACGCGGTGGAACTCCACTTTAGAGATGCTGGAGAGGATTTTGGAGCAGCAGAGGACAATCCATAATCTTGCCTCAGAGCATAATATTGGGATTACATCTCCATTGAATAGGGAGGATTGGACAGTGATCGCCCAGCTAGTGGCAGTCCTTAAACCATTCAGGGATCCAACTGAAAATTTAAGATCAAACACTGCCAGTCTGGCCCAGGTAATCCCAGTGTTCTCCCATCTAGGCAGCAAGATGGATGTGTTCCTTGAAAACCGTGAGGCTGTTCAAGGTGGCACTCTACATCCTGACGTAGTAGCCATAGTCAGGAAGCTGAAGGATCTGCTAAAAGTACACCTTCGCAAACGCATGGAAGAGAGTCCCGAAATGATGCTAGCGTGCCTTTGCGATCCAAGAATTAAGGGAAAGCTAGCAATGAAATTCGATGTTCTCAGTAGCTACCGGGAGCAATTGGTTAACAAGGTGCGTGACTGGCAGCGTAAAATGGTGTATTGATTATGGGCTGTCCCCATGCATGCGAAATAACAAATGACCTACAGGGGGCCTAGTGAGCTCAGTGACGTCGAGTGAGTAAATATGGCTGCCGCATACTCAATGAGACATGTGCTTTTGAGAAAGGAAGTTGCCTAGTGAGAACTGTGACGTCGAGTGAGTAAAGATGGCTGCCGCATACTCAATGAGACATGTGCTTTTAGGAGGAAGTGAGGATCTTTGGGTCACTTCCTTACACAAATAACCACCTGTAGTAACCGCCTCCTAGAAATGACCATTCGGTATTGGCTGGGTTACTCCCGTGGGTGGATACTGGATTTAAGGCTATTTAAGGTTCTACCAGTTAGTTTAGAGGGAGTTTCATGACTGGGTCGGAAGAAGCCAGGTGTCTTATTTGAGGAGCCCATGTACTTCAATTGAATATGCGGCAAGGAACTCTCCTCATTGTTTCAACTTTTATGCTGAGCCATTTATCCCGTGTAAGCTGCTGAGTCTACTAATAGAGCTAAGTATATTTGTATTGTTGTTTTTTGTGTATATCTTATACTGTTTAGTTTTGTTTTTTTCTTATACATGATATATATATATCTATATCTATATATATATATATATATATATATATATATATATATATATATAGATATATATATAGGGTTTCTTCAGCAATGTATGTCTAAAACATTTGATTGATGTTTGTTGTTTATTTTTAGTAAAGGTTTGTTTATACTTTCATTGAGATTTTGCCTTGTCTGTTTATTCAAGATATTCACTGATATTTATGTGATTGACCAGTATACTTATCTATATTTAAATTTGGGTATTTGCATAACTGTATAAATTTACATATTCCCATAACAAATGGGAATGCTGTCCGAGGAGGGAGAGGTGCAGGAGGAGGAAGAGATGATGCGGTCTGCTACTCCTAGCAGCAGCATCAGCAGCAGTGCCACAAGCATCACAACACAGCTGAGTGGAGCAGCTGCATTTTGGGAAGAGGCACTTGGGAGTATAGTTGGACCATCTGACAGAGCTAGCAGCAGAAAGGAGAGTAGTGCTGCTGAAATGGTCAAACTTTACCTCTGTGAAGTTCCTTCTGCACCTAATGTTGATCCTCTTAGCTACTGGGATGAAAAGGAGAGCCTGCACTCTCATGGGTTGCGCAGCAGCTTCTATCATGTCCGCCAACCACTGTTCAAAGTGAGCGCGTGTTTTCTATGACTGGAAACATACTGAGTCCACAGCGCTCACTCATGGCACCTCATCTGATGGAGCAGATTGCCTTTCTTAAATTCAATCTGCCCAAGTTGGGTTACCCAGCTATTAGCTTGGAAAGTTAATTTTCTTTCTCTAATGTTCAAGGTAGTTTCTCCCCCTGGTTGCACGTGTTTGCGGTGTGGCAACATCTGCTACCTCCGCCGGTGTAGCCAATTTGCGCTAGGGCCTAGTGTCTGAGTTCTGTAAGTCCGCTCCCAAACGCCTAGGACTGACAGTCTTTGGATGCTTTGCCCTGGGGTGAAACAGGTGAGCAGGTCATCAATTGCCCACTCATTCGCCTTTCCCAATGCTGCTGCTGCTGCTGGTGGTGGTGGTGGTGCCAGCATCTTTTGCCAGTTCGCTTCCTGGCTGAAATCATGCCTCAAATGTCCAAAACGTTCAAGGTAGTTTCTCCCCCTGGTTGCACTTGTTTGCGGTGTGGCAACGTCTGTTACCTCCGCTGGTGTAGCTAATTTACACTAGGGCCTTGTGTCTGAGTTCTGGAAGTCCGCTCCCAAACACCTAGGACTGACAGTCTTTGGATGCTTTGCCCTGGGGTGAAACAGGTGAGCGGGTCGTCAATTGCCCACTCATTCGCCTTTCCCAATGCTGCTGCTGGTGGTGGTGCCAGCATCTTTTGCCAGTTCGCTTCCTGGCTAAAGTCATGCCTCAAATGTCCAAAATGTTCAAGGTAGTTTCTCCCCTTGGTTACACTTGTTTGCGGTGTGGCAACGTCTGCTACCTCCGCCAGTGTAGCTAATTTACGCTAGGGCCTTGTGTCTGAGTTCTGTAAGTCCGCTCCCAAACGCCTAGGACTGACAGTCTTTGGATGCTTTGCCCTGGGGTGAAACAGGTGAGCGGGTCGCCAATTGCCCACTCATTCGCCTTTCCCAATGCTGCTGCTGGGGGTGGTGCCAGCATCTTTCGCCAGTTCGCTTCCTGGCTAAAGTCATGCCTCAAATGTCCAAAGTGTTCAAGGTAGTTTCTCCCCCTGGTTGCACTTGTTTGCGGTTAATTACACCTCCGCCGGTGTAGCTAATTTATGCTAGGGCCTAGTGTCTGAGCTCTGGAAGTCCGCTCCCAAACGCCAAGGACTGACAGTGTTTGGATGCTATGCTCTGGGGTAAAACAGGTGAGTGGGTCGCCAATTGCCCACTCATTCACCTTTCCCAATGCTGCTGGTGGTGGTGCCAGTGTCTCTTCTCTGCCAGTTCGCTTCCTGGCTAGTGTCATGCCTCAAATGTCCCTAATGGTAAGGGTAGTTTCTCCCCCTGGCTGTCTCTGTTTGCGGTGTGGCAATGCCTGCTACCTCCGCCGGAGTAGCCATCTTATGCTAGGGCCTAGTGTCTGAGCTCTGGAAGTCCGCTGCCAAACGTCTAGGACTGACAGTTGTTTGGATGCTTTGCCCTGGGGTGAAACAGGTGAGTGGGTCGCCAATTGCCCACTCATTCGCCTTTTCCATTTTTCAGTGCTGCTGGTGGTGGTGCCAGCGTCTCTTCTCTGCCAGTTCACTTCCTGGCTAGTGTCATGCCCAAAATGTCCCTAATGGTAAGGGTAGTTTCTCACCCCTGGCTGCATCAGTTTGCGGAGTGGCAACGCCTGCTACCTCCGCTAGGGCCTAGTGTCTGAGCTCTGGAAGTACGCTGCCAAACATCTTGGACTGAGAGTTGTTTGGATGCTTTGCCCTGGGGTGAAACAGGTGAGTGAGTCGCCAATTGCCCACTCATTCGCCTTTTCCATTTCCATTTCATTTTTTTCCGTCTGATACACAACCTACCAAACATAACACATAACACATATAACACAGTGACATAACACATAACACACATAACACACATAACACACACACACGTACAATTCACAAATCACAAGGACCTTTCCTCCTGTTATTTGCCCTGGCCTTCATTTTTTCTACACTCACTAGCATTAATGCTATAACTCACACTTCACCCTATAACATTTTTCCATCCACATACCTGCCAACAGACCCAACTTTTTCAGGGACAGTCCTGCTTTTCTCCTGTCCCATCAAATTTAGTTAAACTAGGTATGCTAGTGCACATAGGTATAGCTGGGTAGGGTAGCACTACAACATTAAATAAATATAATAAGGTAAATAATAAATATAACTTTAAAATAAAATTAAATAAACCCATTAAAATTAAAATTCAATTATTATTTAGAGATAATACATCTTTAACCAAAACAGTGCACTGCTAATACTCTTAACCATAACCGTACATTAACCCTAAGCTATTTTTAGTTCTTGTCCCACATTTTTTCCATTCGCATACCTGCCAACACACCCAACATTTTCATGGACAGTCCTGTTTTTTTCCAGTTCTGTCCAGTAAAAGTTGGGTTGTTGCAAAGTATGCCATTATAAATAGGTAGCAAATGCTAGGCATGCATTTAAAAGTGGTCCAAAATCGATTTAAAAATGTAAAATAATCCCTATTCTTTTATTAAACATCTATGGATGCGTGACTGTGTATGATAAAAAGGAGGCCAAGTTCCTTGGAGCATTTGTCTAGGTCTCAGACAAGACAACTGCTCGAAGGAACTTGGCCCTCAGTTTCGGGCAATGTGTATTGTGTACAGTACACCTCGGTACGTGTGTGCAACTCTATTGGTCGTTTCGGCAGGGGGCTCGCCTGCCATCAACGAATGAAGTGCATTCTGCAGTTCTGCAATTCATTTGTTGATGCCAGACCAGCCCCCTTCCGGCGACCAATAGAGTCGCACACACGTACCTTCACGGCGCGAACGCATCTGCTGCTGCTGCTGCTGCTCCGATGTGTTCTTAACCCCGTATTAACCCCTGCTACGCAGCCGGTAGAAAACAAAGATGAAACGAGCACGAAGAATGTCCACAAATATTCGCCCGAAAAGAAGATAGGAACGGGCGAATATTCGCGGAATCCGAAGATTTTTTTTTCTCCGAAGACGAGCACGAAGACGAACACGAAGAGCCCCCTGGTGCCCAAGTCTAGTGGGAACATCTTTTTTAGCCTGCTTGGCACAAGATACCACCTATTTAGTAATGTATAAAAATGTCAGATATTCTGACAATGGACATGTCTCTTTACTCTATTTATTGAACGAATCCAGTCCTCCATTGTAATGATCTCTTTACTCCATCGTATTCTGGCAGGGAAACCTTTTCTTTTGTTCGCTTTTATTAACTGGCAGCATTCTCTATATGTGTGTTTTTTCCCATATAGACCATTATTTTTTCTAGTCTGTTGTATAATGCATAGCTATTTTTAAGTATATATTTAGTTAAGAAATCTCTCATCCTGATGTACGAATAGTTCTCTATCTGGGAGATTAAATTCGGTCTTAATTTGCGGGAATGTCTTGATCTTTCCATCTACCCATAATTGCTTAATTTTCTTTATTCCTTTAGTTGTCCATGCTCTTAAATTTTAATTCTTGATTTCTGAGGCCAGAAGATGGATTTTAGCAAACTCTGGGATCCCTAGATTTTTTAAATTTATTTAAACCAGTAATTTAGTATCCCTTCTAGCACCATATTTGTATCCATATTTTAAAAATGTTTATCGAGGTCCATATCAGGGAGGAGAGATCTTTCTGCTCCATCATAATGGCCTCGATCTTATACCAGGCTTCTAGTCCATTTTCTTCATTTTGGGTATTAACAATGTGAATCAACGTATTTGCTTTCTGAAGTTCCGCTATATTAGGTAGTCCCAGGCCTCCTTCGTTAATATTTTTTGATAAGGTGCCCCTATATATCCTTGGCTTCTTTTTTTGCCAATTAAAATTTGTGACTGCTGTTTGCGGCATATCTAACCAAGATTTTGGGTATCTTATTGGGAGTGTTCTAAAGATTTTGGGTATCTTATTGGGAGTGTTCTAAAGATATACATCCATTTTGGGATTATATATGATTTAACTATATTTACTCTACCTATCCAGGACATTTCTAAGTTTTTCAGGCTCTTCAGCTTTCTATTAGTGATTTTAAGTAGCGGCATAAAGTTAGCCTGGGGCAGTTTATTAGGATCTTTAGTAATTTTAATTCCTAAACACGATATTTCATCGTGGGCCCATTCAAATTTATACTTAGATCTAATAAAGTCCTGCTCCAATTTCTCCATGTGTACTGGGAAAGTGGTTGTTCTCGTAACGTTTAATTTGTAATTTGATAATTTTCCAAATCTCTCAATAATCCTCATCAGAGGTGCCAGTGAATTTCCAGGGTCTTCCAGCATTAATAGGACGTCGTCTGCGTACATGCTAATTTTTAGTTCCATTTTATTTAAACAAAACCCTGCTATCTCCTTACATGTTCTTATCTCTTCCGCCAATGTTTCCAGCAATATAATATAGAGCAGGGGGGAAAGAGGACACCCTTGACGGGTGCCATTCTTGATCTTGAACCAATCCGATGTAATCCCCTGCCCTATGGTTCTAGCTGTAGGAGTGGAACAGAGCAACATTATCGCTATCTATTTAGATATCTGCCATCTATCCTGTTCGCCCTAAGTGCCTGCTCCATAAAATCCCATCAAGCGCCTTTTCCACGTCTAATGACAGGGCGAGAAGGGATGAGCCTCTTTTCAAGACACAATCAATGATGTCAACTGTTCTCCTTATGCTGTTTGTAGATGCTCTTTTAGGGATGAAGCCCACTTGGTCTCCATGGATAATATTCCCTATCACCTTTTTCATCCTTTCCGCTAGTACTGTAGCAAGGCGATAGGCCTCTAATTTGTTACCGTATAAGGATTTTTCCCCGGCTTTGAGATTGGGACAATGTTGGCCCTTAATAACTCTTTGGGTATCTTATTTTCCTCTATAATTTCGTTGAAGGTATCAGTCAGTGGGGTTACTACCTTATAGAAGAAGTTGTTAAAGCCCTCTGGGCCTGGAGATTTCTGGCACCTCTGACTTCTAAGTCGTTAAGCTCTTCTTTTTGCTGTTCTATGAGCTTTTAGCCTTATATTTGCCCATATAATCAGCTATATCTTGTTTGTCTTTCTGTCCCTGTATGTTATAGAGCGCCTGATAGTATTTGTTGAATGTACCGCCTATTTCTTCAGGGGATAGATATTCTTTTTGGTCATCTTTAATCTTAGTTATTCTTTTTTACCATTTACTCGATCTGTAAGTATTTTGTGGGCCCTATTGCCCAAATAATAAAACTTTGTATTCAGATATTGAAGGTTTTTGTTAGTTTCTTCAATCAGAATACTATTTATTTTGGTCTTTGTCTTCTCTGAATTACCTTTTGAGGGTCTAGCTTTATTTTGGGAGGACAGTTTTTCCAGGGATATATGTCCCCCCCCAAATCTTTTTTCATCCGGTGTCCCATTTTTATCAGGTAACCCCTTATTGTGGCTTTATAAGCGCATCAGATGTTTGTGTAGGAGGTTTCTTCCTTGCAATTTTCTGCAAAGAAGAAATCAGTCATTCGGTCAATATACTCTTTATCTTTTTTGTTTTTCAATATATAGTAATTGATCCTCCATGAATTCCTAGATTTATTTTTAAAATAAAATCCTTTATAAAGAGAAAAAAAATTAAGGAGAACACATGTCTGATATCTAATATTTATAATTTCCCTTGTGATATTTAAACAAGTGAAATCCTACTTAAGAGGGAGAAAGAGGAAAAAAAGAGTGTCTAATATGTGTAATATGCATTGTGGCATTTAAACAAATGAAATCTTACCTAAGAATGGAAAAGCAAGGGAGAAGAAAGAAAATAATAATAATAATTCCAATCATATTTTAAGTGTATTGTGTCTAATATATGTTGTCCTTCACGCAAGTGAAATCCCACCTAAGGAGGGAAAGACTGTTACCTTTCGCCGGCGGGTCTGTCCAGGGAGCTCCTCTGCTGCCGTCCTCGGTGCTATGGAAGTGCACACACGTGCACGCTGTCATGGCGGCCAGGAATCCTTACCCAGCAACTGCGTACGTCACGCTAGGGGGCGGGTCCTCCCGCTTTTTATCTGATTGGCTGATTATTGCCTGCAGCTGTTTGGCACCAAATTTAAGCCCACTGCTCACTCTAATCTGAGCCCTTGTGTGGTACATTCGTTATCACTGTCTCAGTGTGCTATATATCTGATATTCTGGTTTTCTGACTCCTGCTTTGTTCCTGACTACTCTTTGATCGCCGCCTGGATTGACTTCGGATTGCTTTTTGAACTTTGCCTGTTTGCTGCCTGCCTTGACCTTGGACTGTGACCTGTTTTTGCTATTTGTACTGTTCCGCTGCTGTCCCACTATTCCTCCTACAACTACTTGTCCGGATAGCTCACCACTCTGCATACGGGACCCGTCCCTTGTCGGATTGTTACAGTACACAAGGGCCATTTAATGGATCCCGCAGAAATGGATCAGCTGTTTCGGTCACAGGAGGCAAGAATGCAAGGACTGGATCATCGTATGGATCAATTGGCGCAAGCCCTGCAGACTCTCCTCACACGCACTGATCCAGTGTCAGGTACCGCTGCACCTCCTGTTAACCCCCAAGTTACCACACCGCCCGCTGCGACTATACCGTTACGCCTACCGTCTCCACCTCGTTATGGAGGGGATCCCACCACCTGTAGAGGTTTCCTCAATCAATGTGCGATCCAGTTTGAGCTGATGCCTTCTATGTTCCCGTCTGACCGAGCCCGTGTCGGCTATATGATTTCACTCCTAACAGACCGAGCCCTAGCCTGGGCTTCACCTCTTTGGCAAAAAGAGTCGCCTTTAATCAATGACTACCGTGACTTTGTGGCTACCATGCAAAGAATCTTCGACATGCCGGGCCGTGAGGCTACAGCCTCTGCATCGCTCATGTCCTTCCAACAAGGCTCCCGTTCCTTATCGGACTATGCCATAGAATTCAGAACGATAGCAGCTGAACTTGGTTGGAACAACGAAGCCCTAGTGGCTGCATTCATGCATGGCCTATCTGATAAGTTAAAAGATGAATTAGCAGCCAGAGAAATGCCTGAGGACCTAGAGGATCTAATATTATTCATATCACGCATAGATCTCCGCCTCAGACAGCGACAATCACAAAAGGAGAAACAAAGGAAACCCCCTATACGGCTAGCTCCCCGATTCTCCAACTCCACACCCCAGAGCCTAGATCCGGAGGAACCTATGCAATTGGGTGCTACCTCCTTAACTGAGCAAGAAAAGTCTCACCGCCGTAGTGAAGGCCTCTGTTTGTACTGCGGAGGTAGGGGACATTTCGCTAGGTATTGCCCGAACAAGCCGGGAAACGCCCGCACCTAGGTAGGATCAGGGGACCTACTCTGGGTGTTCTTTGTATCTCCCCTGAGCACCAGATCAAACGCATAACTGTTCCTGCCTCGTTATGTTGGGAAAACACCAGGGTTAACGTAGAGGTACTCATCGATTCCGGTGCTGCCGGTAATTTCATCGATTCCAAGTTTGTCACCCGGTATGACATACCTCAGGTCAAGAAACATACACCATTGACATTGGAGGCAATTGATGGCAGACCTCTAAGCCCTTCCACAGTGACACATGAGACAGAGGCCGTTACCTTTCAAGTAGGAGCACTGCATCAAGAAGTCTTGAACTTCAACATAATCACATCTCCTTCCTGTCCTGTTGTGATCGGATTTCCTTGGCTCCAGAAACACAATCCGGTGATAGACTGGAGAACTGCTCAAATCGTGTCTTGGGGTGAGGAGTGTAAAAATTGCTGTCTTTGTAAAATCACGCCCGTACACAGTGTCACTATGTCTCCTCTCTCCACCAGAATTCCGAAACCGTATCAAGCATTTGCGGATGTGTTCAGTAAGAAGGAAGCGGATCGCCTTCCACCCCATCGTCCCTACGACTGCCCGATCGACTTATTACCTGGAACCACACCTCCTAGGGGCAGGGTGTACCCTCTTTCGAAACCAGAGAATGAGGCCATGGAAGCCTACATCAAGGAGAATTTGGAGAAAGGCTTCATCAGACGGTCCTCCTCCCCGTCAGGAGCGGGATTCTTCTTTGTCAAAAAGAAAGAGGGGGATTTAAGACCATGTATTGATTACCGTGGTTTGAACCAGATAACAATAAAGAACAAGTATCCCATACCTCTGATTCCTGAATTATTTGACCGACTAAAGGGGGCTAAAATCTTCACAAAGCTCGATCTCAGAGGGGTCTATAACCTTGTACGGATTCGTGAAGGACATGAGTGGAAGACCGCCTTCAATACCAGGTCAGGTCACTATGAATACCTGGTCATGCCATTTGGGCTCTGCAATGCCCCAGCGGTCTTCCAAGACTTTATTAATGATTGCCTCAGAGACTACCTCTCCCAATTCGTCATAGTATATCTTGACGATATCCTGATATATTCACCTGATCTCCATACCCATCGCCGGCATACTACCCTCGTTCTTCAAAGATTAAGGGAGAATGGACTCTATGCTAAGCTTGAAAAATGTCTGTTTGAGGTTTCCAAAGTTGCATTTCTGGGCTACATCATCAGTCCGTCTGGTTTTGAAATGGATCCTACCAAATTGAACGCCATCCTTCACTGGCCTAAACCAGAAGGCTTAAAACCTCTTCAGCGATTCTTGGGTTTTGCAAATTATTACAGGCGATTTATCCGGAATTTCTCACGGGTCGCAGCTCCTCTCACAGCCCTTACGAAGAAGGGAGCCGACGTACACAATTGGCCCAAAGAAGCATACCAAGCCTTTCAGAAACTCAAAAAGGCATTTACCTCTGCTCCGGTCCTGGTTCACCCTGACCCGTCTCTTCCATTCACCCTTGAGGTCGATGCTTCAGAATGTGGAGCGGGAGCTGTACTTTCCCAAAGGAAAACGTATTCCAGTCCGTTACACCCATGTGGCTTCTTTTCTAAGAAATTCAGTTCATCCGAAAGGAACTATGATGTGGGAAACCGGGAACTCCTAGCCATTATTCTTGCGTTGGAAGAGTGGAGACACCTCTTGGAAGGAACCACCATTCCGATAACCATCATTACTGATCACAAGAATCTATCCTATCTGAGCACCGCTAAACGCTTAAACCCTCGACAGGCCCGCTGGGCACTCTTTTTGTCTCGCTTTCAATATGTCATTACTTACAGACCCAAAAATACCAAGGCTGATGCTTTATCTCGTCAACATACTACTATCAAGGAGGAGGAGGAGATCGAAAAAGAACCCATTATTCCAAGGAATAGGATACTGGCCATGGTTAAAACCACACTTGAGTCTCCTCTAATAACCAGAATCAAGGCTATGCAACACCATCTTCCTACCGACCTACCACAGGGAAAATTGTTTGTACCCATGCGGGAGAGGATTCCCATCATGTCAATCCATCATAATACTTTACCTACTGGACATCCAGGTGTTTCTCGAGCCATTTCATTGATCAAAAGATCATACTGGTGGCCTACCATGAATAAGGACATCAAGGAATACGTGTTAGCCTGTCAAGCTTGCGCCAGGGTGAAGACACCTCGCTCACTACCTTCTGGTCTGCTACAACCACTTCCTCTACCCGAACAACCTTGGACTCATTTATCGATGGATTTTATCGTGGATTTGCCACCTTCCAACAAGTATACTACTATTCTGGTTGTGGTCGATAGATACTCAAAAATGGCTCATTTCGTTCCGCTTCTTGCTTTACCTACAGCAGCAGCACTTTCTACCATCTTCATCAGAGAGATCTTCCGATTGCATGGACTGCCTAAGGAAATAGTCTCAGACAGGGGGAGCCAATTCGTGTCGAGATTCTGGAGAACATTCTGCTCTGAGATGGGAATCAAATTATCGTTTTCATCTGCCTACCATCCCCAATCCAATGGGGCAGCAGAGAGGACCAACCAATCACTGGAACAGTACCTTCGCCTTTTCGTTTCAGACCATCAGGACAATTGGTCCAATCTTCTTCCCTGGGCAGAATTTGCCTTCAACAATGCTACACATGAATCCACTAAAACCTCTCCGTTCTTCTGTTGTTCCGGTGTACATCCACGTTTCCTGCCCGACTCCTTTCAAGTCAGTAACATTCCTACTCTGGATGACAGACTGGCAGAATTAAGAAGAATCTGGAATACAGTTCGGGAATCGCTAAAATTGGCTACCGAGAAACAAAAGAAATACGCAGACAAAAGAAGAGGGGGAACACCCTCCTATCTCCCTGGAGATCGTGTGTGGTTATCCACGAAGAACATAAAATTACGTGTTCCGACACCCAAACTTGCCCCTAGATACATCGGCCCTTACAAGATCCTCAGACGCATCAACCCAGTGGCTTACGAGTTGCAACTGCCTCCAACTCTTAGGATACCCCGGGTATTTCATGTGTCCCTCCTGAAACCCCTTCACTGTAACCGGTACACCACTCTGGATCCTGTTCCGGATAAGGTCCAGGTTGATGGTCACGAAGAGTATGAGGTGCGTTCTATACTGGACTCCCGTTTCCACAGGGGCTCTTTACAGTATTTGGTCCATTGGAAGGGTTATGGACCCGAAGAACGTTCCTGGGTGTCGGCCAAGGATCTTCATGCCCCACATCTGGTGAAAGGTTACCATCGCCGCTTACCTTCCCGTCCTGGTTGTGCCCGTCCGGAGTCCGGCCCTTGCGGAGGGGGTTCTGTTACCTTTCGCCGGCGGGTCTGTCCAGGGAGCTCCTCTGCTGCCGTCCTCGGTGCTATGGAAGTGCACACACGTGCACGCTGTCATGGCGGCCAGGAATCCTTACCCAGCAACTGCGTACGTCACGCTAGGGGGCGGGTCCTCCCGCTTTTTATCTGATTGGCTGATTATTGCCTGCATCTGTTTGGCACCAAATTTAAGCCCACTGCTCACTCTAATCTGAGCCCTTGTGTGGTACATTCGTTATCACTGTCTCAGTGTGCTATATATCTGATATTCTGGTTTTCTGACTCCTGCTTTGTTCCTGACTACTCTTTGATCGCCGCCTGGATTGACTTCGGATTGCTTTTTGAACTTTGCCTGTTTGCTGCCTGCCTTGACCTTGGACTGTGACCTGTTTTTGCTATTTGTACTGTTCCGCTGCTGTCCCACTATTCCTCCTACAACTACTTGTCCGGATAGCTCACCACTCTGCATACGGGACCCGTCCCTTGTCGGATTGTTACAAAGACAGAGGAAAAAACAATATTATTGTGTCTAATATATATATATATACTTTCCTTTTTTAGGTAGGATTTCACTTGTTCCAATATCACCAAGGAAAGACAGAAAAAAAAATTCCAGTCATGTTTTGAGTGTATTGTGTCTAATATATGTACTTCTCTTTGTGACTTTCAAACTAGTGAAATCCTTCCTAAAAAGGGAAGGACAAGAAAGAGAAAGAGAGAGAAAAAAAAAGCCCCTATCCTACTATATGTGTGGTCCACCTCCCCCCTCTGTCTCCCCCATCCACTGACTCTATCCATTCTAGCCTAAATCCAAGCCATTTTCCAAAGTCCGTTATCCTCTAATGTCACATGTGGAAGTTGAAGAATTTTGCTGATTCTGGATGTCAGCACAATGATCTCTTTACCTCATTGCTTATTCTGCTGATAGCAGATAAGATAACACTACAATCACCTGTCTACGTCATTTCTTAGTTTACTTATGTCTTCTTTGTGTCTTGGAAGAATGTGTACGTATGGTATGTTTTCGTGTGTTTTCTTTGCTCTAAGTGCCTTGTTGCAAAAGAATCAGAGTCCGCCACAACAAAGGACAAGTTGTCCCTTTCTTGACCTTCTATATGTAAAGATTTCACATGTCTGGGGGGGGGCTATTTTTCTTGACCTCTTTAAAATGCGTGTGTCAGCAAATTAAAGTAAATATACCAACAGATGGCTAGACAATATGCTAATAACTGTTTGCGCTTCTTTGCCTATATATTGTTAGAAAATTAAGGAGGGAGAGAGAAGTCTGCGAACTGGACTCTCCCCTGTGCGCACTTGAATAAAGAAGCTCTTGCTTACTCAACTCATTGAACTGGTGTCGTCAGATTTCTTGCCGACATTCACATCTATTAATAGAGGAAATAGCTAAAATGAAAGGGGGAGTTATAATAATGGGCAACTTTAATCTTCCTGATGTGAACCAAAGTAGCTGGTTGTGCCTGGAGTACAGATATTCTAAACTGCCTACTCGGATTATCTTTAAAACGAGTAGTTGAGGAGCCAACTGGTAAGGAGGCCATATTAGATTTACTTTTATTACTTTAGGTGATAGTTTGGGATCTAGTGATCATCAGTCTGTGTTGTTTAATATACACTCACTGGTCACTTTATTAGGTACACCTAGCTAGTACCAGGTTGGACCCCCGTTTGCCTTCAGAACTGCCTTTATTCTGGAAACATTCCTCAGGTGCTGGAAACATTCCTCATGACCGCATCACACAGTTGCTGCAGATTTGTTGGCTGCACATCCGTGATGCGAATCTCCTGTTCCACTACATCCCAAAGGTGCTCCATTGGATTGAGATCTGGTGACTGTGGAGGCTATTGGAGTACAGTGAAATAATTGTGATGTTCAAGAAACCAGTTTGAGATGTTGTGAGCTTTGTAATATGATGCATTATCCTGCTGGAAATAGCCAGGCCATGTACTTCCAGAGATGGTATTCTGCATACCTTAGTTGTAACGAGTGGTTATTTGAGTTACTGATGCCTTTCTGTAATCTTGAAGCAGTGTGCCCATTCAGTGACAACAACAAGGCATTTTCGTCCACACAACTGCGGCTCACTAGATATTCGCTGGAGGGTTCAACCTACAGGATACAGGAAGATGGTAAGTTGCTGTCTAGGTACCAATTTCTGGCAGCCATAAGGCACTTAGATCTACCATTCAGGGAATGTGGGACACAACCCTTTCACATTGTGGTGGCTACTGAGGCAACCAGGTGGATTTTTTTTTAGGGGAAGACGTCTACTGTTTGCGTTAACATGATGTGTATGTGCGGGCAGGGTTTATTCACTTTTTTTTCATTCCTCTTGCTCATAGTTATGGTTTTAGTACATGTTCTCTTGAGGCTCCCAATGATTTGTCTGAATCATGGGGAATTTTTATGTTTACTGGGCAGCAAAACAGACTAGAGATCACCCAATGAGCAAGAACATCTGTTTTGATCCAGAACACATCTCTGTTAGTTGGATCAAAAAGGGGTATGCTCTGGGATGTTTTATTAGTGACTTTCTTTACCATGTCACTATTCATGGGGTTCATCAGCTCTTGTTGGTATATCTGGGTGGAAATGACTGATGCGTTAAGCTAGTCCCAGGCTCAAATAATACAAATGTGTAATATGAGGCCTACCAAACAGGTGTGAGCATGCTGCAAATACAGTGTATTGGCTGTACAGTGTATACAAAAACTCACCCTAATAAAGTTGGCAACAAATTTATAAACATAATATAAACGAGAGGTTTTGGTTATATGAATTGGCCAAAGCATAATTAAGCTCACCCGCCAGGTCAAGGCACACTCTCAATAGGGTGAGAACCTACTCTCACCTCCTACATAGTGGGCCCACAAAGCTGTTTATACTGCTACCAAAACCTTATTAATGTGTTGGGGGAGGTGAAATTAAAAGTCCTCCCAATTAACCCCTGGACAGCAAGATGCAACCAGACAAATGAGGAGCCAACAACCTAACATATGTGCAAGCATATGTAGGAGGTGAGAGTAGGTTCTCACCCAATTGAGAGTGTGTCTTGAAGAATGCGTGCAATACAAAATTCTCCGTCCATTCGCACAGCCGCCATTTTGACTACAATAAGAAGAGGAGAATCTCACCATTATGCCTGCACTAAGAGAAGGAACATTGAGTGACTGGTGTCACATGACTGAGAACTGAGCATTGAGAGTCTTCTGAGTGAGACTTGGTGAGCCTGCCATTTCTCACAGTGTCTAATTTAAGAGGATTTTTTTGGCTGTGTATTCTTGTGCTAGTGCTGTTGAGCTGACAGTTTGCCACACAGTGCCTGGCTTCCCTGTTTGTTTGTTTGTTTGTTTTGTTTTTTAGAATTATACAGGACAGTCAGTCAAACCAAGAAGTAAGTTAGTGAATTATTTAGTAATTAATCAAGAAATGAAAAAAAGTATTATTAAAATTGTTACTTTATTGTAATACAAAACACACAGAAGAAAGCCCTGAGCTCAAACTCCACTCTTGGGCGGCAGCAACGGCTATAGTATTCATCAGCCCAAAATACATAGCATAAACACCAAAAATATAGTTACCTGCGCACTATCCCTGTGACGGACCGACCAGGGACCTCAGGTTGTCCCTCTCCGCCAAGAGCGACTTCTCCCTTCAAGGCAATAATTCCCCTCAATCCATAGGCAATATCCCCAAGCAAAGTAAAGGGATATTGCTACCCAGTACCCAGATAACCAGGTGGGAGTAGTCTTTAGGTACAACAAGAGGAGAACTGATTTACTTTAGACATAGACGGCTGGATATATCCAGCAAAAAACACTAACATAAAACAAGATACTGGGATACAAACCGACCCCTTAATCTGCATCCCAGAGACAACAGGGCCAGTAAAGGGATTAACAATACAAAAGGACACAGACACCACTAAAATAAGGAATACACGTTGTCTTGATTAGATTATCTCCCAGACTTTAGTGTGCTGTGTGTAAACGGTTAGGAAATTAGTCAATAATAAAATAAATTTTTAGTAATAACACACAAAAGGGCTTCATGTCACTGGATAACATTAACTGAGGGGTAGGGTGACTCTTGGAACTGTCAGTCCCAAAATTCAGGTACCAAATCTGTTTCCGAGCTCCACAGTCTTTACAGTCTCTTATGATTTGGATAACATGGCACTCGTTATCAGGGCCCATAGTCTGTAGGAAGGAGGCTGGCACTCAGTCCCCTCCAGGAGCCCATGGCACGGTTTTGCCCATGGCAATGGTTTGGTTTTACTAATTTGACTTGGTTCAAGTTAGTTTGTTAGGTTTCGAGCTGGCCTGTGGCTCAGAACCTGGGGTGGTGTAGGTGTGTTATTATACACAGGTTATTCTGTGTGGTGAAGGGGTGTCTTGGTATGCCCCTACAGTGGTCAATTTGGAGGCACCTGGTATGTTTAAGTTAATATGTTTATAATTGGGGGTCATTGTTTATGAAGGGGAAATATGTTATCACTGTTCAATTGTGGTGGTCTGTTTTGACAATGACTTTAAATATTGTAAATTGTTAACAAAGCTGTGGAAATTATATTTGCGCTGAATAAAGGTGTACGTGTCTTTCTTGGGTAGATGTTGGTTTGTGGGTACATTTGACTATGCGCCTATCAAGAAGCCCATAGAGCAGCGCAGCTTAGTGGCGTGGGCCTTGACAGAGCTAGTGGGTGTGCATGAAGCTTGAGCCTGTGGAGCAGCAGATGTCTGGTAAGAACTTATTTGCTCTTTCTTTCTTATTTAAATTATATATATATTTATTAATACTATAATGATAGTTAGCAATACATTATGCATTGCTAACTACCATTATCTTATTTATAAATGTATTATTATTAGTAATTAATGGTAATTTAAAGTCTGGTAATAATTTATTATTGTTACATTTATAAATTGTATTATAAATATATAAAATGTATTTTTAACCCCTTAAGGACCGGGCTTATTTTTCGTTTTCTACCCTGTGGGACCGAGGCTGTTTTGACACTTTTGTGGTGCTTGTGTTCAGCTGTAATTTTCTCCTCACCCATTTAGTGTACCCACATAAGTTATATATTGTTTTTTTTCAGGACAAGATGGGCTTTCTTCAGATACCATTATTTTGATCGTATCATCTTATTTACTATAAAAAAAATAAAAAAAACATGGTGCAAAATTGAAAAAAAAACACATTTTATGACTTTTATTTGAAAAATCTTTTACTCACCTAAAAAGCAAGTAAAAAAACTAGCTAAATAGATTCTACTACTTGTCCTGAGTTGAGAAATACCCAATGTTTTTATGTTTTTTTGCTGTTTTTTGTAAGTTATAGGGCAATAAGTACAAGCAGCGTTTTATGATTTCCAAATCTTTTATAACAAATCTGGTCAGTCTGCCTCCATCTCCTCTTTGGAACATCTTTGAAGCCGGTTAACTCAATTTAACCCATTCAAACCATATATTTTTGAAAACTAGACACCCCAGGGTATTCCAAATGCTGTTATTTTAACCCTTTCCATGCACCAATTATACAACTACACTTTGTCAAACTTTGTAATAGTAATTTTTTTTTTTTTTTCCACACAAATTGTACTTTAGTTATAGATATACAGGTGCTGGTATATGTCACTGTCAAACAACACCCCAATATGTGTTCAGCAACATCTCCTGAGTACAGCGATACCCCACATGCATGGGTTTGTCAGATTGTTTGGCTGGTAAAAGGCTACTTTTGGGGCATGCGTAATTCAGGTGGTCATTTGGTCATTGTGCCTCCCTCTCCTCTTTGGAATATCTTTGAAGCCGGTTAACTCAATTTAACCCATTCAAACCATATATTTTTGAAAACTAGACACCCCAGGGTATTCCAAATGCTGTTATTTTAACCCTTTCCATGCACCAATTATAGAACTACACTTTGTCAAACTTTGTAATAGTAATTTTTTTTTTTTTTTTTTCACACAAATTGTACTTTAGTTATAGATATACAGGTCCTGGTATATGCCACTGTCAAACAACACGCCAATGTGTGTTCAGGAACATCTCCTGAGTGCAGTGATACCCGACATGCATGGGTTTGTCGGGTTGTTTCAGATTTAAAATGCCACATTTGGGAAGTGTGCTTTTTTTCTCCATTTTGGTCAGTCTGTACCTATGCCCTATCTTTGAGCTAGGCCACTCCAATTTACCCCATCAGCCATTTTTTTTATATATTAGACACCCCTTGGGTATTTGAAGTGCTTTTATTTTAACTCTTTGTTGAGATTTTTGAGAAATTTTAGCACTTGCTCAAAATAATAAACTTTATTTTTTAATTTAATTTTATTTTTTTAATACTTTTTTAATATATTTTTTTACACATTTTGCTGGTACTGGATGGTTCATCTAGTGACATCACTGCATAATTATTTTTAAATGTTAGCACATTTTTTTTTAATTTTTTTTTTCATTTTTTATTTATTTTTATTTTTTTTTGAATATTTTACTAATCACATAGTGATTAGAAAGCTGGGCTCCATTGACTTGCATGGTTGAATGCAGTACCTGTATTCAACCAGCAAGTGGAGCCAGTTCTCTAGAGGGTCTGGAGACCCTCTAGCGAACTTTTTCGTCTTTATTGTTTTATTTCCCGGGCCGCCGCCATCTTGCTTGATGGCGAAGATCACCGGCAGCGGCGGCTGTGACCGCTCTCCGGAGCGGTTACAGCCCACCCAGAGGTAAGTGTTTGGTGTCGCTGGATGCCTCCTGATCGAGGCATTCCAGCGACACCATTTAAGTTTAGGAGGCGATCGTTGATCGCCTCCTAAACGCTTTTAAAACGGGCTGTTGACGCCCCGGGGAGGGGCCAGACATGGCCCCCGATGCCGATCTCGGCCTTGCTGAATGCCTCGACATCGAGGCATTGCAGCAAGGCCGTTTAAGCGAAGAAAGTGATCCTTGATCACTTTCTAAGCTTATTTAATTTTTTGACGGTTCAGGACCGTCAAAGGTCATTTAGTGACCTTCTTGTTATGACGGTCCTGAACCGGCAAAGGTCGCGAAGGGGTTAATATAATGGTAATTAGTATACCGTATTTGCTCGACCCTGATTATAAGACGACCCCCCAAAATCAAAATATTAATTTAGGAAAAAAACAAAAAGCCTGAATATAAGACTACCCCATAGGAAAAGTAGTAAATATTAATTCCTGTAAACTATTTTTTCATATTTAATAAAAGCTATGATTGAGAAAAATATATATTTTTTTATTTCCTTTTATTTGCCAACCTGCCCCCCCAGTTATGCACATCTGCCCCCAGGCTTGCCACTCTGCAAATGCCTTTTAACCCCCTATACGCCCCTCTGCCCCATGATATGCCTTATAGTGGCATATAGGGGGTTAAAAGCAGCAATCACACTCCTATCAAGCCAAGGCAGCAGAACATGCTGGAACCTGGGGATGATAAGAGTACAGCCTCCCTATGCCATGCTACCACCACCACCCCCCTTACTCATCCATACTAACACACACTCATTCACAAACATTTAAATACTCATTCATTCCATTAATCACACATACTTCACACATTAATCACAAAAACCCTCCCCCACCCCCTTACCTGAACTGCAGATCTCTCACTTGAAGACTTCTGCAGGGGCCCAGCTGTGCGAGCAACTTCTCTGGCCCCGCCCCCAGAGGAAGGAGGGGGGAGGTAGAGTTATGTGAGGTATGTGGTTAGTTCCTTTGTTTAAGCATTCAATGAGTTAATCTGAGGTTGATTTAAATGTGTTTCTTTGTGCATGCCCTCTGTATCTGTTCTGGTAAGAGGTGTCATCTTCTCAGGACCCCTGTGGTGATTCATGGCCTAACAGATAAGGATCCTTAGTTATAGGAATTCCATTCCTATATTAAGTGGAGGGGTTTTCCATCACCTTTACCCCACCATAACTTATTGGCACATCAAAGATGGGAACTAATTCTTGGAAAAGGTGTCATATAATTGGCTATGTGGTCAGAGGGGTGTTTTCTAGAAACTGAAGCTGATTAGGGGCAAAGCAGTGACCTCAAAGCAGAACTCCATGATATACTCTGATCGGAACAACATCATAAGAAACCGTCTGGACTTAAGGAGTTCCCACAGGCCTACTTATTGGAGAAACTTGTGAGTGAGAGTCCTGTATTTAAGTCCCATTGGTTTTAAGAACTGTTTGCCTGTTTTATTTTTCTTTTGTATGTCTTGTTTTTTGTAATTGTGGCACTGTGTAATTTTTGTCTTATCGTTATTAAAATATTAATAATCAAAATCTGTCTTTGGGGTCTAGTATCGATATCCACAAACCCTATGAGAGGATCGCGTTACCAAATTGTTACCAAGGAGATATATATATATATATATATATGTTTGCCAGGGGTGGGTTGGTATATATACCGTATTTGCTTGATTATAAGACGACCCTGATTATAAGATGACCTCCCCCAAATCTAAATATTAATTTAGGAAAAAAAATCCTGACTATAAGACTACCCTATAGGAAAATAGGAAAAGTTTTACTAGTAAATATTAATTCATGTAAACTGTTTTTTCATATTTAATAAAAGCTATTATTGAGAAAAATATTTTTTGTTTTTATATCCTTTTATTTGCTAACCTGCCCCCAGAAATGTCTTATACCCTCCTATATGCCACTGTGTCCCATGATATGCCTTATACCCCTCTATGCCACTCTGGAATATAGGGGGTTAAAAGGCATTTCTGGAGATTATATAATTGCTAACAGCAATCACACTCCTATCAAGCTCAGGCAGACAGCACATGCTGGAACCTGGGGATGATAGGAGTGCTATCACATCCATGCTATCACACACACACACTCATTCACAAACATTTAAATACTCATTCATTCCATTAATCGCACATACTTAAGCTCATTTGAGCAGGGCTACGGAATTTGATGGCGCTATATAAAAAAATAAATAATAATAATAAATACTTGCTCAAAAACCATCCCCCACCCCTTACCTGAACTGCAGATCTCTCACTCGCAGACTCCTGCATGGGCCGGCTGTGCGAGCAACTTCTCTGGCCCCGCCCCCAGAGGAAGGAGAGGGGAAGAGTCACGTGACGACTTTGCAGGGTTCCTGTTCTCCTGCTGCTGGTACGAGAGACGGCGCTCACGGACCAAAGCACCAGTAAGCAGTCTGGCCCCAGCGGACCTTTTTTTTCTTTGCAGCTATTTGAGGTCTGATTAGAAGACGACCTCGATTATAAGAGGAGGGGAATTTTTCAGAGCATTTACGGTATATATAGAGATAAATGTTCTAATTCGGATTTCACACGAATCCGGTATCAAAATCGTGAGTGGTGGCAAACTACCAGTAGCAGACTACCTGGGATTTGTCACGGCTTGGCAAGTAGTCACCCTATATGCCACTCTGCCTCCCTGATATTCCTTTTAACCCCCTCTATACCACTCTGCCCCAAGATAGGCCTTATACACCTTATATGCCACTGCGGATTTCCACTTCAGTCAAGTCCCGCGATGCTGTGAAGACCGGGGAGAATAGTAGACAAAGGTGAAGATTCTTCGTGTGTGAGTCTTCGTCTTCGCCTACGTTTTGCCGGCACTGCCTTCTCTTCTTCATGTCTTCGGAACGAACACGCACTCTTCGTGTTCGTTTTCATGTTCGCCCGAAGACGAATGCACAAGTCTAATTTATTCTATGCATTATTTATGTATACCTGCAAATACAGGGTTTGTATACCTGCAATGCTGCTTCCATGTATTTATTGATCTATTCATTGAGTGCTGAGTTTACATGTGATTTTCAATTGATCTATGTCATGGTCAGGACTACTTGCCAAGCCGTGACTGTGTGGAGGGTGTGGGCATGAAGGGGTTAATAGCACCAGGCCTCTGGATTTACTAACGTCACCCCTTAACAAGGCATAAGTTACACCAAATTAACCCCCAAATCCATGCCTGTATCCGCCAGGGGGACGCAGGAATCCAACGGAGTCACGTGACGTGCGTCACGTACGTCACATGATCCTTCTGCGCGTCTGCTTCCCGTGTGCAGTAGAACTGGTTGTCTGCGGAAGTCTGCGAGCGGCGCGTACATCATCTGTTCAGGTAAGGGGGTGAGGGAGGCTGTATGAAGGAGTATGTGAGATTGAGTGAATGAGTGAATGCATTCTAATTCTGTCTAATTCTGGGACTATACATATATATTTATGTATGAGTATATGTCTAGTGGCATGTGTATATGTGTTTATGTATTCCTTAGGGCAGTTTTTAAACCCAGTTCTTAAAGGACACCAATGGTCCAGGTATTATGAATCTCAATTTCCATAGATTTTAATAATTAGTAAATTCTGCACTGTTAGTGTGTCTAAAGGTTAAAAACTACTGAGTTAAGTATATTGTACAAAGATGCCACAGGCAGGCTGTTTTGGTGGCAAAGATGCCACAGGCAAGCTGTTTTGGTGGCAAAGATGCCACAGGCAAGCTGTTTTGGTGGCAAAGATGCCACAGGCAGGCTGTTTTGGTGGCAAAGATGCCACAGGCAAGCTGTTTTGGGGGTAAAGATGCCACAGGAAGGCTGTTTTGGGGGCAGCGACCATCACATAAATCAATACCAAAGTGAAACCGTCCGTGGAAACCCTCCGGATGCGGGTGTCAGTGTGGCAGAGCCTGTCCTGTTGTGTGTGTGTTTGGGTGTTGGTGTGACAGGGCCTGTCCTGGTGTGTGTGTTTGGGTGTCGGTGTGGGAGGGCCTGTCCTGGTGTGTGTGTTTGGGTGTCGGTGTGGCAGAGCCTGTCCTGGTGTGTGTGGGTGTCAGTGTAGCAGAGCCTGTCCTGTTGTGTGTGTATGGGTGTTGGTGTGACAGAGCGTGTCCTGGTGTGTGTGGGGGGGGGTATTGGTGTGACAGAGCCTGTCCTGGTGTGTGTGTGTGTTTGGGTGTTGGTGTGACAGAGCCTGTCCTGGTGTGTGTGTTTGGGTTTGGATGTGACAGAGCCTGTCCTGGTGTGTGTGTTTGGGTGTTGGTGTGGCAGAGCCTGTCCTGGTGTGTGTGTCTGGGTGTCAGTGTGGCAGAGCATGTCCTGATGTGTGTGTTTGAGTGTCGGTGTGGTAGAGCCTGTCCTGGGGTGTGTGTTTGGGTGTTGTGTGTTTGGGTGTCGGTGTGGCAGAGCCTGTCCTTTGTGTGTGTGTGTGTGTGTTTGGGTGTTGGTGTGGAAGAGCTGTCCTGGTGTGTGTGTTTTTGGGTATTGATCTTGCAGAGCCCATCCTGGTGCGGGTGTTTGGGTGTCAGTGTGGCAGAGCCCGTCCTGGCGCGCTGATTGGAGTGCTGGGGTTCTTTTCTGTGTTCGTACACACTGGTGTCCTGGTGTGTGTACCAACACACAACACCCAAACACACACACACACCAGGACGGGCTCTGCCACACAGACACCCAAAAACACACACACCAGGACGGGCTCTGCCACACCGACACCCAAACACCAGGATGAGTTCTGCAACACCAACACCCAAAAATACACACACCAAGACAGGATCTGTCTCACCGACACCCAAAATCCAGGATGAGTTCTGCAACACCAACACCCAAACACACACACACACCAGGATGGGTTCTGCAACACGAACACCCAAACACACACACACACCAGGATGGGTTCTGCAACACCAACACCCAAACACACACACCAGGATGGGTTCTGCAACACCAACACCCAAACACACACACCAGGACGGGTTCTGCAACACCCAAACTCACACACCAGGACAGGCTCTGCCACACCCAGACACACACACCAGAATAGACTCTGCCACACCGACACCCAAATACACACACCAGGATAGGCTCTGCCACACCGACACCCAAATACACACACCAGGATGGGCTCTGCCACACCGACATCCAAACACACACACCAGGACGGGTTCTGCAACACCCAAACACACACACCAGGACAGGCTCTGCCACACCAACACCCAAACACACACATCAGGACGGATTCTGCCACACTGATACCCAAACACACACACCAGGATGGGTTCTGCAACACCAACACCAAAACACACACACAAGGATAGGCTCTGCCACACCGACACCCAGACACACAAAAGGCCAGGCTCTGCGACACCCAGACACACACCAGAATAGGCTCTGCCACACCGACACCCAAATACACAAACCAGTATGGGCTCTGCCACACCAACACCCAAAAACACACTCACCAGGATGGGCTCTTAGGATGGGCCATACCCAAAAATACACACACCAGAATGGGTTCTGCAACACCAACACACACACACCAGGATAGGCTCTGCCACACCAACACCCAAACACACACATCAGGACGGATTCTGCCACACTGATACCCAAACACACACACCAGGATGGGTTCTGCAACACCAACACCAAAACACACACACAAGGATAGGCTCTGCCACACCGACACCCAGACACACAAAAGGCCAGGCTCTGCGACACCCAGACACACACCAGAATAGGCTCTGCCACACCGACACCCAAATACACAAACCAGTATGGGCTCTGCCACACCAACACCCAAAAACACACTCACCAGGATGGGCTCTGTAACACCCAAACACACACACCAGGATGGGTTCTGCAACACCCAAATATACACACCAGGATGGGTTCTGCAACACCCAAACACACACACACCAGGACAGGCTCTGCCACACCCAGACACACACACCAGGATAGGCTCTGCTACACCGACACCCAAACACACACACCAGGACAGGCTCTGCCACACCGACACCCAAACACACACACCAGGATGGGCTCTGCAACACCGACACCCAAAAACAAACACACACCAGGATGGGCTCTGCAACACCTAATCGCACACACACCAGGATAGGCTCTGCCACACCGACACCCAAAAACACACACACCAGGATGGGCTTTGCTACACCGACACCCAAATACACACACACCAGGATGGGCTCTGCCACACCGACACCCAAACACACATACCAGGATGGGCTCTGCCACACCAGCACCCAAACACACACATCAGGACGGATTCTGCCACACCAATACCAAAACACACACACCAGGATGGGCTCTGCCACACCGACACCCAAAAACACACACCAGGATGGGCTCTGCCACACCGACACCCAAACACACAAACCAGGATGGGCTCTGCCACACCAACACCCAAACACACACATCAGGATGGATTCTGCCACACCAATACGAAAACACACACACCACGATGGGTTCTGCAACACCAACACCAAAACACACACACCAGGACAGGCTCTGCCACACCGACACCCAGACACACAAAAGGCCAGGCTCTGCAACACCCAGACACACACACCAGAATAGGCTCTGCCACACCGACATCCAAATACACACATCAGGATAGGCTCTGCCACACCGACACCCAAATACACACACCAGGATGGGCTCTGCCACACCGACATCCAAACACACACACCAGGATGGGCTCTGCCACACCGACACGCAAACACACACACACACATCAGGATGGGCTCTGCCACACCGACACCCAAACACACAACACCCAAATACACACACACCAGGATGGGCTCTGCCACACCGACACCCAAACACACACACACACACGGGGATGGGCTCTGCCACACCAACACCCAAACACACACATCAGGACGGATTCTGCCACACCGATACCCAAACACACACACCAGGATGGGTTTTGCAACACCAACACCCAAACACACACACCAGGACAGGCTCTGCCAAAATGAAACCCAAACACACACACCAGGACAGGCTCTGCCACACTGACACCCACATCCGGACAGGAAAAGTAAAAAATATTTTTTTAAAACATTTTCCACACTGCTTATGTCTTTTGTGTTTTAGCCCCCTTGTGTATCACCCCCGTCAGCCCTATGTGTATTTATGCCCCCAGCCTGCCCCTCCCTTTTGTTTTCATTTATGTGATTGACCCAGCCCCACATGTATTCGTGCATTCCACGAATGTATATTTATCCCACCAGACAGCCCCCCCTTTAGTATTGATTTATGTGATGCCCCAGCCAGCCACCCATTGTGTATTTATGCCACCGATCCAGTTTTAGTATCAAATCAGCCCTGACACCCAGATTGTGTCCACATGACCTGCCTAGTACCCAGATTGAAAGCACAGGGTTTTTTATTATTATTATTATACTTTATTTATAAAGCGCCGACAGATTCCGCAGCGCTGTACAAGGTAAACATTTTACAGATAACGACAAGTACAAAATGACAAGCAATTGACATACAGATACAAGAGGAATGGAGGGCCCTGTTCCAGCAGGAACTTACATTCTAGGTGGATAAGGGGTGAGAAACAGGAGGTGAGGACTGCGTTGTAGTGAATGATAATGTAGGGGGAGTTTATGTCAGTGGTAGGCTTCCCTGAAGAGAAAAGTTTTTAGGGAGCATTTGAAGGAGGGTAGAGTTGGTGAGAGTCGGATAGCATGGGGAAGGGAGTTCCAGAGGGTTGGTGCTGTGCGAGAGAAGTCCTGTAGGCGGGCATGGGAGGAGGTGATAAGTGAAGATGCAAGGAGCAGGTCATTGTTGGATCTTAGAGGGTGAGCTGGAGTATATTTGCTGATGAGGGAGGATAGGTAGAGGGGAGTGGTGTTAGTGAGAGCTTTGTAGGATAGAGTGAGTATTTTGAATTTAATTCTGCTATGGATGGGGAGCCAGTGGAGGGACTCGCAGAGAGGTGCAGCAGATGCAGAGCGTCGGATGAGATAGATTAGCCTGGCAGATACATTGAGCGCAGATTGAAGAGGGCATAGTCGGGAGAGAGGGAGGCCGGTAAGTAGGTTGTTGCAGTAGTCTAGACGGGAGATTACGAGGGAGTGGATTAGTTGTTTTGTGGTGCTAGCAGTCAGGAAAGTACAGATTTTGGAAATGTTACGCAGTTGGAAGTGGCAAGATTTAGAGAGTGATTTGATGTGAGGGATAAAATATAGGTTAGAGTCTAGGGTCACTCCGAGGCTGCAGACATGTGGTGATGGAGCGATAGTGGCACCGTCAACAGTGATAGAAAGGTCAGAGAGGGGAATAGAGTTAGAGGGAGGGATTAGAAGTAGCTCAGTTTTAGACATATTTATCTTGAGGTGGTGAGAGGCCATGCAGGAAGAGATGCCAGATAGGCAGCTGCTGATCTGAGAGAGGACAGATGCAGAGAGATTGGGGTGGAGAGATAGATTTGTGTGTCGTCTGCATAGAGGTGGTATTTGAATCCAAAGCTGTCGATGAGTTTTCCAAGTGAGGAAGTATAGATGGAGAATAGTTGAGGACCCAGGACAGATCCCTGAGGTACTCCAACAGACAGAGGCATTGAGGAGGAGTCGCCGCCGGCAAAAGACACAGAGAAGGATCTGTTGGAAAGATATGAGTTAATCCAGGAGAGAGAGCAGGGTCACGGACACCAAGACAGTCTGTAGGAGGAGGGGGTGGTCGACTGTGTCGAAGGCAGCAGAGAGGTCAAGTAAGATTAAGACAGAGTAGTGGCCATTGTTTCTAGCAGATAGAAGGCCATTTGTGACTTTGGTGAGAGCAGTTTCGGTCAAGTGCTGTGGGCAGAAACCGAATTGCAGGGGGTCGAGCAGGGAGTTTGAGGAGCGAAAGTGGGCTAGATGGTCGTAGATTAGTTTTTCTAAGAGTTTAGATGTTATGGGAAGTAGTGATATGGGGCGGTAGTTAGCAGGGGAATTTGGATCAAGGCAGGGTTTCTTGAGGATGGGAGTGACCTGTGAATGTTTGAATGGGGATGGGAATATGCAAGTAGAGAGTGAGGAGTTGAAGATGTGAGTGATGGCAGGAGTAAGGCTAGAGGAGAGTGATGGAATTAGGTATGAAGGGATGGGGTCGAGAGGGCAGATACGCTTTTGGAGTTGTACATGATTTTGGAGTTATCTGGAAAGCACGAGACTATATCACCACAGAAGAAACTCCTATCAAAAATGGAAAAGCAGTTGAAGCCCTGATGGATGCGGCCCTACTCCCAAAACAGGTCGCAGTGATAAAAATCAAAGTACATTCAAGAACTGATACCATGGAAGCCAAAGGGAATGCGCTGGCAGACAGCGCAGCAAAACAAGCGGCCCTTAACAAAGATCCACCAGTCCCTCTGACAGTGACCAAAGAAAGTACAGATGGAGATAAATTGGGATATTCTAGTTTGATTACAACAACAAGCTTCGCCAAAAGAACACAACCAATGGATACAAGAAGGAGCGTCTAAGGATGAGCGTGGAGTTTGGGCCAGAGGCCAACATTTCTGTTTACCCTGGACACTATATCCTTTAGTCGCATCATTAGCTCACGGACCTACCCACCAGTCCAAAAATATTATGAAAGAGATTATCAACAAAATCTGGATCGCACCAGGAATCACTTCAATACTAGCACGAACCACCGAATCCTGTTTGATATGTGCTCAGTGCAACACCGGGAAGGCGGAACCAACTCCATCCAAATGTTTACCAAAAGCTCAATACCCTTTTCAACGAATCCAGATCGATCACATCCAAATGCCAATGTGTCAGACATTCCAATATGTACTGGTGGTAGTAGATGTGTTTTCTGGATGGCCGGAAGCCTACCCAGTACGGAATCAAACCGCACCCACCACTGGAAAGAAACTTATTCAAGAACTTGTTTGTCGCTTCGGAGTCCCTGAGGTCATAGAGAGCGACCAAGGACCCGCATTTACGGCGAATATCACACTAGAAGTGTGGAAATCTATAGGTTCACATCTGGCCTTCCATACCCCCTGCAGACCTCCAAGTAGTGGGAAAGTAGAAAGACTGAACGGTGTACTCAAATAAAAAATGCTGAAAATAACCCGAGAGACTGATCTAAATTGGGTACAATGTCTACCCATCGTACTTTTTGCTATCAGACACACGCCAAAGGCGTCGCATAAGCTCACTCCTCACGAGATACTTGTAACGGGTTCACCAAGAGAGCTGTAGTAACTCCCAGAGATCACCCACATATATCTTACTCTTGTCCCCGGAATCACTTCCAGCACCAGCCAGCATGCGCACCTTGGAACCCTGCTATGTGTACCCAATAAGTAGACACACAACTACCTTGAATTGAGTACAGCAGGAATGAACAGTTTATTGTTGTAAAACATAGACTGATATAGCCACAGAACTTCATTAACATAAATCAACATTGATAAACAGGTACATGTAGACAACCCAACCTTTAATCCCCTTTAGCTACTGAATATCCCCCTGGTAGCCATCCTGTTAATGGGATTAGTTTAACAATGGAGTTCCTGCCTGTTTGGCAGCCAGGCTGGAGCCATCTCTGAGTACCTTGGGCTCCTGTATGACAGGTCATTCTGTCACAATACTATTCGGAAGTAGTCCTAGACTGGGACAGTACTTCCCACAACAGTTGCAAATGAATTATGAAACAATGGCAAAATATGTTATTGCTTTGACTACTCCGATCTTCTCTGGAACCGCGATTCGAGGGCCCCTATCAAGTGCTGCTAACAACTCCTACCTCAGTAAAAGTTGAAGAAAGCCCACGTGGATACATGCTTCGCACTGCAAGAGAGTCAAGAGATACAATCCTCCAGTAACTGACTTCTAAGATGCATATCCTTTGCAAAGGGGTGGGCATCCCATTGCTATTAATTATATTGCAGTACACGTGGGGAAAAATGATAATCTATTCAGGGCCCACGGGTTCTGTGGCACAGGCCACAAGTCATCAGGGAGGGCGAGTAGCCATCACAAGAGATAACCCACGAGGCCCCCCCACCTTCTGGTATAATTCCAGTAGTACAACAGTAGCTACCTTCTCATTCCAAGCTTGCCATATTTTTGACTGTACACCGAGAAGAGTTCTACCAGGCCAATTCTGGGTAAAGAAAATCACTAACACCGATCCCGGGTACTGTTACCCTGAATTTTCCGAATGTATTGGGTACATATGTTATGTCGGAGGGTAATGGGGCAATACATGCAAGTATTGGGGATCAGTAATAACCAACTCTGGTACTGAATAGTGGCCCAAACCCCCAGAAGCCCTAGCCCTTAAAGATAAACAAGGCAAATCCCTGATTGCATGGATGACTCTGATGTCTACCGGAATAAGTTTCTTTGCGGTAGTGGGTGCAGTTTGATTTCGTACTGGATAGGCTTCTGGCCATCCGGAAAACACATCTACCACTACCAGTACATATTGAAATATCTGACACATTGGCATTTGAATATGGTCAATCTGAATCCGCTGGAAAGGGTATTGAGCATTCGATAAACATTTAGACGGTGTAGGTTCTGTTTTTCCGGTATTACACTGAGCACAAATTAAACATGATTCGGTGGTTCGTGCTAGTATTGGAGTGATTCCCGGTACGATCCAGATTTTGTCGATAATTTCTTGTATAATGGTTTTAGACTGATATGTAGGTCCGTGAGCTAACGATGCAACTAAAGGATATAATGTCCGGGGTAAACAAAAATATTGGCCTTTGGCCCAGGCTCATCTTTAGCTGCTCCTTCTTGTATCCATTGGTTTTGTTCCTTGATTGAAGCTTGTTGTTGTAATTGAATTAGAATATCCCAGTCTAATTCCATTGGTGCTTCCTTGGTCACCGTCATTAGAGGGACCGTTGAGTCTTCATTGAGGGCTGCTTGCTTGGCTGCACTGTCTGCTAAGGCGTTTCCTTTTGCTTCTATAGTGTCAGCCCGTGAGTATGCCTTAATTTTGATTACTGCAACTTGTTTCGGGAGTAGGGCCGCAGTCATCAAAGCTTCAACTGCTTTCCCGTTCTTGATCGGGGTTCCTGCTGCGGTGATATAATCTCTTGCCTTCCAGATGACTCCAAAATCATGTACAACTCCAAAAGCGTACCTGGAATCCGTATAGATATTTGCGGTAGAATCTTTAGCCATAATACAGGCCTCTATGAGGGCAGCTAGTTCAGCCTCCTGGGCCGGCTGATCCAGTCGTAAAGCTTTTGCACAGAGTACTGTGGTGTCAGTCGTAACCGCCATTCCCATATGGAAGCGACCCTTGTCATCGGCATATCTGGAGCCGTCCACAAATAGCGTCCATTCTGGGTTTGAGAGTGGGGTATCCTATATGTTCGGAGGCGAACCGACTTCCGCTTGCATCATGGTCAAACAATCATGTAGGTCATCTTCGGGTGGTACATCTGGAAAATCGACATTTGATAACTGTGTGTGCCACAGTAGCTGTTCCTGAAGATCCTCTTCTGTGGCTAGATCAATAAAATCCGTAGATGGAATATCAGTATACTCCCCCCCTTGGAAGCGGAAGGAGAGCAGCCGGATTGAGAACATTGCGACGTTGAATAGAGACATTGTCAGGTAGGAGGAGACTTCCTTGGAGTCGGAGATGAGTCATGTCGACCACCGTGCATCTGGGTGAGAACACCTGTGGCATGGCCTTGTCATTCCATTACATATAGGCAGAACGGAAGAGAGTAGTTTGGAATTCCCAAAGCTGGAGATAAGGCAATAATTTGTTGTAGAGCGTAGAAAGAGTCTAGAGCTTCTTGTGTGAGATAGAAAATTGCTGGGAGTTCTCGAGAAATACAGTCATATAGAGGCTGCATCAGAACATAAACATCAGAAATTCATGGACGGCAATATGAGATAAGCTCCAGAAAAGTCTGTAATTGATATGGAGTTTCTGGCGGGGCCAACTCTAGGATAGCCTTCTTTCGTGCCATCGTAAGATATTTGCGGCCTTTGGTAATACAATGTCCCAGAAAAACAATTTTTTGAAGACATAACTGTAGCTTTGATTTGGAGATCTTGCAGCCAGCTGTGGCTAGAAAATAGAGCAGATCCAGGGTATTTTCTTGACACATAGATAAATCTGGAGTACAGAGTAGCAAGTCATCCACGTATTGCAGGAGTTCAACTTCTGGCCCTTCCGTCCGTCGCATGGTAGCTATTGCAAACCCCACTTATGATGATACAATGGCCATAGAAACCGGATATAATGATCACAATCTATGGCTCGAGTGGATGAGATATTCCGCCATCAAACACAATAAGTCCAATTGCTATGTGTGTGGTAGGGCCCGCCCACATCTTGGAGCGGTACCTCTATATTTACCGCATCAATCACTCCAATGCATATTAAGTCTTTACACCAACACCAGTAGTAAACTCACCAGATGTGAAAAATGGAAAGCTGAATATCCTCTATTAATAAAAACCCCTAAGCTTAATAAAGGAATTACTATCTATCCCGGTAATTACACCTGTATTTCAAATACCAGAGGAAACGGTAAATTTTTTGGTAATTTCTCCGATAACAGTTGTACTGAATATAGTAATCTGACCGGTTCTTCTACGCAAAATCACGTATACTCACTGGGAGATATCTATTGGCTATGTGGGGATATGAAATTGCGTACCGGACTAGAAGGTAATTGGACTGGTGAATGTGCGCTAGCAAAAGCTTTAATGCCCTTGCTTATGTTATCAGAAAAGTCAGAAACCGTTGAACCCCAGCCCACGTTATCCCGCAAGAGACGTAGTGCATTGAAGACTCCCGAAGGGAGTTTCGACCCTCATGTATATATAGATGCAATAGGAGTCCCAGATGAGTATAAAGTCCGAGATCAAGTCGCCACCGGTTTCAAATCTATTTGGCCAATTATTACTGTGAATAAAAATGTTGATTTGATTAAGTATATCTATTATAATCAGCAGAGATTTGTCAACTATACCCGAGATGCATTCCAAGGCCTATCAGATCAATTGGAAGCTGCAACGCAAATGACATTCCAAAATCGTTTGGCATTAGCTATGATTCTAGCAGAAAAAGGCGGAGTCTGTCAAATGATTGGAGAAACTTGCTGTACTTTTATTCCAGGTAATACCGGTCCCGATGGGAAAGTGACCATAGCTATTAAAAAGTTGACTTCTCTAGGAGATTAATTAAAGCGCAATTCTGGAATCAATCATCCATGGGCTGAATGGTTCGGATGGCTCAAAGGATGGAAACAAGCCCTGGTCCAGCTGGGAATAATTTTGTTGATTATTGTAATTATTGTTGCTTTTATGCTTCTATGTGCGGTTCACTGTCTCCGACGTTTATGCGACAAACTGCTTGCTGTAGGCGAAACTACCCCATTAATGCTCATGTACGATGACACTGCACCAAGCCTTACACCGTTTTATGAAACACCAGTTAACACAATAGTTCCCCCTGACGATAATCCCCGCCCCGTTTAGGGATATATAGCTCTGAGGGACATGTCCAAGACCTGAAACCAGGATTTTATCCAATAGGGATAATTTGTCGCCACTGCAGGTGAAGAGGATGCGGGATTATGTCCGGTAGGATCTGGCAGGATTAGGGATAGTCAACCATCATATATTCAAGGGGGGACTGTTATGGAATCAGAATATAGTAACAAGACACGCTTATTGCTCAAATGAATATATGCTGGCTTTGACCAATGTAAAGGGTCTGCGGGAGAGATAAGGTGCAGTGCTTTCTATTGATACATATATCAGTTTCTGCTAACATACGGTTAGTATAGATAATGCTAACATAATCTATGTATCTGGCTGTCAAACAAATATATGGTTTGCATATAACGGTTGCTTGCTCTCAGCCCCCACCACGTATAACCTTGCACAACTTTCTGCCTATTTCCGCATAGTTTCAGATTTAACCAATTAATGTGATTTACGTAAACCTGATGCCCCTCTTTCTATGCACTATATAACCTATAACATAAACATAATAAAGCAGAGTGATTTTGGACCTGACGTGTGTCGTGTGTCTTATTTCTCTCTCCGTGCACGTACATTCATATTTAAATAATTCGGAGCAGTTCAACAATTGAAGAAAGGCTTTATTGAGAAAGCATCCAAAACATGATCAGACAATCATGTGGGTCGTCTTCTGCTGGTACATCCGGGAAGTCGACATTTGATGGCTGCGTATGCCACAGTAGCTGTTCTTGAAGATCCTCTAGATATATCAGTATACTCCCCCCTTGGAAGCGGAAGAAGGGCAGCAGGATTAAGAATGTTGCATCGTTGAACAGTGACATTGTCAGGCAGGAGAAGGCTCCCTTGAAGTCGAAGATGACGTTGAGTAGTAAGATGTCTGGGTTGGGTCTGTTGCAAAATAGCAGAGATATCATGTGGAGCTAGAATAGTCAAGGGGTGTCCATGGACAATGTCCGAAGTGACGTCCAGAAGACAGCTGGCAGCATGAATGGCTCTTACACAAGAGGGTGCAGCGCGAGCAACTGGATCCAAACGTTTAGAGTAGGACCCTAGGGGGCGATGTCGGCCACCGTGCATCTGAGTGAGAACACCTGTGGCATGGCCTTGCCGTTCCATTATATACAGACGGAAGGGAATAGTTCGGAATTCCTAAATCTGGGGATGAGGCAATCATCTGTTGGAGAGTGTAGAAAGACTCTAGTGCTTCTTGGGTGAGATAAAAGATTGCTGGAAGTTCCCGTGGGATACAGTCATATAGAGGCTGCATCAGGACTGAAGCGTCAGGAATCCATGGGCGGCAGTATGAAATGAGACCCAGAAAAGTTTGCAATTGGTGCGGGGTCTCCGGTGGGGTCAATTCCTGGATAGCCTTTTTCCGTGTCATGGTAAGATGTTTGCGGCCTTTGGTAATGCAATGTCCCAGAAAAACAACTTTTTGAAGACATAACTGTAGTTTCGATTTGGAGACTTTGCAGCCAGCAGGCTAGGAAATAGAGTAAATCAAGGGTGGTTTCTTGACACGTGGATGGATCTGGAGTACAGAGGAGCAGATCATCCACATACTGTAGGAGTTCTACATCTGGGTGAGCGTCTTGCCATGAGGAAAGCACAGAGGACATAGCTTTGCTGAAACTGGATGGGCTGTTTTGAGCTCCTTGAGGCATTACAGTTCAGGTATATTGTTAACCAGCGTGTGAGATTTCAAAAAGATATTGACACTAAGGATGCAGTAGGATTGAAAAGAAGTCATCTGCCAGATCAATCACAGTGAACCAGGAAGCCGTGGGCGGAATGCCAGATAAAAGGGTGTGTGGATTTGGTACAATAGGGGCGTCAAGAACCGTGGCTTCGTTGACAGCACGTAGATCTTGTACCATCCTGTACACTGGAGGCTGGCCTTTAATCTGTTTCTTTTTTACTGGATATAGCGGAGTGTTGCAAGGAGAAGTGGTCGGTACAATCGCACCTGATTCAAGTAATGCTGCTACTTGAGTGGATATCACATCTTGTTGGGCCACGGATAAAGGATATTGGGCCTTGTACGGCAGAATATTAGAATCTTTCAGCACGACAAGCACTGGTTGGACTTTGAGCCGTCCAATGTCCATAGGTCCAGTGGTAGAGGGAAGATTGTCAAGTAATCTGTTCAGAAAATCGGGAGGATCATCTTGAGGTGGATCGTGTGTTACTGCCATAAGCATACAGGTTTCTTCAGGGGCAAGGGCAGTATTGAGGGTGACCGTTCCATTGGCCATGAAAGTGATGTTAGCTTGGATTTTGCTGAGGAAATCAGCTCCCAGAAGATTGAACGGACAAGTAGGACTGACAACAAATTGTGCAAGGGTAGACGAGGGCAAATGTATAGCGTAGCTTGTGACAGGTAATGGACGAGTGAGAGGATTGTGTTGTACTACCCCTTCTAGTCCACTACAGGGAAGCTGTATGTCTGATAACCAAGATGGTTGTGCATCCGTCTCACAAAGTACGCTGCGGGCAGCACCAGTGTCAACAAGAAATAAACAAGGTTTTCCGGCTACATCGAGAGTGATCTTAGGGGAAGGGCCGGAAGGAGGGGCGGAGAAGAAGGCAAATAGAGTCCCCCTCCTCTACTGGTGTCATGATCCTATCCAGGCTGCGGAGCTGCATATCTCACTCTTGTTTCAGTTTCCCTGTTTTGCTTGAATCCATTCCTGGATTTCCTTTTGCACTGTTCTGATCTCCCATTCCTTGCTTCTGCTTCAGCTCTTTGCTTTTGCTTTGTATCCTTTATAAGGTGTGTCCCTCCCGTGTGTTCTGTTTGTCTCAGTCTGCAGTCTAAAGGTATGTCTCTGTGCTATGTGTTTGGTTTACATGTTTAGTTTGTTTCGTACCTCTGTCAGCAGGGATTAGCGTTAGGACCCACCATCATTGGAGTACTTTGGCGTAGTGGTGGGCTAAGCATACTATGGCCATAAGATGTGACGGAATCTCCAATAGTTATCAACCAGTCCTAGGCTAGTTTCTGTATTTTTGTGTATCAGTCTGTCCCTTATCCCCGGTAGAGGGGTGTCCTGTCCTGTTCATGTCTTGTTCCATGTAGTGCCCTTTATCATATATCTTGTTTATTATGTTTCTTGCTTGGTCTCCCTATCCCTTGCTTGTTATGTTTCAGCCATATTCTCTGCTTAGCTTCCACACTCCCAGCCTGCAGCATCCCGCACATGAGTCTTGTGCTATGTTTCATGCCTGTTCCAGGGTGCCTGCAGGATTTACCTTCATTCTGGTTTATATCCGCTGCTATATTAGGGCGCTGGTATCTGGCTGCACAACCCTAGATGCTCAACACCTGGGTGAGTGCCGTTTGTCCCGCACCAGGCCCTGTCCTGAGACTTCGCTACTGCATACTGAACTCCTGAACTCCATCTTCGGGCGCGCTGGGTCATTACAGTCGTCCGTATGGACCCAGTTCCCTGACAACTGGCTTTCCTATTTCCTATTGTTGAGGAGGAGGAGGTGTGTTTTGATTTTGGTTTTGGGCCTGGTTAGCGGCTCACAGATGGCGGCTGCGACACACCCTTTTAATGTGTCCAACCTTCCCACACCCATAACATTTGCGAGGTTGTCGTTGTCCGTCTGTGGCATCATTAGTGACATCAGTCCCGGTCATTACTGCCACTGTTTGCGATTTCCCAATTCCAGTCCTTTTGCAACCTGTATGAGGACTTCATGGTCCATAGATTTCCATTCTGGCCGGCAGGTGGTGAGTATTTTGTTAAGGTCAGGGCGTAGGCCGTCTACAAAAGCACGACCTAGCATACAAACGTGTGCCTTTTCTTGGAGTGAGAAGCCTAGATCACAAAATTGGAACGTGGTTCAGAAGATGAAAGACCATCTCGGGGAGAGGAATTTTCAGTGGCTAGCCGGGTGGCTTGTACTATAGCTGCAGACATAATTTCAGCAAATCGTGGGGAGAAAGGGTTGTTGGGATTAGTACTTCCCATGGATAGGTGCAGTTGAGGGGCAGACGTACTAGAAGGTTGTTCAGAATTAGATTGTCGGGGACAGTGAGGACCTGGAGAGGAACACACGAGTTGACCGGGATCGGACTGATATATGCTACGGGATTCTTCCCCATCCGAGTCTGCTCCATCTGACGGGTCACTGTGAGTATCCATTTCTGCGGCGGTGAGAATTGGGGGATGTTTGGGTCGAGCCCCCCCCTTGGGTTTTGCCTGTTATTTTCGGTCCCGCTAACTCTTTCCCCTTTCGAAGTATTATACCCTTATCGGTGGCGGACTGGGTCGGGGCGGCTTCTGCGCCCATGGTAGTGTCTATTTCCCCCCTTCTGCACTATCTTCCATCATCATAATTGGAACTGTATGTTTGGGTGTAACTGTCGGGGTAGGCAACACAAATGTACCGTCTGGATTAACTACTGGGTATAGTGACACTGTAGGAGAAATTATAGTTAATGGAGGAGGAGGTAGGCCTAGACTTAGGGCGTTGTCGGTTGATAAAGATGGCGTCGGCACCTGTACTGGATATAAAGTGGTAGACGGGTTAGACAGTGGGTGAGGTGTGTCACAAGATGGCGCCGGTGCCTGTATCGGACATAATGTGGTAGGCGGATTAGGCAGTGGGCAAGGGGTGTTACAGTAAAAACAAGAACGACGATTTCCTGGCGTCAATGCATTACAGGCTGTGCAGCTCCACCCCTTGTCCAACAACTCGGCGCCATTATAGGGTGGTGGCGACACTTGGGACGTAGGAGTTTTACACAGATATCTTGAGTGTTTTTCATCATACATTTCTTCACCACCTAATGCTTTGAATTCTTTTTGAATGCCACTACTGTCATTCCCCATTTCGCAACTTTCTCGTAACCTTGTCCGCAACTGTCCGAAACTTTCTGATATTAGGCTCACACACTGCAGTAATATTGTGTACTGGGGACAAGCGACTGGGCTGTCCAAATTAGCGTTAGTCTTACGGCACCGTCTGGGGATCAGAGCAACTGGGTTGATCCGGTGTAGACTTGTAACACTTTACCGATTCCTTCAGACTACAGTGTGCTTTCCAGAAAAGGAGGCACCACAGTTCAACAAGTGTCTAGTTCAGTACATTTACATGGGGTTCTTTTATTGCCTCTCAAGGGTGCGTCAACCACCTGAGTTCCCTCCTCCAAATAAACACGTGAGTAACAAGAGACACACAAGGTAGATAATAAACGATCTTACCTTGTAACTGGGCTGCAGTCCCAGGGTCCAATTGTCCACTCATGGCGTGAACTCTCCCCGGGAGGGATCTCCGATGGGTACGGCTTCCTCGAGCCCCACGTTGGGCGCCAAATGTTTTGGATGCTTTCTCAATAAAGCCTTTCTTCAATTGTTGAACTGCTCCGAATTATTTAAATATGAATGTATGTGCACGGAGAGAGAAATAAGACACACACACACACACACACCGGGTCAGGTCCAAAATCACTCTGCTTTATTATGTTTATGTTATAGGTTATATAGTGCATAGAAAGAGGGGCGTCAGGTTTACGTAAATCACATTAATTGGTTAATTCTGAAACTATGGGGAAATAGGCAGAAAGTTGTGCAAGGTTATACGTGGTGGGGGCTGAGAGCAAGCAACCGTTATATGCAAACCATATATTTGTTTGACAGCCAGATACATAGATTATGTTAGCATTATCTATACTAACCGTATGTTAGCAGAAACTGATAAATGTATCAACAGAAAGCACTGCACCTTATCTCTCCCGCATTCCTGCGTGAGGCGTGACCCTTTATATTGGTCAAAGCCAGCATATATTCATCTGAGCAATAAGCGTGTCTTGTTACTATATTCTGATTCCATAACATAGTGAGGTGTGAGGAAGAGTGTAAAGCAAGTACTTCGTTAACTGTGGTTGGGGGGGAAGGAGTTAAGAGAGGCAGAGGGGTTGATTGCAGAAGGAGGAGGAACGGGGAGACCATGCACAGGAATGTTGTTGCGGATGGATTGTGTTTTTTGTTGGAAATAGTCAGCAAGTGAATGGAGAAACACAGCAGATTGTGCGAAGCAAGCACAGGTGATTTGAGGAGGGAGGGTGAGATAAGGATGGTGAAGAGATCATCGTGGGGCTTGGTGCAATGGGATATGGTGATTAGTTTTAGCAGAGAGGTGAATAGAAGGAGCAAGATAGACAGTGTGAACATGTTGTATATGTGTGATTAGTGAGGGTTACCTGGATTACCTGTTATTGTTTGCAGTGCCTCCCTCCAGTTTCTAACTCCAGGTGTTAACTCCTGCTTGCCACTTAGAAACAGGGCCACTTGAAAATAGGGCCCACAGAGCCAAGGCTCAGAGAGCCGGGCTGTAGATGTGTATAGCTGAGTGGCCCAGATGGAACTCAATGTAATCAATTAGTACTGCACCTGGAGACAGGCAGTCTGGAGTGATAACATTTACTCATTCATATATTGATTTATTCAGATACTCATTAATTCTCAGATACTCATTTACATATACTCATTCACAAATATTCATTCACTCATTCAGATATTCATTCACTCATTTATTCATTCAATATCACATACTCATTCATACAGCCTCCCCCACCCCTTACCTGAACAGCAGATGTCTCTGTGCCGCTCGAGGGGCCCGCTGCATCCTTCTGTGTTGCTCTCACTCTCTTTACTGCACAAGGGAGGCCGCATCAGCCATGCATAGGCCCAGTCAGTCTGGCCCTGACTGGACCTAGAGCTGCAGCTCCATCAGCCCTTATGTTAATCCGGCCCTGCCCTGTAATACACTACAGTAGTAGACTACAGCTTCTCCAACCCACTCTACAACAGTACATTTTCTACCCTGAAATAAACTATTAACTAATAGCAGTATGGTGAACATTAATCTCAGCTTCTGAATCTGGAAGCCAAATTATAATAAAGATGTGCATTTAAGTAATTTTACTTATTTTTTTCATAAGGAAACTAACTGGTTTCCACTGAATAGTTGTACTTTTTTTTCTGAGCTCAAAATAATTGATTAGTCCAATATTATCTACAAGGAGGTACCACTCCTTTCCCCTTATAGGAGTTAGGAAGAGGGTATGGTTGCATTAAGGAGCCAGGGTTAGGAATTCCAGGGGGTGAGTTACCTTCCTTCAATTAAGCAAATTTTATTATAGTTATTTATATGTATTTTATTACATATCTAATATATATTATGTACTTATTATTGTAATAGTGTAGCTCAGGGCTGGACCAAGGCAAAATGCCTCCTGGGGCAAATTTTAAAATGCCGCCCCCCCCTTAACTACCCTTTCTCTCCCTCCATCCCTGTCAAAGCCCCCCCACCCCTTGTGCTTACCTTTCAGCAGTCCTGTCGCGAGTCTCCCTGTTCGGTCTCGGTGCCGGCTTGTAATGCTCAGCACAGGGAGACTCGCCGCAGAGGAGAGAGAGAGGGGCGCCGAGCGGGTACCGACAGCTTGGTAAGCGAAAACCACTCGGCGCCCCTTTCTCTCTCTTTCGCTTTAAAAAAAAAAAAAAAAAGGGCTTGGGGCGGCAAAGTGCCGCCCCTTCAAAAGTGCCGCCTGGAGCGGTTGCCCCACTCGGCTCCATTGTCGGGCCGGCCCTGGTGTAGCTTGGATGAGAGGTAGGGGTATGATGAAGTCTGGTAGCATAGAAGAACTGCGAATCTAAAGCACAAACCATGCAAGATGATCAAAACAAATCGATTATAAGAAGAAATTAGATTCTATGGATCTAACTGCTTTTACTACTGCTGATTCAGCATTGCGTGAGCTTAAGCCCTGTATGATCTAGTGATGTCCGGATCATGAACGAATCGTTCATTTGATCCGATTCTTTTTAGTGATCCGGATGAATCGGTTCAGTAGACGGAACAATTCATTTGTAGCACTGCCAGTTCAGTCTGTGAATCATGCAGCTGTAACCTGATCCTAGAGTGAGTCATCTGCAGAGCACTCAGACACAGACTCTGGGATCAGGTTACAGCTCATTAATTCACAGAGGAACGATGACTCATAGAGTCAGAGTCGTTCAAAGATTCTAATGATCCGAAGATTCAAATGATTCAATGATTCAAATGATTCCAATCTTACAGGGATCTTACAGGGATCCGGATCTTACAGGGATCCGGATCTTACAGAGATTCGAATCATTCAGAGAATATTACTGATACCATACTTTTATAAATAAATACATTAATAATGTTCACTGCCCCCAGGATTTAGATTCCCCTGAGTTTGCCCCCCTTTATCTATAACTGCACCTTCAGTTAACTTTATTAAATTAATTAAATTAACCCTCAGTCATCAGCATAAAATTAACCCTTATACCCCATCAACCATAACTGCCCCTAAATTAACCCTAAAGCCCCCATCAACCATAACTGCCCCTAAATTAACCCTAAACACCCCATCAACCATAACTGCCCCTGAAATTAACTGTAAAGACCCCATCAACCATAACGGCCCCTGAAATTAACCCTAAATACTCCATTAACAATAACTCCCCCTAAATTAATTGCATGTACTCCAGATAAATTACCTAATAAATTGGTATGGTTGATGGGGTCTCTAGTGTTAATTTAGGGGCAGTTATGGTTAATGGGGTGTTTAGGGTTAATTTAGGGGCAGTTATGGTTGATGGGGTGTTTAGGGTTAATTTAGGGGCAGTTATGGTTGATGGGGTGTTAAGGGTTAATTTTAGGGGCAGTCATGGTTGATGGCGTGTTAAGGGTT